>CM054154.1:58269706-58332206 GCA_028751875.1 Rapana venosa | reverse complement strand
TCTCTTTCGCTTTGTTTTTGTCTTCGTGTTAATCTAGTTGCTGTTTTGACATTTTCACATATGTGTGTACGAGTGCGCGCATGCATGGATGCTAGTATGTGCGTAGACACACACGTGAGCATACTAACACGCATGCGTGGACACACACACACACACACACACATGTACTCGCCCACGTACCCTAACCTACTCTCCGCCATACGAAAAACAGGTCGACTGGACAGCAACAGATAAAAACAACCTAGCTAACCTCTCAAAAAGAAAAGAAAAAGACAACAAACGAATTCTTTAGAATTAGAAGCAAAACCAAACTCTCCAAGAAATGTCAGAGAAACATACAATGGGCCGCAACCCCACTAACTCTATCCGCTGAGTTGCGCGCGCCCCCTGACAGACGACGTCTTGACCTTCCACGCAGTTGAGCGCTGCTAAAAGGCGACCACCCTGCTAGCTCGACATATGCTTTTGCTAGTCTCCAGCTTTGAGCGGAGGGAAAAGGAAATTGCTCTTATGTGGTAGTGGTGGTTGTTGCTGGTGGTGGTACCGGTTCATGTGGGTGTGTATGTGAGTGAGGAGGGAGGGGAGGGAAGGAGTAGGAGGGAGGGTAGCTGACGGAGGAGGAGGGGAAGGAGGAGGAGGGTTGAGGCAACAGAGCTAGAGAAGGTTGTGGTTGGGCATTGAAGTCAATGGTGTGCGGATTGTGTGGTGAAGAGAGATTTTCACAATGTGGACCTGGCTTTTGTGCTATGTGGTGCTGACCTGGGCTATGTGGCGATGTGAAGGTGTGTTGACACAGCATGGAGGTAAGTGACTTTTTTTGGAGGAAGAGGGTGGTTGAGCTTGTGGTTTGGTAGTATGTATGTGTGCGCTTGGCACGCACGCGAAAACGTTATTTCATTAAAGCGAATGTAAAATGCTTGTAAACTGCGTAATCGTTAATCTTGATGCAAATGGACTGTATTGTTGTTTTAGCATGTATTGTCATTTTTCAAGGTCGGAGTCTAAGTAAGTGGGGTTTTGTGTATGGACTAAGCCGTTCCGATTACTTTGTCATAAATTTAACTTTTAATTCGATCATTTGGTCTCAAATAGTAGAATATGATGGCGTGTGTGTATTTGGTGTGTTATGTGTGTGTTGTGTGTGTAAATGTGTGTTTGTGTGTGTGCGTGCTTGTGTGTGTGTGTATGGTGTGTGTGCCCCCCCCCCCCCCCCCTAGGTTGTGTGTCGTGTGTGTGTGTGTTGTGTGGTGTGTGTGTGTGTGTTGTGTGTGTTGTGTTGTATGTGTGTGTGTGGTTTGGGAGTGTGTGCATGCGAGAAAGAAAGAGAGCTTCTCTCCTCTGTTTTTTATATCACCTTAATTTTTATTGTTCGTATGTGTTTCTCCTCTAAAACTATATACAAGTAATATTAATTTTACAGAATGATAAAACTTGATAAAATTTGTAAGTTTTATTTTTAGATATATTAACCTATGTAGATTATTTTACAAGTATTTTTAGCAAGGCTATACAACTGGATAGTTCGGTAATTTTTATTAAAATAAATCATTTTTTTTTTTTAATCAGTTTTTCATGTTGTACATTACTCTATATGTCATGAAATATAGTTTTTCGTTATCTTGGGTGGGGGGAGGGGGGAGAGGCGGGGGGGGGCGAAAAGCAGTTTGAAATATTCACAAAGAAATATTCACAAAAAAAAAGTGGTGTTTCACAATAAAGATAAAGGAAAAATAATGACCTGACTACACATGTGAAAGAAAAAACGGAGAAATAAAAATAAACCCAATCACCAATCAATATACACACTCAACACTAATAAGTAAAAGGATAGAAAGAAGAAAGTGTGAGACAGACAAAACATACAGAGGTTCACAAAGGACGGATAGTATGTTTTTCATGGGTTAATATACATTTTTCTATGAAGGTTTCTAAATTACTCACACTTATAATGGCTTGTCATGCAACATAAAACATTGTCATTAGTTACAATAAGTTTCTTTAACCAGACATATAATACTCAATTCTGATCATTGAAACAGGGGCTCCTTATTATGGGAGTCTCCATTCAAGAACAAAAGTGTTACCAGTAAAATTTTTACATGCTATGTACTCCTCTATCGAATATCTTCTTTTCAACTTGTCGATTAACACCTGCAGTACATGTCTAAGTTTATTTTTTACAATGATATTTAATGTTTTACCTAACAATGAAATAAAAAAAAAACGGTGTCGAAGTCGATGCTTGTATTTTTGTCCCAAATCCAATGTAGGCAAAGGCTCAGTTATGTGAGGATTGGCCTTTGCGCCGGATGGATGGCAGCAGCAGGTTGTGTCTCTCTGTGTGGTTGTGAGTTTGTTTTTGGCTTTTTTACTCCTTTCAGAAATACAATTTTATATCTACGTGTTTGTGATTTCACCGTGCATTGCCCTGGTCAGATTGGTTTTTCCCTTATATTACTACTTTTCGAATTACTTTATTTAAAAATTTATTTAGTTTATTTCATTTTTGTGAAAAAGAATAATGTGATCCCGACAAAATCGGCGGTTTTCGAAAGGGAAGATTTTACTTCCTAAACCACTTAGTAAACTAACTCTTTCAAATTAAAAAAGGGCAATTTTCCAAACGAAAAATTGTTGTTAGCCCATTTTTTGATGTAAAAGAAAGCCTATGATAGAGTTTGTCAATGATCAATTGCTCCATAAATTAAAATACATTGGTTTTAAATGGCATATTATATAAATATCTGTAAAATTTCTTGTGGGAAATAGATCAATTAGCACTAAATTAGGTTCAGTGTACTCATCTTTGAAAGTTATCGACTTGGGTATAACCACAGGGATCAGTACTTGCACCTATCTTGTTTTTATTCTTGTACATGATCTCCCTAGCTCTTTGTCACCTAATACTCAAGTTGTTCAGTATGCAGATGAATTGCTATTTGGGGATAAATTACGTCAGTTAGGAAATACACGAAAAAGGAGTGATCAATTATTTTGAAAAAAAAATATCGGGAAAAGAATTAGATAAATTATGTAGTTATATGAAAGAAAAATAGATAGAAATTATCAGCAGAAAAAACGTGTTTTTGTCCTTTTTAATAACGGTGGAACCCATTAAAATTACCAATACTGAAATTAGAAGGAAAAGGTGCTTCAATACAAACAAGATGTCAAATTCTTAGTGTATTTTTAACTAAAAAGTTGAGCTGGAAGATGCACATCAACCAAATGATAATGAAGCTAGGAAAAGACTTAATTTCCTAAAGATAATAAGTTCTCAGGCAGGAGTCAAGACACTACGACTTTGATACATCTGGCTCTGCCCTTTGGTACGTTCAAAATTAATATAAGGGACAAGAAGTTTATTTTTCTGCTGCAGATTATCTTACTTAAAAAATTACAAAGTCTAGACGTAAAGCAGTAAAGATAGCTCTTGGTGTTCCGGCTCATGCAAATACAGCAAACTTATAAAGAAGCTCACTTACTATCTCTTTCTGATCAGCGAAAACTGGCAGTATCAAAATACGTGGGTTCGTAGTATTCTTATTCCAAATTCAGTAAAAGGGGAAAAATATTTTTTAAATCAAGACATGATTTTTCCTAAACGGGCACGCAATATTTCATTTCTGCAGCCAATTAAAAATTTTTACAGCACTTTTGAAAGAAAATGACTTTCGATATATTTAAAAAATTTCCAAATTTTACCAGTTGTTCCTCAGTTTCCTCCCTTGGAACATATTTCAGCTAAATTTGACATCGACTACACGGAAATAAAGAAAAAATGAAATTCAGGAAAACTTTCACTCGTGACGTAAAAAGTCACTTAGAAAGTATTTTTTCTAAACATTAAAAAGTGTTATACTACGGATTGTATTGAACAGGCAAAAGTGGTGCTGAAATTGTTTTTCCCACATTAAAAGTTCAAAAATCTTTTCATTTAGGACAAATTTTTCTATATTTTTTCTTTGGAATTATTTGCAATTTTAGGCTTTTAATTTTTTGTCTGTACTGCTGTTGATGTTTGCCAAATTCTGTTTTGCGTTGACTCAAAGGCAGTGTTAATGGCATTAAATCTGGCAAGTAAAATAAGAATGATATTGTATTTGATTTTAAATCCTGATACTTTCTATTGCAAGCGGGGTCATCAGCAAACTTTTGCGGATCCCCTCATGGGAATTTTCGAATGAAACTGGTTTATTTCTTTGAGAAAACAAGGGGCTTGAATTACAGTATGAAGTGTTTGATCTAATCTTGCTTTGTTTTATGAAATTCATTTAAGTTTAACGAAATGCATCATTTTCCAAAATTATGAAAAACAAATTTATCAGAGTTTCCTTGCCCGGAAATTAGAAATTCTTAATACATAAACTGAGATTAAATGCATGGACATTTTACTTTACAATTTTATTTTCTCAAAAAAAAAATGTAGCACATTGATTTTTTGTTCTATCACAATTCAGTCTACCATTTGAGTTTAGATTTGATTAAGCCCAATTCTCTTGACATGTATAATAAGAGAGGTTTAGATATTCTATAGAGAAGTATCCACTAGTCAAGAAGTTTATATGACTCTCAACAATTCACCGTGTCAGTTGCTGATAGTCAAATATTCTTCACTCTGTAAGACCTATTACTTTAATTACTATATTTATATTTATATACTAATGTGGATTCATGTGTGGGTGTGTGTAGGACAAAAGACGGAAGAGAGAGATGCTGTGTAATAATAGGTAACTTGGTATGACTGCGGTGTGTCTAAATCACCATGTAGTGAATATACATTAAACAACCCCAAAACAAACCATTTCCACTTTCTGATAAAATTAAATTCAACTGACTGTATGATTTGTCGTTCACTGACAGCCCGACCCTTGCTACCCATTTTACTGTACCCTGCTGCCTTGTAAATTTGCAGAAACACACTCAGATCCCCCCCCCCCCCCCCCCCCACAACTACCCAGTGTTCCTCATTCCACCCATATGACACTAACTGCTGAAGACATGAGAGCTTGCTCTCACATGGGTTTTACAATATACCATACATACTTAAACAACACATTTCAACCTTAGGAATCAACCGCCACAAAACTAGACGAGGTACCCGTGCCGGCAGACATCATCGCCTGCCCCCCTACATCCGCCTCTGTCTTCATTTCTGACGTCACTACCGCTACCACCATAACCAAGGACAACAATGCTTCGCTTCTCTCTGATCCACCTGCTTCTTCCTGTGTTTATGACTTTGATAAACGTGGTGTGTATGAAACTGTAAACCCCCAAACTTCCCCAGTTCTTTCACCAGCTTCTACACCTGACTCTCAATCCAAACTTTTGTCTGCTCTTCCACTCTCCACATCTTTACCATCGCCTTCATCCTCTTCCACTGACAGTTATCCTAATTCACCACAGTTATCATCAACCTCTCTGCCCCCTTCAAACATCATTCACATGTGCTTGTTCAACGTGCAATCTGTCTGCCCAGAAGGTAAAGCTGATCTCATTTCTGATTTCATCTATGAAAAGAACATTGATCAAACATTTTTTTTTTACAGAAACCTGGTTAAAACCACATGGTCTTGAACCAAAAATAAAACAACTAACACCACCTGGTTGTAAAACTCTTTCTCTTCCCCGACCCTCCGTGGAGGTGGCATTGCCATCGTTTATAAAGATACACTCGAACCTGCTCTTTCTTTCTGTCACTCCCTTCCTTTCTCACCTGAATCTTTCGAAGTCTGTGAACTCATCTTCAACACACCTGGCCACTCTATTACTTTCTGCTGTCTTTACCGTCCACCTCCAAGCCGTAAGAATAATCTCACATCTTCCATTTTAATAATAATAATCATCATCATCATCATCATCATCATCATCATCATCATCATCATCATCATCACATCTACCATTTTCTATCAAGAGTTTCAGTCACTCCTGGATCACTACAGCCTCTCTCCCAGAAAGCTCATCATTCTCGGTGACTTTGACTTCCATTTTGATAACCAGTCTTCTTCTGATGTCAAACGTCTTTCTCTTTCTTTGTCGAACTACTCTCTCTCTCAGCTGGTAAACGAAGCAACACACAGATCAGGACATATTTTAGACTGGCTAATTACTGATGTTTCCCAAGATCTGATCACATCCGTATCTATCACTGATGAACTACTCTCTGATCATTCGGCTGTTCTTTTCTCTCTAAACATTGCAAAGCCTTTCAGAAAGAAAAAGTATGTCACCCGTCGCAACCTCAAAGCCATAGATATTCAAACTTTCTCTTCACAAGCTGCTGAATGCCTATCACAAACCTCTGACAACAATAACTCCTCTAAACACTACAATGATGTTCTCAGCCAACTGCTTGATGAGCATGCACCTCCCACTGACCGTCTCCTACCTGATAGGCCATGTGCGCCATGGTACACCCTTGACATCCTGGTCGCAAAGCGCAAACGCAGGCAACTAGAGCGGCAGTGGCGAAAATCAAAATCGGAAATTAATAAGCAGCTCTTTCGAAAACAAGTAAACAAAGTCAAATCTTTAATTCTTTCAGAAAAAAACAAGCATTACCCTTCTCAAGTTCTTGATGCCACGTCTACGAAATCTCTCTTTTCCCTCACATTTTCTTGGATCTTGGATCATTCCAATGATCTCCTTCCCACTTTTCAATCTGCCTATCGCCCCAACCACAGCACCGAAACCACCCTAGTCCACACTTTAGATACACTTCTACTTGCTTCTGATGCAGGAAAAATCTCCCTCCTCACTCTTCTTGGCTTATCTGCAGCCTTTGATACCATAGATAACTCATTTCTTCTTTCTCGCCTCCAAAATACGTTTGGTATTAGCGGCACAGCCCTCACCTGGTTTACTTCATACCTCACAGACAGGATCCAGAAAGTTATTGTAAACAAAATTCAATCAGGACCTGTCAAAATGGAATGTGGAGTCCCACAGGGATCAGTCCTGGGCCCGGTTCTCTTTACTCTCTACACTGCTCCACTCTCACATATAATAAACAACCACCATATTGATCATTATTTCTATGCTGATGATACTCAGCTTCAGTGCAGTGATACTGTTGAAAACTTGCCTTCCCTCCTGACAAATATGTCCTACTGCCTTCAAGACATTAAAAACTGGATGACTCAGAACAAGTTACAACTTAATGCCGATAAAACCGAAGCTATGCTCATAGGGACCCAACATAAACTTTCCTCTATCGCAAAAACTTCAATAAAATTCGGCAATACGTCAGTTCCTTTGTCAAATTCTGTGAAGTGTTTAGGAGTAGTTCTTGATAACACACTCTCTATGAAAAAAATCATCACCCAGACCTGCCAGTCTTGCTACTATCAATTACGGCGCATAAGCGCGATTCGCAAGTATCTGTCCACTGATGCAACTTCCAAGCTTGTCACATCTCTCATTCTTTCACGTTTAGACTACTGTAATTCTCTTTTGGCTGGCCTACCAGCACCATCTATCCACTCTCTTCAACGCATACAAAACTCTGCAGCCCGACTGGTCCTAAGAAAGAAAAAATCTGAACACATCACTCCTCTTCTGCGATCTCTTCACTGGCTGCCTGTCTCACAAAGACTGGAGTATAAAATCAATACCCATTGTTTCAAATGTCTCCACAAATCTGCACCCTCTTATCTCTGTAACTGTCTTCACCTGTACACTCCATCCCGTTCCCTTCGTTCAGCCGCAGATACTTTGTGCTTTCGAACACACAGATTCAAACAAACCACTGTTGACTGTCGCTCCTTCTCTGTTTCTGGTCCATCCACCTGTAATGACCTTCCTCTTTCACTTCGCCAAAAGCCTTCACTTGATACCTTCAAATCCAGCCTCAAAACACACTTATTTTCTACCTGAGACTTTCCCCCCAAATATCTGTCCCTAATTTTCAACAGCATCTTTCACCTTCTAAGTGTTGTTCCGATGTGTGTGTGTGTGTGTGTGTGTGTGTGTGTGTGTGTGTGTGTGTGTTGTGTGTGTGTGTGTGTGTGTGTGTGTGTGTGTGAGTGTGTGGTGTGTGTGTGTGTGTGTGTGTGTGTGTGTGTGTGTGTGTGTGTGTGTGTGTGGTGCGTGTGTGTGCGT
The DNA here is from genome assembly GCA_028751875.1 of Rapana venosa. NCBI lineage: Eukaryota > Metazoa > Mollusca > Gastropoda > Neogastropoda > Muricidae > Rapana > Rapana venosa. Next base: position 58,324,103 of record CM054154.1, on the reverse strand, counting down.
GCATGCGTGCATACGTGCGCGCGCCTGGTTTTGAAATCTGTTGTTCATTATGTTTAAGGAGAGTTGCATGCCTGTAAATGATTGAGTGTAAGCACTTCGATTTCTTTGTTTATTTACAAGATTCAGCGTTATATAAATTACATATATTATTATTATTATTATTATTATTATCTGTGAAGGCAAGCCCTCTGCCTTCCATCCACAACCACCCTGAACTTCCTTATATATTTTCTGCATTTTTTTCTGAAAAAGTCTATAACATTTGCTCCAAACTGGATCAGACTCCTTTCCAGCCTGCACTTCCTGATCCCCAATTCTCTGGCACTCCTCTCCTTTTCTTTCCTCCGACAAGTGAGAAAGAAATCATGACAATTCTGAAAGAAATGACCATAAAATCATGTGATCTTGATCCCATACCTGCTTTTCTATTCACACAGTGCCTACCACAACTTATACCCGCTATCGCAAAAAAAAAGGAATTGTTCCATCAGCTCTCAAAACTGCTATAGCCACATCTCTACTCAGAAAGCATGACCTTGACCCTAACATTCTAAAGAAATATACACCTGTTTCCTATTTACCTTTTATTTCTTAAGTCCTTGAAAATGTAGTTCTCAAAGAGCTCAACAATCACTTTCTTTCCAACAATCTTCCTGAGTTTCAGTCTGCCTATCGTGTCAACCACAGCACTGAAACTACCCTAGTACACACTTTAAGCACGCTTTTCCTCGCTTCTGACACAGGGAAAATCTCCCTTCTCACTCTACTGGACTTATCAGCAGCCTTCGATAATATAGACCACTCAATTCTTCTCTCCTGTCTTCAAAAAACGTTCGGTGTTACTGGCACAGCCCTCACCTGGTTTAGTTCATTCCTTACTGACCGATTTCAGACAGTTGCAGTAAACAAGATTCAATCAATACCTGCCAAACTGGAATGCGGAGTCCCACAGGGATCAGCTCTAGGCCCTGTTCTTTTCACTCTTTACACTGCCCCACTCTCACATATAATAAACCGTCATCAAATCAACCATCATTTTTATGCAGATGACTCTCAGATTCAAAGCAGTGTTACTCCTGAAAATCTGCCTTCTCTCCTGACAAATATGGCCCGCTGCTTTGAAGATATTCAAAACTGGATGACACAGAACAAATTACAGTTAAATGCAGATAAAACCGAAGCCATGCTCGTCGGGACCAAACACAAACTCTCTTCCATCACAACAGCTTCAATAGAACTCGGCAATACATCAATTCCTCTATCCACTGCTGTGAAGCATCTAGGTGTTGTTATTGACAACACACTCTCTATGAAAAAGCTCATCACCCAGACCTGTCAGTCATGCTACTATCAGTTACGGCGTATTAGTGCAATTCGAAAGTACCTGTCCACTGATGCAACAGCCAAACTTGTCACTTCTCTCATTCTTTCACGTCTGGACTATTGCAATTCTCTTTTGTCTGGTCTGCCAGCATCATCTATCCATTCCCTTCAACATATACAAAACTCCGCATCTTGACTACTTCTCAGAAAGAAAAAATCTGAGCACATTACCCCTCTCTTGCGATCTCTCCACTGGCCGCCTGTGCCACAGAGAGTAAATTATAAGACCAGTACTCTCTGTTACAAATGTCTCCACAAAACTTCGCCCTCCTACCTCTGTGAATGTCTTCACTTGTACACTCCTTCTCGTTCCCTCCGCTCTGCTGCAGATACATTGTGCCTACGAATACCTAGATTCAACCAACCCACTGTTGGCCGCCGCTCATTCTCTATTTCGGGTCCATTGACCTGGAATGAGCTCCCTCTCTCTCTTCGCCAGAAACCTAGTTATGACAATTTTAAATTTAGCCTCAAGACATATTTATTTCAAACCTAAGATTTCCCCCCTCCTGTTTCATATCAGAACTATCCCACTTTGATTAACCCATGTCCTATCACCCTGCTAAAGTATACACCTAAGTGAGTGTGTGTCTGTGTGTGCTTTTGTAAAACATTTGACTATTTAAATTTTATTTAATAGATTTTGTCTGCAGGGCACCATGTTTGTAATATCTGATTGTTTAAACAATTTATTATTTATCATTGATTGCATGACTGTGTCAGATTAGGTTAAATGCATGGGCTTTGATTTGTCTTTGCAAGATATAGCGCTATATGTTCCATTTATTATCATTATTATTATTATCATTATTATTATTATTATTATTATTATTATTATTATTATTATTATTATTATTATTATTATTGTTGTTGTTGTTGTGTTGTTGTTGTTGTTGTTGTTGTTGTTGATTATTATTATTATTATGTGCACATTAAACTTATGCAATCATCTTTCAGTTACTGCATATGTTAGTGCTTTCCAAAAAATTTGAATAACTGTACATTGCCAAAATATATATCTGATACTATCTTTTTCTAAGTTGCAAAAACTACAAAGATTACTATTTTGCTACTCCCATTTCTTTCAATATAACATTTGTGCCAAACATCTATGGATAATTCTTAGTTGAAACCATTTCATTTTTATATCAGATATCTTTTGAACATTCAAAAAACATTTTTTCCAGTATTCTCAATATTCAGCTTTAAATAACATTTTGTACAGCACCTTGGAAAAATATTGTAACAAATAAAGGTATCATAGAATGGTTTTGATCCTTTTGGTACTGATTTTAGCCTTTTTGACAAACCGGTATACTTAAGCATTCGTTGTCTTTGACTGTTATATCTGTTTTTTGTATGTTTTCAGCTAATGCTACTTTATATGCATAGAAAGTTTAAAAAATCTATATTAACATTATGTTTTATTTTGAACTGTTTGGATGTCATAAACTTTCCATTTTCTAGGATAAAATGCACTATGCAATGTATGCCTTTCTTGAGCCATGTTTTTTTCCTCAATATATTTAATTCATATTTGTATTTTAATATTGAAAAAAATCGGTTCTGCTAACAGCTCATGGGAACTACTGCAACCATTTGTATAGAAAAAGTCCTTATCTACCTTAAATACTTCTGTCCAAAAGACATTTGCCTTTGAAAATCCAGAAACTATTTCAGGCTCATATTTTGTAACGTTTTCAAGAATTGGAAAGCTGGACTTTGCAATGGTCTTCCACTTATGACTTTTTGTCTCGATTTTTCTTAGCCATGTCAATTTGAGTGAATTTGCATATGTTTGCAGTTCTGGTAACCCAAGCCCACCATTTTTAACATTCTGGAGTGATGTTTTTCTACTTATTTTGTCTTGTTTGTTATTCTATACAAATTTAAAACAGCACTTTTGCAAAGTATCAAAAACCATGTCAGAGGGATTTGTTAATACGTGCCATAGATAAATTAATTTTGATAAAATGAGTGATTTTAGTATTGCCACTCTGCCTGTCTTTTGATCCAGATTTTAAACAGTTGTTTGGCATCTTCTAATTTTTTTCAGAATAATTAATACGTGAGCAGTTTTGAAATCATTTGTGAACCAAATTCCAAAGATTGTGAATTTTGGTGGAATCCATTCCATATTTAGATGTTCAGTCTAGCAAATTTCTGAATTTGTATTGCTCCCTAACCAAACCACCCTCCATATGCTGGCCCCTAGAGAAGTGAAGTCACTGAAACCTGGACACCTTTACCTTTAACCAAATTACACTCGTTTGTTCATGATTCATTCGTAAACCATATTTAGAGCCAAATAAATCTATAGTCCTAATGCAAGATTCAAATGACTTTTTGTCTCCTGCAGGAATTCAGTATCATCTGCATACTGGGAACGTTTGTGTTCAGTGTTATTAAATGCTATACCGTGTATATCTTGATTCTCACGAGTCATTATTGCTGGTATTTCTACACAAAGAATGAACACATGTTGAGATAGCGGATCGCCTTGCCTGCATCCTCATTCGACATCAAACCAGTCTGATACTAGACCATTAACAATAACACAAGCTTTGATATTTGTATAAAATGTTTCTATCCATTTGCAGATGCCACATTGAAAACCAAAGGCTTTTAGAACTTTAAACATAAAATTCCAGCTGACTGAATCAAAAGCTTTTTTTCAAAATCAATATTCAATGAAAGCACTGGTAGATAAGTCTTATATTATCCCCAATATACCTTTTACTGATAAAGCCCATCTGCTCCTCATTGATAAGGTTAGGCAATACAGTTTTCAAACGATTAGCTGTACATGATGATCCGATTTTGTATACGACATTTAGCAGGGATATTGGTCTCCAATTCTTTATAAAACATCTTGGTTGATCTCCTTTAGGTATACATGTAATAACGCCTTGCTTTTGAATACAGGATAACTCCCCTTTTCTGAATCCAGCATTTAGCGCCCTAACAACAAAAACACCTAGTTTGCCCCAGAAACACTTAAAGAATTCAGAGGTAAAACCATCTGAACCTGGACTATTATTATTTTTCATATTTTTAATGCTAAGCTTGCCTCTTCTATTAAAGTTCACATTCTAAACTGTTTGCTTCATCTGTATCCAGATGTGGAATATGATTTACTATTTGATCTTTGATTTTTGCCTTTGCGCCTGACGGCAGCACGGTGTGTTCGTCTGAGTTTGAGAGCGTTTTTTGTGTGTTTTTCTTCCGTTCTGCAAGATAAGTTTTACATCTACATGTTTGTGGTATCACTGTGCTTAGACTGGTTAGAATGGTTTTCTGTGATATTGTTTGAATTTTGAATTACTTTAATATATAATTTTTCACATTTTCGGATACATTTTTTCAAAATTTTATTGTCTTCATGACTTGTGTTCAACTGACTGTGCTGGTCCTGGTGACCCATTTCAGTGTATCCCTGCTGCCGCATCAACAATTGCACGTGAAACACGAATTCAAACCTTCTCCATCTCAACCACCCAGATTTCTTTCTTCCACTGAAATGACAACAACAGCTGCAGACATAAGAGCTTTGCTCCCACATGGGTTTTACCCCATATCAAACAGACTAAAACAACATATTTTAACCTTAGGAATCAACCACCCAAAACCAGACAAGGTACATGTGCCGGCAGCAGACATCATCGCCTACAGTCCCATGGTTCTGTCTCTGCCCTCACTTCTGACGTCACTGCCGCCGCTACCACTGTAACCAACAGACAACACCACTTCGCTTCCCTCTGATGCCTCTTCTTTTGTTTATGACTCTGACAAAACATGTTCTGATTGCAATATGGACCATAGTGTGCATGACACTGCAAGTGTTAAAACTGGCTCAATTCTTTCACAATCCGCCTTACCTGACTCTCAATCCAAACTTTTGACTGCTCTACCACTCTCCACATCCCTACCATCACCTTCATCCTCTTCCTCTGACAATTATCCTAACTCACCACAATCATCATCAACCTTCTGCCTCCCACAAATCTTCTTTACTTGTGCTTGTTCAATGTGCAATCTGTCTGTCCAGATGGTAAAGCTGACCTAATTTCTGACTTCATCTCTGACCGGAATATTGATATCACCTTTCTCACAGAAACCTGGTTAAAACCACATGGTCACAAACCGAAGATAAAACAACTGACACCACCTGGTTATAAAACTCTTTCTTTCCCCCGACCCTCCCGTGGAGGTGGCATTGCCGTCGTTTATAAAGATACACTTGAACCTGCTCTTTCTTTCTGTCACTCCCTTCCTTTCTCACCTGAATCCTTTGAAGTCTGTGAACTCAACCTCAACACACCTGGCCACTCTATTACTTTCTGCTGTCTTTACCGTCCACCCTCCAAGCCGTAGGAATAATCTTACATCGTCCATCTTCCATCAAGAGTATCAGTCACTCCTAGATCACTACAGCCTCTCTCCCAGAAAGCTTATTATTCTCGGTGACTTTAACTTCCACTTCGACAACCGGTCTTCTCCTGACGTCAAACGTCTTTATCTTTTCTTTGTCCAACCACTCTCTTTCACAGCTAGTAACTGAAGCAACACACAGATTAGGACATACCTTAGACTGGCTCATTACAGATGTATCACAAGATTTGGTTTCATCTGTATCTATAACTGATGAACTACTCTCTGATCATTCTGCTGTTCTTTTCACCCTCGACATTGCAAAACCTATCAGAAAGAAGAAATGTGTCACCCGTCGCAATCTCAAGGCTATAAACATTGAAATTTTCTCTGCACAAGCTGCTGAGCGCCCATCACTAACCTCTGACAACACTGACCCCTCGAAACACTACAATACCGTTCTCAGCCAACTGCTTGATGAGCATGCACCTCCCACTGACCGTCACCTGCCCGACAGGCCCTGTGCACCATGGTACACCCATGACATCCTGGTCGCAAAGCGCAAACGCAGGCAGCTAGAGCGGCAGTGGCGAAAAACAAAAACGGAAATCAACAAACAGCTCTTCCGAAAACAAATCAACAAAGTCAAATCTTTAATTCTTTCAGAAAAAACAAAGTACTACTCTTCTCAAGTTCTTAATGCCACGTCTATGAAATTTCTCTTTTCCCTCACATCTACTCTTCTTGGATCTGTGAAGGCAAGCCCTCTGCCTTCCATCCACAACCACTCTGAACTTCCTTCTATATTTTCTGCATTCTTTTCTGACAAAATCCGTAACATCCGTTCCAGATTGGATCAGACTCCTTTCCAGCCTGCACTTCCTGATCCCCAATTCTGTGGTACTCCTCTCCTTTTCTTTCATCCAACAAGTGAGAAATAAATTACGGCAATTCTGAAAGAAATGACTATAAAATCATGCGACCTAGATCCCATACCTGCTTCTCTTTTTGTACAGTGCCTACCACAACTTATACCCGCTATCACGAAAATAGTGAACTCATCTCTTGTTTCAGGAAATGTTCCATCATCTCTCAAAACTGCAATAGTTACACCTCTACTCAAAAAGCATGACCTTGACCCTAACATTCTGAAGAATTATAGACCTGTTTCCAACCTACCTTTCATCTCTAAAGTCCTTGAAAAAAGTAGTTCTAAAACAGCTCAATAACCACCTTCTCTCCAACAGTCTTCTTCCTGAGTTTCAGTCTGCCTATCACGTCAACCATAGCACTGAAACTACCCTAGTCCATACCCTAAATACACTTCTACTTGCTTCTGACTCGGGGAAAATCTCCCTTCTCACTCTACTCGACTTATCTGCAGCCTTCGACACTATTGACCATTCACCTCTTCTCTCCCGTCTTCAAAAAACATTCGGTGTTACTGGCATAGCCCTCACCTGGTTCAGTTCATACCTCACTGACCGATTCCAGACAGTCACAGTAAACGAGATTCAATCAATACCTGCCAAACTGGAATGTGGTGTCCCGCAGGTATCAGTTCTCAGCCCTGTTCTTTTCACTCTCTATACTGCTCCACTATCACATATAATAAACCGTCATCATATCAACCATCACTTATATGCAGATGACTCTCAGATTCAAAGTAGTGTTACACCTGAAAATCTGCCTTCTCTCTTGACAAAGATGGCCTTCTGCTTTCAAGATATCCAAAACCGGATGATACAAAACAAGTTACAGTTAAACGCAGATAAAACCGAAGCCATGCTTGTAGGGACCAAACACAAACTCTCTTCCAATACAACAACTTCAATAGAAGTCGGCAATGCATCAGTCCCTCTATCCACTTCCGTGAAGTATCTAGGTGTCGTTATCGACAACACACTCTCTATGAAAAAATTCATCACCCAGACCTGTCAGTCGTGCTACTATCAATTACCGCGTATTAATGCAATTCGAAAGTACTTGTCCACTGATGCAACAGCCAAACTTGTCACTTCTCTCATTCTCTCACGTCTGGACTATTGCAATTCTCTTTTAGCTGGTCTGCCAGCAACATCTATCCACTCCCTTCAACGTATACAAAACTCCGCAGCTCGACTAGTTCTCAGAAAGAAACAATCTGAGCATGTTACTCCTCTCTTGCGATCTCTCCACTGGCTGCCTGTGCCACAGAGAGTACATTATAAGATCAGTACCTCTGTTACAAATGTCTCCACAAAACTTTGCCCTCCTACCTATGTGAATGTCTTAACCTGTACACTCCTTCACGTTCCCTCCGCTCTACTGCAGATACCTTGTGCTTACGAAGACCTAGATTGAACCAATCCACTGTTGGCCACGGCTCATTCTCTATTTCTGGTCCATCCATCTGGAACAACCTTCCTCTCTCTCTTCGCCAGAAACCTAGTTATGACACTTTTAAATCCAGCCTCAAGACATATTTATTTCAAACCTAAGACTTCCCCCCTCCTGTTTCATATCTAACCCATGTTCTATCACCCTGCTAAAGTATACGGCCTGTGCGAGTGTATGTGTGCTTTTGAAAAACATTTGATTATTGACATTTTATTTCATAGATTTTGTCTGCTCGCACCATGTTTGTAAATATCTGTTTGTTTAAACTTTTGATTATTTATCATTGATTGCATGACTGTGTAAGATTAGGTTGAATGCATGCGCTTTGATTTGTCTTTGCAAGATATAGTGATATATAAGTTCCATTTATTATTATTATTATTATTATTATTATTATTATGATGATGAAGAAGAAGAAGAAGAAGCAGAGCAAATAAATCTCTATCCTTTGATAATAGCCTCAAGCTGCTGATCGCAGTAGGACTTGAGATCTCTTTGTTCTTCTCCAATTATTTTTGAACAGATTTTAACAATTCTCCGAAGAATATAGTTGTTTTTACACTAAGGTCATTGTAGCACAGACGAACGCAAAACTTACAAAACTCTCTATGTAGGACTTGTAGAACAAAGAAATAACCTTTTTGTCAACAAAAATAAGTTAAGCTTCCTTAGAAAAAACATATGTTGTCCCTTTTTGACAATAGTGTCAGTGGTAGCATCCCAGTTTAATTAGCGATCAAAAATAGTTTCCAGATACTTTGAAACATTTTCAACTCCTTGACTATGGATGGTAACATGCTCAGAAGTGTGACCCAATCTTCTGAAATCGATAGGAAGATCTTTAGTTTTAGAAACATTTAGCTCCAGATATGCCTCATCACACCAATTGTCGAAATCAGTGAGGGCTGGACCATGGTTTTGGACAGATCCAGTTAAAAGAGACAAAAGAGCACTGTCATCGGCAAATTTTACAAGAAAAGAATTTGTATAGCTGCTTCTGCAACCATCTGTGTATAGAATGTACAGAAGTGGCGAGAGAACCCAATCCTGTGGAGAACCCGTACAGGTGAATCTAGGGGATGAAGAATTTTATTGGCAAAAACCCCCTTTGGTCTGTTAGTTAAAAAATGTAATCAGCCAAGGAACAAGTTGATTGTCTACGTCAAATTTTAAAGGTATTTTTTGAACAAAAAATATGAGCACATGACCCCTCTCTTGGATCTCTCCACTGGCTGCCTGTGCTACAGAGAGTATTTAAATTTTAATTTAATTTTTTTAAAGAGTAAACTATAAGATCAGTACCATCTCTTACAAATGTCTCCGCAAAGCTGCACCCTCCTACCTCTGTGAATGTCTTAACCTGTACACTCCTTCATGTTCCCTCCGCTCTGCTGCAGATAGCTTGTACCTACGAATACCTAGATTCAACCAATCCACCGTTGCTCTTTCTCCATTTCAGGTCCATTGATCTGGAATGAGCTCCCTCTCTCTCTTTGCCAGAAACCTAGTTAGGACACTTTTAAACCCAGCCTCAAGACATATTTATTTCAAACCTAAGATTTTCCCCCCTCCTGTTTTATATCAGAACTATCCTACCTTCACTAACCCATGTCCTATCACCCTGCTAAAGTATACGACCTGTGTGAGTGTGTCTGTGCTTTTGAAAAACATTTGATTATTGAAATTTTATTTCATAGATTTTGTCTGCATCGTACCATGTTTGTAAATATCTGTTTGTTTAAACTTTTGATTATTTATCATTGATTGCATGACTGTGTAAGATTAGGTTGAATGCATGCGCTTTGATTTGTCTTTGCAAGAAATAGCACTATATAAGTTCCATTTATTATTATTATTATTATTATTATTATTATTATTATTATCAAGAACATGAAGCTGCATTGTATTGAAAGCTGAACTAAAGTCAGCAAACAATATTCTGGCATGAGAGTCAGGTGCTTCTAAGTGGTTGTACAACTTGTTTAAAATGAACAGTTTGGCATCTTTGACACCTCGTCCTGTCATGTAGGCAAACTGTAGTGGGTCAAGGTCTTTCTCTGTAGTGGGTCAAGGTCTTTCTCTGTAGTGGAAAGAATGAGAGATTTTATGATCTTTTCTAATGTTTTCATCACAAGTGATGTGAGGGCTACAGGTCTGAAATTGTTGGGCCGAGAAGGAATTGGTTTCTTTGGAAGAGGTGTTAGATTGGAAGTCTTCCAAATAACTGGTATCTGGCTAGTGTCCAGTGAGGCTTGGAACAGGTGCTGAAAGATGCTGGCAAGCTCAGTAGTGCAGACCTTAAGGGTTCTGCCGCATATGCCATCTGGATGGGAGATTTGTTGATATTTATTGCCTTGAAGTGTTTACAAATAACTGTTGCATCAACAATGAGGCTATTATCAAAGGATAGAGATTTATTTGTTCTGCTTCTTCCTAATGTTTCTTCTGCTGCTGTCAATAGCACTTCTTTGATGTTGTTGGCTAGTGTGTCCACATCATTGCCGATGGCTGTGAGTGCAGCGAACTTTCCTCCAATGTTGGCTTGGAAGATCTCAACCACTGTTGGGTCTTTGAGTTTTTCCAGATCAAATTTTATTCATGGGTTTCCTGGCTGTTGTTTTGCTTTCAGTTTCAGCTTGTTGGTGGTAAGTACAAGGTCGTGGTCACTGCCAATGTCAGCTCCTGGGAATGTTCTTGTGTTTGCCTTGTTTATGCTGGATTTGAATCCTTGGGGTGACAGAGTGTAATCAATTTGATTGTGAATCAGACCATCTGGTGAGTACCAAGTTGATTTCTAGATGGCTTGTGAGGGTGGAGTGTGTTAGCCAGAGTTAGTTTGTGGTTCTGTGCGAATTCCAGCAGCCGCTGTCCTCTTTCGTTTGTTTCTCCTAGTCCAAAGCGTCCTGTGGTTCCTGCCCAGGTGTCATAGGCATCAGGTCCCACCTTTGCATTCCAGTCACCTTCCACAATAAGAATGTCTTTTGGGGGCATTTTGGAGATGACGTTTTTCAAGTTGTTCATAGAATTCTTCTATCTGGTCATCATCGTAGTCAGATGTTAGAGCAAACACTTGGATGATGGTGAGATTCTGGGGTTTTGCAGAAACTCTGATTGAGATAAGTGTGCTGGATACTGGTGTGCAGCTGATGATGCTTGACACAATCTCTTTCCTGACAATGAAGCCTACTCCGTGTTGATGTAGTTTCTCTTCTCCACTGTACCATATCTTGTGGCCGTCTTGCTGGTTGTTTCTCCGAAGTCAGTCCATCTGACTTCCGCAAGCCCTAGGATGTCCCATTTATGTCTTTTTTAGTTCATGTGTGAGTTCCTGTACTCTTCCTGTTCGGTATAGAGTCCTTACATTCCATAATTTGATGGTTACTCCTTTAGTTGGAAGCTTTAGAGTTGGTTCTGCTCCAGTAGCGCGTTTGTCACTCCCAAGCAGAACAAAGAAACAACCCTAGGTGACAAATGAGGTTCTTGACCTCTGCGACAAAAGAAGAGAGCTTAAGAAACAAAATTTCATTAGTCAAGAAGCCAACAACAAATAAAGGGATAGCCACAGAGAAGTGAGGAAAAAGATGAGAGAAGCCAAAGAAGCGTGGATAGAAGAACATTGCAACAGCATCGAAGTTGAAATGGCCAAGGGAAACAGGAAAACAGCTTACGACACTGAAATCACTAACTAAAACCACACAGCCTAAAGCCTCTGTTATTGAAGACAAAGAAGAAAATCTTTTAACGGAAAGCAATGCCATCCTCCAACACTGGACGGAATACTGTGAGGGATTGTATAACTACCCACTACGCCCAGATACCAACATAGTTTCTGAAAAATTTCCTGAACACCAAGATAAAGACCCACCAATACTAAGGTGTGAAGTAAGACACAGCTATTTAACAATTGAAGAAGGGAAAGTCCCCTGGAATCAATAACATCCCAGCTGAACTTATAAAAAATGGAGGGAATGAAACAGCAAGGCGATTCACAGAACGTTGTCAGAAGGTTCACGGCACCAAAGAATGGCCAAAGAATGGACACAGTCTCTTGTAATCCCCCTACCAAAGAAAGGAAACCTCAAGCAATGCCAAACTACAAACCATCATCTCTAACCATCCGAAAATCAGCGCGGGTGTCCTCAAAAACTGAAAAACCAACGGAAAAACTCCGGGCAGAAGAACAAGCGGCTTTGACCAAAATGCACAAAAATGGAACAGTTTTTTCAATCTGAGAATTTGATAGAAAACATCCCCCAACACCAAAAAATTTGTATCACAATTTCATGACTTCAAAAAGGCCCTTTGGGACGGGGTATGGAGACGGCCTCCCAATTACTCAGGCACTTAAACATTGAAAACTGCCTCATTGAAGTCAAAAGGGCAAGTACAGAACGAAAGGGGCAGTTTTCATAAACAATCACAGGGGGCGAGTTCTTCAAGACCAGGGTTTGGGCCGTCGGGCTCCTTCTTACCTGTTTTTTTCAACCCTTCCTCGAAAACATCATACAGAGACACGCAAAACCACCCCACTTCCATCTCCATGGGGGAAGACCCCTTTACAACCCAATTTGCAGATGACATTGATCCAGGGTTCGCAAATCTAGAACTGAAAAAACCATACAGATAATCTATCAATTAAGCGAGCACATACTCATGGAGGCATACAGAGAAATAAAAGATCAGGCAACAGCGCAAGAATGCACACGGAAAAAAAAAGAAGGGAGAAATACAAAGGGGTTGACCAAATTTTCAAAAACTTGGGGCTCCACCAAAAAAAAATGGCATATAAAAACAATGAAGTGAAAAGCCGCATTGCAACAGCAACATTTTCCTCTACCAACTCGAGAGGTCTCGAAGCAACAACACACTTCTCACCAAATACACCTCTACAAACCCCTTTGTATATTATCCTCCTGTATGACGGGGAAATCAGGGACCTGCAGCAAGCTGAGAGGGAATCCAAGCAACGAGAAAAGTGCCCAGAAAAACCCCAAAATTCACACAAAGAACACAAGACCAAAAACTATGGACAGAAGAAATAAAAAAGCATGTAGGCCCCCAAAAACTCTGCATCCACCATAAGAGGAAAAACTGATGGGGTTTGGCACACCAAAAGACAAAAACCCCTTTAAAAAAAACCATCCGCAGGGAACATCAAGGCAAAAAGAAAAGGTCTAAAAGAAATCATGGTTACAACATCAAAGATTGACCCCCAAACCCCTGAAAAACCCCTTTCTACTAGCCACACAGACATAAGCATGGAAAAAGACTCTGTTGCATCTCACTCAGTCCCCCCCTACGCCCCTTTGGGGAATGGGACGAGTGAGTGAGTGAGTGAAAGATTGCTTCAGGCCATTTTTTTCGTCCAAAAAATCATGCTTTTCGAAGCGAGTACAAAATGCATTCAAATGGTCTGGTAAGCTTTTGTCACAGAGCCCCTGGAGACTAATCTTCGACCTATGTGGGGCAGCTGCCATGTTTACTGCTGACATATTTTTTATTCCCTGCCATGCAGCACGAAAATTTTTCCCTGCAAACTTGTCTCTCTACTTTTTATATCACCTCTAGTTTGTGAAACAGCATTTTAACTTCTTTATTCCTTGTTTCTTTTGTTCTTCTTTTCCCCGTTAAAATACACCTTTTTTTGTTTGTACATGTTTAAGGTCCTTTGTAACCCAAGTTTAAAATTGGGGTAAATATTATCCCCTTTTGGGTTGGAAAAACCTTCGACAAAAAAAGAAAAAAGGAAAAAAAAACATCATTAAATCATTTAAATCAGAACACCCTTTTAAAACATTTTTCCATCAAAAAATTTAAAGACAAGGGAGCTTCCACTTTTTCAGAGAAACGAATTATTCATAGAAGTTTGACACGGGTTTTTAAAAAAAGCTTTCAGAAAAAAAAAGTATTTTTTAAATGGCCAGAAAGTGTTAAAAACCCTGCGGGAGATTAAACTTACTTTCAATGCCCCCTAACATTGCAAGACTTAAAGTGCCTCCTACTTTGATATTATGCATTTAAATGAATTTTAAAACAGCTCCATAAAATTGGATAATGTTTTTACAGAAATTTTTTCAAAGTTGCTGGCTCAAGGGGGGGCATTTTCCAAGTATAAAAATTTATTTTTTAGTGCCACCCCAAAAAAACAATGATAAAACAGTTACAAACCCATCGCGTTAACCTCTCACAAGGGGAAAAATAAAGGAAAAAATAATGTTTAAAACCCAATTAATCATTAAATTTTCGAAAAAACAAAATAATCCCCCCTGCCAGGCAGTTTTCGAAAAGGGAGATGCACAGCAGATCATCTATTAACCATACCAAATTAAACTCAATTTGCTAGTAGGGAAAAATTTTCTTGCCACCTTTTTTTTATTAAAGAAAGCATATGACAGGTCTGGCATAAACGATTTCAAATAAACTAAAAACTATGGCTTTCTGGTAAATTATCATTAATTAAAAATTTCTCTCAGAAAGATGTTGCAGGCCCAAATTTGGGAAAATTTCCCATTTTACTTTACGGTTTCCAACAAAGGTATTCCCCAGGGGCGTTAACGCTCCACACTTTTCAATATTTTTCTTTTTTAAAACTTCCAAATGCCTCTCTAGTAATGCCTCCACGTCCATATGCTGATGAATTTGTATGGGGAGAAAGTTACAATGAAAAAGAAAACACCAAAGAGGCATCAAATATAAAAAAAATAGTTTCACTTGAGCAAACAAACTTAATGACACATTTTTTGAGAATGGGGCTTTTCATTTCCCCGAAAAGACTAATCTCGACTTTTCAAAAGGCACTAACCCACCAGTTCACCTTTTTCCAAATAGATGGGAAAGGTTGGAATAAAAAACTTGGTAAGTTTTTTTGGATTAAATTTCAGCACACTAAATTTGGGAAATTTTAAAATTATTATTTAAAAAACTAGGGCTCGGAAAAGTCTAAATCTTTTGAAATTTTTTAAACAAGTGTGGGTTTTGAAAACTGTTTTAAAAAACATTTTCAATTAATTATATGTTCCAGACTCTTTATGGCCGGAAAACATTTTTTAGTTCTCCAAAAAAATTTATTTCAGAAAATACAAGACAGGGCTCAAAACTTTTCGATTAGCTGTGGGGACCTTTTTCAGCATCGTCCAGGGTAAACCCATAAGGAAATAGGAATTTTTTCCATTAGACAAAATTGCAACTGCTGTGGCTAAATTCTCTTACGTTTTTTCAAAAACAAGAAACCAATGGGACAACGAAATTTTAAAGACGATTCAACTTTTCCCAAAAAAAGCACATTCTATTCCTCTGTTTCCAAGCTAGAACCTATACTTCCAATTATTTGATCAAACAAATTAATTCCCACAAAAATAGCAAAAACAAAGATTCCTCCTCGCCTTGTCCCCATGGGGAATTAAGAGAGCAAATTTTTGCGAAATTATTCCCCTTTAACAAAAAGGTAATGAAAATATTTTAGTGCAACAGTAAAAAATAATACAAACACATATCCAATCATTTTAAAAAACTACAAGATGGTTTTCCCTTTTGAACAATAATAGGGGGATGCCCGCGTTTGTCATACCATCTTTTAAAATAAAGATCATTTTTTTTAGGAAAAAATCGATCTATTTTTACGCTTAATTGCAGCATTTTGATGGCTTTATTTATCTTCAGATTTTCCAAAGAAAATTTTTAAATGATTTTCTGTGTTGATTCCCCGCATCCCACTTGCTCTGAGAAACTTTAGTTTAAAAATTTAGGCAAGACCTTAAAATTTAATTACTCGAATTTATTTTTTTGATGATACGAGGGACTGGTTTACCTTTTTCGGGTACCCTCGCACTGTGGGATTTTCTTTTTTTGAAAAAGTTGACAAAAAAACAAAATGGGGGCTGAGCTATCGATGGTTTTGCAGCAAAAATTGTTCCTCACCATCCATAGGGCATAGCATTACAAAATCATTTTGGGAAACCTTTAAAGAGAAACACAAAGTCCCGGGTTTTTCCGGGAGTGAGATTAAGCCCATGAATTCTTTGAAAAAACAAATATAAATTTACATAAATATATAAATATTGAACCTTATAAACGGGTTAAGCTCAATGTTTTTAAATAATTTTTTTTAAAAAAGGAACATGTATCTGTGGTAAAAATTTACCAATGATCACATTCTTTTACGTGCAGGATCTAAAAACATCTTCCCCTTTCCTTTCCCCCAGTCCGTAGTTTTCACAAGTTCTTAAAGACATTCCTTTAATGAAAAAATTGTATTGTCTTTAAGCCATACCCTATTTTCGACCCTCGAATAAGGATACTTCAGTTATATATTTGAAAGTTAGTATTTTTGTTTGATTTTTTTTTTGGGTTGGGTTGTTTTTTTTGTTTTTGGGGTTTTTTTGGGTTTTTTTTCAAAAATTTTTGTTTATGCTTTTCAAAATTTTGTTTATTGCGATTGATTAGATATTCATACCCCTCCCCCCACACACACAAAAGGCGTGCGCGCGCGCCCCCACAAACATCACGCACGCACACAGCACAACAAAACAACATCCCTTTTCCCTCTAATATAAATATTTATGGGGGACGTTAAACGACGTTACCCCGTCATGAAATAAAAGCAGCCTTGCAGACTACTATCTATCAGCGCCCTTTCTTTTGTGGTCCTGACCAGGAAAAGGGCACTAAACCCTGACTTCATGGTTGCAGAAGAATCCAGTTATGGCAGATGAACCAGGGACAACGGGATGATTTATATGCACTGCTACAGTCCCAAACACAAATCCAGTCTTTTTTTCTGCGTGGGGGAGGTTCACTACTGGTTTATAATTCTCAGCGTTTTTTCTGATTTTAAAATTTTTTTAAAAAACACCCAGGATAAAAAAAAGGACATCAGGGGTTGGAACAACTTTGCAGGGGGTTTTAGAATATTTTGGTGCTTGGTCCCCAAACTTTGGGATTAATACATTATGTTACGTTCACTTGTCCCAAAAACCCCATTGAGGGGGGATGGGGGACAAAAACCAGCGCTCCACTTACCGGTCGGGGCGAGGCCCGGTGCAGAAGCCCCCCTGTCAAATCCACCGGCCCACTTTCTCCTTTCTGGGGCCCTTCCCCTACTGCCTTAATGGTCGAAGCCTTTAAAAGTTTACTCCCAACCAAAAACTGGTTTTTCCCTTTTTTGCCGTGGTCAGTAGGTCCTTCATAGTCCCCACTTGTTAGTGATCTTCTGCGGACTTCATTGTTGGGGGACATGGCCCCCCTTGTATAGATGCAAGGACCTTCCCGAAGCTTTTAATTTTCTACGCTTGGAACCCCCTTTGTAGGTCTTTTGCGTTTCAGTTCCATGTCTCCCCAAGCTTTAAAACATATTGAGGGGACCACCCTTATAACTTTACCTTGTTTTTAAAAGGGATTTTCGTCTCCCATATGTCTTTCCATTGCTGCTGCTGTTTTGCCCCTTCTAGGATTTCGGTCTTCGACCTTTCCCCACTTATGACGCTCCAAAGGGTTACTTGAAAAGGCAACTGTCTCCAGTTCTTTTCCGCTGAAGTGATCTGGTGGGGATTGGCGGGGGCTGTTTGACATGAGCTTTGTTTTTTCGGCTGATTTTCCCGCCGTCGTGAGGATACGGGATAAATAGACCAGGGGAAAAAATAGTTTGGGGAATTCCCGCAGTAGTATACTGAGTGATTTTACAGCGTTCTATGCCCCCCACACACAAAGGGCCCGAATGTCACGTCCTGCACCATTTCTCATTGACGTAAAAAGCAGACGAAGGTCACGCCCACCATTCCATTTTACGTAAACAGACGAATGGTCACGCCTGACACCATTTCTCATTGACGTAGAAGCAGATGAATGGTCACGTCCTGACACCATTTCTCATTGACGTAGAAGCAGACGAATGGTCACGTCCTGACACCATTTCTCATTGACGTAGAAGCAGACGAATGGTCACGTCCTGACACCATTTCTCATTGACGTAGAAGCAGACGAATGGTCACGTCCTGACACCATTTCTCATTGACGTAGAAGCAGACGAATGGTCAAGTCCTGACACCATTTCTCATTGACGTAGAAGCAGACGCCCTGCCCTGTTCTTTACTGGTGCTGCGTTTGTCTCTGTCCAGTGGAATAGGCTGTCCAAAGCTATTTATAGACAGCTCACTGCTGGGTACACTGTCTGTCAGCCAGGTTTCTGTCAAAGCGAGCAGGCCAGCGTTCTTGAACTCATGCATATAATTAACGTTTGCCTGTAGCTCGTCTGTGTTCCGTCAGGTCAGTCAGAGAAGTTCTCTGTTACTGCTACTGGTATCCATGTAACCCAGTACAACCTGTCGCATGTGGGGGAGGAAACCCCAATAGAAAAAAAACAACATATGGAGACTTGGAGAGGAGATTGGCGCCACCAAGGAATATCCTAAGCCCACAGAAAAGACATGAAAGACAAATGCAAAGCCAATATGATACCGGATCGGTCGAGGCCCGGGTTACCAACGACCACGCTTTCCATTGATCAACACCAGGGTGGAAGTGACAAGTCAGCTACTGGAGTTAAAACATTACTTAAGCTCCCTAGAGAACAGATCACCATTGGTACATGGAACGTCCGTACACTCTACCAGTGCGGAAAAATCAAAGAACTAGAGTATGAGCTTAGCTGCTATAAATGGGACATTATTGGACTAGGAGAAGTGAGATGGACAGGATTTGGTGAGACAATGACTGAAGAAGGCAACAAGATCTGGTACAGTGGTCAAGAGAAACATCACCAACATGGAGTGGCATTTATTGTCAGAAAGGAAGTAGTGGGCTGCATTATCAGCTGTACACCGGCTTCCAGCAGGATTATCAGCATCCGGGTGTCGGCCAAGCCCAAGAACATCACCATCATACAAATCTATGCACCATCATCTGACCATGCAGATGAAGAAGTAGAAGAATTTCACAAAGAACTTAAAGAGACCATTATGAAGATACCCAAGAAGGACATCATCATCATTCAAGGGGATTGTAACGCCAAAGTAGGTCCTGACTCTTACAACCAATGGGCCGGAACAGTTGGTCAGTTTGGAACTGGAGAGACCAACGACAGGGGACTACGTCTGCTGGAGTTTGCCTGCACCCACAGACTTACCATTGCCAATACCCTCTACCCCCACAAGCAGTCAAGGAGGACAACCTGGCATGCGCCAAACGGCAAGATCCATAACCAAATAGATTTTATCTCAACACCACGGCGCTTTAAATCCAGCATCAACAGAGCCAGAACAAGAACCTACCCTGGAGCTGACATAGGCAGCGACCACGACCTTGTGCTGCTGGTATTCAAAATGAAGCTGAAGAAAAACAAACAGCCTGCAAACCCACGTATCAAACTTGATATGGACAAACTGAAAGATCGTGATGTCGAGGAGATCTTCCAAGCTAAACTTGGCGGACATTTTGCGGCAATAACCCTCCTGGACAATGACATCAAGATACAAGAAGAGCACTGAAACCGACCAGGTCTTCCAACCCTAAAGAATACCGGGAGGCCAACAATCTTGTGAAGAAGTCAATGTTAAAGGCCAGAGAGAGGTGGATCAGTGATCGATGTGATGAGATCGAAAAAAGCATGAAAGTGGGCAACAGTAAAAAGGCATACAACACCCTAAAGAAACTCACAAAACAACTTCAAACCAAATCATCAGTCATTGAAGACAGCTCCGGAAACCTCCTCACAGAAAGCTCAGCTGCATTGAACAGGCGGTCTGAGTATTGTCAAGAACTGTACAACTACCCAATCCAACCTGACAAGAGCATAATAGAAGAGGAAGCAGCAACATCAAGAGTACCCTCGCCATTACCTATACTGAGGGAAGAAGTGGAAGAAGCCATCCGCAGTTTACCAGTAGGAAAGTCGCCAGGAGCAGACAACATACCAGCAGAGCTGCTCAAGCATGGTGGCGAAACAGTTATCACACATGTTACAGCTATCTGTCAGAAGATTTGGGAGTCAAAACAGTGGCCAAAAGAATGGACACAATCACTCATCATACCTTTGCCCAAGAAGGGGAATTTACGCCAATGCCAAAACTATAGAACAATCAGCCTCATCAGCCATGCCAGCAAGATCATGCTCAAAGTTATTTTGAATCGACTCAAGAAGGAGGCAGAAGAACACCTTGCAGAGGAACAAGCTGGGTTCAGGGCAGGCAGGAGCACAATTGAACAGATTTTTAACTGCCACATTCTGATGAAAAAACATCTTCAACATCAGAGAGACCTGTTCCACAACTTCATCGACTTCAAAAAGGCTTTCGACAGAGTATGGCACGAAGGCCTGTGGCAGGTCCTCAGAATGTTTTGCATTGAAGAACGACTAGTGCAAACCATTCAAGCACTATACAACACCACAAGCAGTGCAGTACTTCTGAACAATCAGGTCGGAGACTACTTCAAAACCACAGTTGGGGTCCGACAAGGATGCCTGTTATCTCCAGACCTGTTTAATCTGTTCTTGGAAAGCATTATGAGAGAGACCCTCCATGACTTCCACTCTACCATCTCCATTGGCGGCAGACCCCTCAACAACTTGCGGTTTGCCGATGACATTGACCTCATGGGAGGAAGTAACACAGAGCTGCAAGATCTTACGACCAGACTTGAGAACAGAGCTGGAGCATGTGGGATGGAGGTGAGCTCGGAGAAAAGTAAAGTACTTGTGAACAGCACGAGCAACGCCACTGCTAAAATTTACATGAACGGCCAGCAACTGGAAGAGGTAGACGCTTTTAAATACCTTGGCGCTACACTCACAAAGGACGGACGATCGACGACAGAAATCAAAGTCAGACTAGCCATGACAACATCTTCCATGACAAAACTCACCACCATATGGAAAAGTAAAGAGATCAGTCTCCCCATCAAACTAAAGCTCTACAAAGCCCTAATTCAGACTATCCTGCTGTTCGGAAGTGAAACCTGGACATTGACTGCTGAAACAGCAAAGCGAATCCAGTCATTTGAAACTAAATGCCATAGAAAACTGCTGGGCATATCCTGGAGAGAACGAAAGACCCATGAATTTGTCAAGAGTCAAATAGCACGGCTGGCAGGTCCACAGGAACCCCTTCTCACCATTGTCAAGAAGAAAAAGCTGACATGGTTCGGCCACGTCACCCTCCACAACACTCTGCCAAAAACAGTACTGCAGGGAACACTCGAAGGTGGCAGAAGGAGGGGAAGACAGAACAAGTCATGGATGGACAACATCAGAGAATGGACCAGGATGAATGACTCGGCACTACTGCGCAGAGCAAAGGACCGAGATGGATGGAGGAGGCTTACCACGGCATCATCAATACACGAACAAGGTTATTTGTCTAAACCTCCTCTGCCATTGATACATTACGCTTTTTAAATGCCTTCATAACCAAGATGGCAAGAAAGTTAAATGGCCAGCTTATTTTCAGAGGCAAAAACATAGTTAACTTAAACAATGATGAACTATTGTAGTACTATTTGCAATAAACTGTTCCCTGATGTCGGTGTATGCTGGACACACTAATACAAGGGGATTTCTGTTTCTGTGCCGCACTGACATACTGGACACATTAGGTCTGCTTCTGACAGATTCCTTCTGAAACGCAGTTTATGTACTTTCAACTGAGAGACACCTAAGCGTAATGTATCAGAGCATTCCTTGCTTTTATATTTTTAATAGGTTGTAGAAAAAGTGGCACAGAAAAGTTAGATTTATATGTTGAGTACACAGTGTATCTTTCGTGACTGGATACTTTCTGTCCACTCCTGAATATAAACAGCAGTTAACCGTTCCTTTAGCATTTTAATAAACATTTTCTCATCACCCACGCCTTGATTTTCCCAAGCATTACTAAAACTCTAATGGTACAGGAAAAAACATAATGATGAAGCCCATGATCTCTTATTCCTTTCATGCAAAAGAACTGACATCTTATAAGCTTTATGGGGAAGCCGCTGATCTCTCATCTGTATAATCCTTAACCAGAATTTTACTGTCTTAGTGTATATGTTAACAAAAAGTGGGTATCTACATAAACAAGGTCATTAGGAGTTCTTATACTAACATTTAGAAAGCGCTTGATAGCAAAAAGGTGTACTCGTTCAACAATTTTCAGGTCAGTATTTAATCCCCAGACCTCTGCTCCATGAGACAACATGGGCTGTATTTGTGTGTCGAATAATTTGAAAAAATATTGCATGAGATTTTCCCCCAAGTGAATTAAGAAGTCTCAAAATGCTAATGATACCTTTGCTTGCATGGTTTGCCATATCAGTCAGAGCATAGGAAAATGACAATCTAGTGGATAGAATTATGCCAAGATATTTGTATGCATTCATAGCTTTCATGCAATCTGTACCATAGAACCATTTATCATTTAATGTGCTAAATGACCACAATTTCTAAACAAAACTACATTCGATTTTTGTTAAATTGACCTTTAGACCTACTTTTTGTGCTGTCTCATGAAGAACATTTAATTGCATTTGTAAATCACATAAGTATCAGACAGAAGGATAACATCATCAGAAAACATTAATATAAAGATTTCCACGAAGTAATGATATAACTGGATGGCATGTTTCCCACGTTGTGAAATTTCTTTTGCTAGTTCATCAATAAGCATACAAAATAATACAGGGCTACATATTTCTCCTTTTTTAACTCCCAGTGGACATGTAAAAGACTCTGTTAGCTCCCTTCTAGATCTGACCTTTGCCTGCACAATGTTATACATACTAACTATTGCTTTATACATTCTAATATTTCCAGAACACTCCGCAGTTTAGTTCTGTCTATAGAGTCTAAAGCTTTTCTAAAACGAATATAGGTTACATATAAGTTTTTATGATAAGCCAGTCGCTTTTGTATTATTGAAATTATGTAAATATTGTCGATTGTACTATACTTTTTACGGAAGCCCACTTGATACTTACCTATCAACTTATTTTCCTCAATCCACTCATTCAAACGGTTGTTAAGTATGTGGCTGTATAACTTGCTTGAAATATTTAAAAGAGATATTCCTTGGTAGTTATCTGGGTTGTTTGCATCACCCTTTTTATGTATTGGCTGGATTACAGATTTTGTCCAAGACAAAGGATAAGTTCCTGTAGAAAATAATTTATTGAAAAAATTGTTAGATAGGGCACAAGAGATGAACCACAGGTTTTGTTTTAAAAGAATTCCCCTATAACATCATCTGGCCCTGCAGATTTGCATTTAATGTTCTTATAGCTGCATAAACTTCGTTTTCAGATATATCATGTTCTAACCTTTGGTATTAGAAGCTACATTTTCATTTGTTTCAGGTCTTTCAGTGCTCCTTACATTTTTTGTATGTGTTTCTGCTGCTTTTGTTAGACATGGTTTCAGATAGAGTTAGCTGTTTTCTTTCACCAGCTTTCGTTGCCATGGACTTGTTTCTTAAGCGTCTTTCTGTGTCCGACAAAGGTTTGTTTTTGAGTGTAAGTCTTCAATTTTAACCTCTTTCCACTTTAAGTAATACCAGACTGCCCTAAAATAGGAGACTGAATGAAAGATAGATAGATAGATAAATAGATCTACTCTGTGTGGTGCGTGCGTGCGTGCGTGTGTGTGTGTGTAATAAAGAGTAATAACAAGGGAAATACACAAGTAGTATTCTTAACATAGACAGATCAAGAACAACATTTAAAAAAAAAATTCAAAGTGTGTTTGAGTGTGTTTGTGATTGTGTGTGTATGTTTGGGGTGTGTGCGGTGTGTGTGTGGTGTGTGTGTGTGTGTGTGTGTGTGTGTGTGTGTGTGTGTGTGTGTTGTGTGTGTGTGTTGTGCAAGGAAAAAAAAAAGAAATAAAGCAGAGATGAGACGAGAGAGAGAGAGAGAGAGATGAGAGAGAGTGAGAGAGAGAGAGAGAGAGAGAGAGAGAGAGAGAGGAGAAGAGCTGTGATGGCTGACTGCGAGGTGTTGAGGGCCTATTGGACAGGCCAAGATTCGGGGGTCAAAAGCAAAAACAGACAAGAGGACCCAATGCTGTTCCGATCACCCTACCCTCAAGCTAAGCATTTTCTCTATAATATAACTACTCCCCAAGCTCTCTCTCTATGTCGTGTGTGTATTGTGTGTATTGTGTGTGTGTGTTTCTGTTTGTCCTTTGTTATAATAATAAAAATGATAATGATAACAATAATAACAATAATAATTCTTATTATTGTTATCATTATCATCATATTTGGAATTTATATAGCGCTGAATCTTGTAAAACAAACAAATCGAAGCGCTTGCACTCAAATCATTTACACCCATGCAACTTTCCTCAAATGACATGATTAAGATATTTCAAATGTTATGCACACCCACACACACACACTTAGGTGGTGATGAAGGAGATGATAGATGCTGTTGAAAAGTAGGAACAGATATGAGGGGAAAGTGTCAGGTAGGAAATAAGTGTGTTTTGAGGCTGGATTTGAAGGTATCAAATGAATGCTTTTGGCAAAGTGAAAGAGGGAGGTCATTCCAGGTGGATGTACCAGAAACAGATAAAGAGCGACGGCCAACAGTGGTTTGTTAGAATCTGGGAGCTCGAAAGCACAAAGTATCTGCGGCTGAACGAAGGGAACGGGATGGAGTGTACAGGTGAAGACAGCTACAGAGATAGGAGGGTGCAGATTTGTGGAGACATTTGAAACAGAGGGTATTGATCTTATACTTCAGTCTTTGTGAGACAGGCAGCCAGTGAGGAAATCGCAGATGAGGAGTGATGTATTCAGATTTTTTTTCTTTCTTAGGACCAGTCGGGCTGCAGAGATTTGTATGCATTGAAAAGAGTGGATAGATGATGCTGGTAGGCCAATCAAAAGAGATTACAGTAGTGTAAACGTGAAGGATTGAAAAATGTGACAAGCTTGGAAGTTGCATCAGTGGACAGATACTTGCGAATCGCGCTTATGCGCCATAATTGATAGTAGCAAGACTGGCAGGTCTGGGTGATGAATTTTTTCATAGAGAGTGTGTTGTCAAGAACTACTCCTAAATACTTCACAGAGTTGGCCAATGGAACTGACGCATTGCCGAATTGTATTGAAGTTTGTGTGATGGAGGATAGTTTATGTTCGGTACCTATGAGCATGACTTTGATTTTATCGGCATTAAGTTGTAACATGTTCTGAGTCATCCAATTTTGAATGTCTTGAAGGTAGTAGGACATATTTGTCAGGAGGGAAAGCAAGTTTTCATCAGTATCACTGCACTGAAGCTGAGTATCAGCATAGAAATGATGATCAATATTACGGTAGTTTATTATATGTCAGAGTGAAGCAGTGTAGAGATTGAAGAGAGCAGGGCCCAGAAATAATAGTAATAATAATAATAATAATAATAAAAAATAGAATTTATATAGCGCTATATCTTGCAGAGACAAATCAAAGCGCTTGCACTCAACTCATTCTTACACAGTCATACAACCAGTGACAAGCAATAGTTCCATCAAGTCCAAATGTGCACACACGCACACACACACACAGCGCACACGCACGCACACACACAACACACACACTACACACACACACACACACACCACACACACACACACACACACACACACAGAGGTCACACAACCTGGCAGGGCAATAGAATCTTGGCTGTTGAAGGCAGGGAAAAACTATGAGATGAGGCAGGAGAGGAAAATCTTAGGTTTGAAACAACAATTCTTGAGACTGGATTTAAAAGTGTCATAAGAAGGCTTTTGGCGGAGAGAGGGGGAGATCATTCCACATCAATGGACCAGAATAGAGAAAGAGCGACGGCCGATGGTGGATTGGTTGAATCTAGGTATTCGTAAGGACAAGTATCTGCAGCAGAGCGAATGAGAACGAGAAGGAGTGTACAAGTGAAGACATTCACAGAGGTAGGCGGGTGCTGTTTTGTGGAGACATTTGTAACAGAGGATACTGATCTTATAGTTTACTCTCTGTGCACAGGCAGTCAGTGGAGAGATTGCAAGAGAGGGGTAATATGCTCAGATTTTTTCTTTCTGAGGATTAGACGAGCTGCAGAGTTTTGTATACGTTGAAGGGATTGGATTGATGATGCTGGCAGACCAGCCAACAGAGAGTTGCAATAGTCCAGACGTGAAAGAATGAGAGATGCAACAAGTTTGGATGTTGCGTCTGTGGACAGGTACTTTCGAATTGCACTAATACGCCGTAATTGATAGTAGCAGGACTGGCAGGTCTGAGTGATGAATTTTTGCATAGAGAGTGTGTTGTCAATAATGACCCCTAGATACTTCACAGCAGTGGATAAAGGGACTGATGCATTGCCAAGTTGTATTGAAGCTGTTGCGATGGAAGAGAGTTTGTGTTTGGTCCCTACAAGCATGGTTTCTGTTTTATCTGCATTTAGCTGTAATTTGTTCTGTATCATCCAATTTTGGATATCTTGAAAGCAGTGGGCCATATTTGTAAAGAGAGAAGGCAGATTTTCAGGAGTGTCGCTGCTTAGAATCTGAGAGTCATCTGCATAAAAATGATGGTTGATCTGATGGCGGTTAATTATATGTGACAGTGGAGCAGTGTAGAGGGTGAAAAGAACAGGGCCCAGAACAGATCCCTGTGGAACTCCACATTCCAATCTTGCAGGTACTGACTGAATCTTGTTTACTGTGACTGTCTGGAATCGGTCAGTAAGGTATGAACTAAACCAGGTAAGGGCTGTACCAGTAACACCAAATATTTTTTGAAGACGGGAGAGAAGAATAGAGTGGTCAATAGTGTCAAAGGCTGCAGATAAGTCGAGTAGAGTAAGAAGGGAGATTTTCCCTGAGTCAGAAGCGAGTAGAAGTGTGTTTAAGGTGTGGGCAAGGGTAGTTTCAGTGCTGTGGTTGACTTTTTTTTTTCAAGATTTTATTTCAAGAAAACCCCCCAAGGGGTACATGAAACTTAACAAAATCACAACTTGCGGATGTGGGCGTGTGAAAAATACTCACACACAAATTCGCCCCAAAAAGAAAAAGCACAAACCATGGACATAAAAAGTAAAAAAAGCATTCAAAACACGGAAAGGATAGAAACCTAACAGGCCTGAATACTTTTCCCCGTAACCAATTTCACTCTCCCCTCTTTTCTCTTCTTCTCTCTCTCTCTTCTCTCTCTCCCCTCTTCTCCCCCCTCTCTCTCTCCTTTGAAAATTTTCCCTAAGGGGGGAGATACTTTAAAACTTTCTAAATCTGAGCTCCCCTCTCCCCTCTCTCTCCCCTCCCAGCACACCACCCCCAAACGCAAAGGCATCAACAACACACCCACACACACACACACAAAACACACACAAAACACACACAAAAAACCCACACCACCACCCCACACACCCACACCCCACACCACACAAAACACACGTAGGCGTGGAAACTTTCAAAAACCCAAAAAACCCCCCAAACCCCGGTCACCCCAACCCTGTGCACCCCACGCACGCAGGAAGCATTTCAAACTATTGCCCATTTTCCCCAAAGGGGGGGACTCACACAAAACATTTATACACACCACGGGGGGTGCTAGTTGCTCACACACAATGACATGGCCATTCAATCTAACTAAAAAAAAGGGAAAATTAAAACTTACCCCAAAAAAAAGAAATAAAAAAAGGGGGTTTGTCATCTAAAGAGTGCGACAAATAAATGGGTTTTCATTTTTTTCTTTGGGGAATTTTTATAACTTTAATAAGAAAGGATTTTTTTGGGGAACAAAACAATTCATGGAACTTTTCCCATTAACATTTGGGTTCCTTTTAAAAGTTTTTGGGGATAAAATTTTTTTCTTAGCTGCACAAAAAAAATGACTTTTAAAAGGGTTAATTTGGAACTCATCCCCTAGCTGGGTTTTCACCAATTTTAAACGACCCTCTTGCTCAAGGAACTTTTCTTATTCTGCCAATTTGGATGGGAAGTCTGTATTTAACGTTCGAAAATGAATAAAATTTAAAAATGAAAAATTAGGGGGAAGAATCACCCAATAATTTTCAAAGCAAAAAACCCTTTTCTTAAATATCAATAATTTTTGAAATATGTCGTTGTTGCCCAAACATGAAAAAACTATTTTTGCAAAAAACTGATCTTGTAAACATGAAATTTTGGGCTTTAAACCATTCAGATAAAAATTTGAGATCAAACTGTTTCTGCCAAATGCCATTAACCCGTTTTTCTTTTAATTTAACGTTTTTACGTTAGTTTAAAAAGTAGATTTGTGGGTATTAACGATATAATATCATTACAACTTTTTTAAACAAGGTTAAAAAATTTTGGCCCCACTTCGATATAAAACAAGCTTAAGCCAAAAAAAAAGAAACCTTACTTTAGGTTTTTTTCCACAGGAAACTGCCCAAAGTTCCCCATAAACCATTTTATTTGGAGTAAAATTTTCCCCCGTTTAAGAATTTTTTGAAGAACTTAAGTTTTTAATTTAAAAGCTAATTCCCCACTTTGATGGAGTCCAGACCCACACCCATAAAGAAAAATTGGGAACTCCTACTCTGTTTAAAATATTTCAATCGGGATATAAATGGGAAGAAAAAGTCTTCTCCCTTTTTTTTAGCGAGAAAAACTGCCAAACATGCTTGATCATATAAGTGTTTTTTTTCCCACGATAAATTTTTTGTTATAAAAAAGGGTTCAGCCCAAGATTTTTAAAAGAAAAAAACCATTTAAATTTTCTTTACCCCCACTTTGAAAAAAAAAAGGCTTTTTTTTTGGGTTTTACCTCTTGAAAAAACCCAAAAACATTTTTTTTTTTCTACTTTTATTTTAAATTTTCCCACTTATGCAATAGTTACAAATTCATCGATAGCTTTTCTGTAATTTCTTTTTTGATTCAGCAAAAATTGCTGTATAAATCTGCTACAAAACAAAAACTTTTTTCAGCAAAAATCCCCCTTTTCCCTTTTTTCCCCCCTATTTTCCGGGCCCTTCCCCTTTGCCATTGTAGAGAAACCGTTTTTTTTTCCCTAATGTGGGAAATTTGCATATCATTCATTACAAGGCAAAAAGAAACGGTAAACAATTTTTCACCCTGAAAAAAACCCCATTTGAGGTTTAAAAAAAAGTAGAACACCATCACCCCGCTAAACTTTATTTAGCTTAGAGTAATATTTTTTGAAAACCCATTAATATTTTTCCATTCCCCCCCAGATCAAACAGTTCCCCCACAGAAAAGCCTATTAACCCCGGTTCGAACCCCTTTTTCAAAATCTAAAAAAAGGCAATAGAGTCTTTTTTCTTTTGGGCAAAAAAACAACTTTCAATAAATGCAATAAGTGAAAACAAGTGACCCAGTGGGGGAAAAAATCCCCCTCAAAAAACCGCCGGGTTCTTCCCCAAAAACTTGCATTCATCAAAATTTTTTGTCAGTCGGTTGTTAATTACAGGTAAATATTTTTCCCAAAGGAAACTTAAGTTATTTTATTCCCTATAATTATTAGGATCCTCTGAATTTCCCTTTATGTTTAAAAACTGGCTTAAATATTTCCCCATGGACCAGGCATTTGGAGTTTTTCCAGAGCGAAGGATGCTTTAAAACCCAACTTAGAAAATTTATCCCAAAGGGAAACCCGGGTTTTGGACCAGGGCCTTTTAAAAATTCATTATTTGACGTGATCATAACCCCCTTTTTTATTTGATTTTAGATTGTGTTGCTTTCTGTACCCCCCTCTTCAGTAAAGGGAAATTTAGCTCGGGGTTTTTTAAAAGGGCTTTTAATCCCCCTTTAAAATTACGGGAAAACTTTTTTCGGTCCCCTTCTGTTTTCTGAGTATATTTTTAAAAAAATGTTTCCCTTAAATCCTGACATGAAAAGGGTGTAACTGTATATCTTTATTTTACTTTTGTCCCGGGGATTATTTTTTCCAGTATCCCTTAGGATCAGAATTCTTTACTCTTTAATTTTCTTTACAAGGTATTTTGAAAAATTTTAAATTGCTTCCTATTTCTTTTTTTTAGTCACGACTTGTTTTTGCCGGAAAAGGGTAAAAACTTTTCCCTCCCTCTACATTTGATTTACTGCTTTAAAGTAACCCTTTGGGGTTTTCTCAAAAACTTGCGAAAAACCATGCGCACCTTGTATTTTTTTCTTTGTTTGTGCTTTTTTAGACAAAAACTTTCTTTTCAACAATCTATTTGTTACGGGCCTTCTTTCATAATTTTTGGTAACAAAACAAACTAACTATCTACATCATATTTAAAATTTGGGCTCTGTGGACCAACGATTTTTTTAAAATACCTTTTCTCCCGGGAAAAATTTCCTGTTTAACAAATTGAAGAATTAATCAATTTCCTTTTCTTTGGGGCCACCTTGGCTTCCCCCAAGGGGAAACTTGAACCCTTTTTCCCAAAATGTTTGATGTAAAAAACCAAAGGAAACACCCCCCCGCTTCTACCCTGGGGTTTTTCCAAATTTTCCTTAAAAACCTTTTTTACATTAAGAGAAAAGAACAATAGGGAAATGTACATCAGAATACAGTTCAAAAAAATCACAAACAAAAAATCTGAAATAGCATAGACATATCCAATGAACAATAGCGAAATTTAAACACACGGGACTTTTTTTAACATGTACTTTAAACCAAATTTTGCATTTCTCCTTTACATTCGTTTACAATTAAGGTAAAAAAAGGGGTTTTTACAAAATTCTATAAGCTTCTTTCCCCATTTTTTTAAAGGGCGAATCTTGAAAAACTCTGGGGGAAACCCGGGGCAAAAATATACTGGCTTCCATTTTTTTCATCAGTGGCCCCAAACTGGGGGGCCAAGTCCAACCCCTTTTATTATTTCCTCAATGCAAATAAATATTCAAATTACCAGTCCGGGGATTTAAAAAAACACCCAAAGCGATACATTCGTGATCGATGTGAAGCATTGCTTTTCACTCTCAAAGAAGTCCCCTATTTTCAAAGGGGGACCCTTTGGAGGAAGGGGAGTTTGCCCCAAAAAAGGGAAAATTCGTTTTTAAAAAGTTTTTTTTGTTAAATTTTTAAGAAAAATGCCTTCGCACACAGATCACTTTTCCCTAACAAAACAATTTAAATTTTTTTAACAGGGTCACTTACTTTTGGGTTTTCTACTTTCCTCTCCAAAACTGTTTTTTAAGTTAAAGAATTTTTTTTCGGGCTAATAGTAGAAAAACCCCCCCGATTTTCGCTTTTACTTTTCCCGATTTTTAAAAAAGCTACCCTACCCTGGAAAAAAGGATTTCAAACAATATCTTAAACTTACTTTCCGAGATAAAAACAATTTTCATATTGGAAAAATATGAATGAAATAAAAAACTGGGGTTTTTTAGTTTAGAAAAAATTTCCAATACATTTTTAAAGCCATTCAAGATACCGGTTTTTCCCAAAAATTTTTCTTTCGGGTTTTTACGTCCCCCGCGTTGTGATCAGGAAATTTGACGGAAGATTTTTTTTTCTATCTAATTTTTCTATGCTTGCCCCTCCTTTTCAAATTTTCAAACCTAATCTTTTAACCTTCCCTTTTCGGGATCACAATTCTGCTCGATGAGGGCCCCGTGCGCCGAAGGGAGCACATTTTTTTTCAGCTTTTTTCCTTACTTGAGTGTCGTGGGGTACAAATTTGGTTTTTCCCTAGGGAACTTTTATTTGAATGGTTTTGGAAAACCCTTTGTGGATTTTTGCCTTCAATAAATGGTCAACCATTTTTAAAAACACCTTCACACTCCCCTGCCCGCCTTTTTACATCCCCACCCAAAAAAAAACATCAATACGCCATTCGAATTAACAATTTCCCTGTCAGGGAAAATAAAAAAAAAACATCAACATCATCAACATTTCATCAGTAAAAAAGACTTCCCTTTTTTTTACCAAAATTTTGGGGGATAACATTTTATTCACCTCGCTCTGGTTTTTATCAATCCTATTGCCTTCCCCCAAATTTCCACTATCATCATTTTTTTCTAAACTCTACCCCTCCTCACCACTGCCACGTAACTATCAGTACCACTCTTTTCCCCCCCCCCCCAACATCATCTTCCCCCCAGCATATCGACCCCACTCCTCACCTCCATCGCCTGGGCCACATTAAAATTAGCCTGGCAACCTTTACTGAATCAAAATCCTCGTCCCCCCACCATCCTCGTCCCCCCAGTCATCATAGCCTCTACCCAAAATCATTCCTATCTTTGTTCTTTTTATCATCCTTTTTTTCTTTACATCCCTCATCATCATCATCCCTCATCTCATCAACATCATCATCATCAACAACATCATCGCCTCACCCCCCCGATGTTCCCCATTTAACCTTTTTCCTCATCATCTCCCTCCCTTCCCTCGACGTCATACAATTTTTGCGTCATTGTCACCGTTAACATTGGGCCATCCTCCTCCTCCTCCTATTTCATCATCATTATATCATCGCGTCGTCGTCGCATCATCACTTTTGTTTCTGCAAAAATAAACCCCCAAAGATCAGCTCCATACCACCATAGGGGTGGGTCAACGGCATGTCATGAAAATTTGCCACTTTTCCCCTTCCCCCACAATCATTTTTTGTGGCCACAAACTACACCCCGTCACATCATCCTCTTTTCACTATGCTGGGTATCCCCATGATAAAAATTCCTTTTGCCGCCGGCAGGGTTTAAAGGCATTTATCATCTCTACCATCGATATCTTTGGATCGTAAAGAATTTCATGACACTTTTTGGGTTTTCAGGGCTCACCCACCGCGTCTCCTCTTTTTATTCCCTTGTTTTTTCATCATCCTCATTGCATCTCCCAAAAAGCCATCATAATGCCCCCCCCACTATCACCCCCTTCCCCCATTCACCATCCCAATCCTGCCAAAAAAAACTACCATGAAAATTTCCCTTTTTATTTCTACCCTATAAACCTTTTCCAACATCTTTGTCGTCGTTACCTCCGTCTCGTCAAAATCTTCGTCATCATCTCGTTGTCGTCATCCCACATCATTCCTCTCGTCGCACGTCACAACATCATCACCCGCCAAAATCGTTATCCTCATCCCCGATACAAGCATTGTCTCGAAAAGTCTGTCTTTATTTCCCCCTCTATTTCACCCTCCCTAAAACATATCATCATCATCATCATCAATTTATATCATCATCTTTTCCCCTCATCAACATCACATCCATCATCATCATCTTATCATCATCTTTATCAATAACATCATATCATCAATAACATCATCCTCTCTTTTATCATCTTACATCTTCCCTCTTTTTCATCATCATCATCAACATCATCATCTTTATCATCCCTCATTATCATCATCGTCGTCGTTTGTCGTCGTCGTCGTCGTCCCCCCTCCTTTTCTTTCATCAAGGTTGTTTGGGGTTTATTCCCCAAAATTTCTACTCAAAAAACATTTATGACGGTTTCCCATAACAATTTCCCTTTATCAACTCATAATCTCATGATCATGAAACATTTTTCCCCCCTCCCCTCCCTCTCCTTAAATCATTCTTTTACAAAGACTAATTATGGGATATCTTTTTATTATTTTCAAATTTACCCCCACCAACCCCCCATGACAACCAAACTCAACATCGAAAAAAATCTCACTTTTTCAAAAAACACCCCCCTCAACATCACCGACATCATCATTTTCATCATTTCCCCCACATTTGTCTTTATCACACTCATTTTTACCATCCCCCCCAACATCATCATCTCCGTCGTCCTCTTCTTTTTCATTCATCCTGAGTGGCGGGGAGCCCGCAGCAAACTTCGCTACGAAACCTCCCCCCTTCCAAATTTTTTATCATTGGGCCACCTCCCCCTCCCCTTCCCTTTTGTTTAAAACCCCCTGTTCTAAAAATGTTGATATGGTGTTTTTCCCCCTTAAATGTCCACCGCAAATTTCCCCAAACCCCCACCCCCTATCATTTTCCCCAGAAGCCCTCTTTTAAAAAACCCAAATTCGTGAATATCAACGTCCCGCTCAAAACAGCCTACCCGCGGTGGGCCCATTTTCGTGTTAAAATATGCCATTATCATTTTTTTTATCGTTGTCATTTCGCCCTCGTCCCGCCATCCCCGCCAATTTACGCCATTGTGACAGGGCTTTTCAGTGTTGGGGGCGTTCCCCCTTTTTTAAATTTCCCTCTTTCCCTTCCACCTTTTTGTTTTTCGCATTTGTTCTCTCATGTCGTCATCGTCAAACCCTCACCATCTCCACCATTAATATACCCTTTTGGCATTGAAAAATTAATATTTCCATTCCCGGTAGATTCCTAGTCACCCAAAGAACACTCCCCGACCCATAGGCAACTGAAAAGAAAGGGAAGGGGACTTTGGAGAGAAAGGGGGGGGGTTGTGAACTTTTTTAGAATACTTTTTCAAAAGGGCTTTAGAGATAAAAGGTTTGGTTTTGGGAAAAAATCCCGTAATTTTTTAAAATATTTTGGGGCAAGGTCATGCTTTTTGGTAGAGGGGGGACTATGGCCCGTTTTTTTGGCGGGAAAGGGAAAATTTCCAGAAAACAAGATAATGATCCTTGTGGGATGCCACAAACCCCTTTGACAGGTTTTTTTATTGAATTTTGTTTTCAAAAATTTTTGGGAATCGTCTGTGAGGTAGAAGAAAACAAGGTGGGGGTACGTATTTTGGTGGCGAAAAAGAAGAATAGAGAAATCTTTAGTATCAAAGGCTGCGAAAAAGTCAAGAAGATGAGGGGGGAGTTTTTTCCCTGTATAAAAAAGCAGGAAAAGTGTATTCAAAGTGTGTTTTGGGGGGTTTCGGTGCTGTGGTTGGGGGGTGATAGGCAGTTTAAAAAGGGGGAAGGGGGATCATGGAATGCGGTGATTGCTGAGCTGTTTGAGAAAACTTTTTTTTTTAGAGACAATGGGTAATTTTGAGAAGGGCTATAATTCCCCAAAATTTTGGAATCCTGGTCTGTTTTTTCAGTGGGGTGTGTTATTGGGGTTTTTAAGAGCTGATGGAAAAACTTTTGTTTAGAAGGATGGTTTAGTATTTTGTGCAGGTTTGGGAAATGAGTTGACCCGTTGGAGGTTGTTATGGACTTTGTCTAAAAAGAGGAAAGAAATAGGATGGAAGTTCGGGACAGGTGGGGTTTTAGGCAGAGATTTGTTTTTGCAGACCCAAGGAGATTTGAGGTGAGGGAAAAGATTTCATTGATGTGCACAGAGAACTTGGGAAAGGTAGTTTTCTGTTTTGCTAAAGGATTAAGGTTTGCTTTTGTTTACTTGTTTGGGAAAAAAGCGTTTGTTGATTTGGGTTTTTTTGCTTCCGCCACTCCCGTTCTAGTTGCCGGGGTTTTTGTTGCTATCAAGAGTCATGGGTATCCCCTGGCGCACAGGGGTTTTAGGGAGGGATAATCGGAAGGTGCATGCTCTCAAGCAATTGGCGAGGGCAGTGTTTAGTATTTAGGAGGTCAGTGTGGTCAGAAGTTTGTGAAAAAGGTTTGTAGCTTGTGAAGAGAAGGATATAATGTCTAGGTTTTAAGATTCGCGTGTAATTTTTCTTTTGCGGTTTTGTGATGTTGGGTGGAAAAGAATGGGAAAGTTTTTTTCTCCATGGGGAGCGTGGAGGTACCCAGGTCCCACCCGACCCCCGGGGGCGCATGAGGGGCCCCGCTCTCCAGCAGCGGCCCGGAAAAGTCCGTACAGGTCCAGTTGGAAAAAACCTGGGCGTCCTAGGGGGAGCCTCCCGTCAGCCGGGAAAGAGTTTTTGTGTTGTATGGTGGCTTGCGCATGACGAAGTCCTGTTTGATTCGGGGGGGGATGCAGTACGCAAGAGATGACGCCTTGGTGAACACGTGCACACAGGCTGCGAGGGCTGGGGAGGAAGTTGAAATACGACGGCGAACCAGGAGCTGACCCAGAGGAACGACGACATGGCAGAGAAGATCATGGACCTCGAGACGAAGACCGACGACTTGGAGGGGAGGTCCAAAAGGAACAACCTGATCTTTTATGGACTGAAACGGAGGGAGGACGAGACACCTGAAGAATGTGAGCATATGCTGAAGGACTTTATCACTGACAAACTTGAGTTAGCGCATGACATTGACTTTGATAGGGTCCACCGTCTGAACTCAAAGCCAGACTCCCCAGTCATCGCAAGGTGCGTCTTCTACAAGCAGAAAGTAGAAGTCCTGAAAGCAAAACGCAAACTCCAAGGGACTGACGTCTTCATTGGGGAGGACTTTTCTGCCAGAGTGAGGGACATCAGGAGAAAGCTGACACCCCACATGAAGAAAGCCAGGAGTGACGGCAAGCGCGCTACTCTGGTGGTTCAACCATCTTCGTGTTGACGGGAAACGATTCACAGTGAGTACAGACGATAAACTTGTGGAAATAAAATAGGAATTCGGCCGGTCCATATTTTCATATGGTAGGGACAACCACTGTGGGTCCACGCCGGGTAATGTCATTGCCGTGCAGTAATGCGAGTAGGATTGCAGTGAACCAGACTCCCAGTCCGTGAACTTTGAGGATGGATTACTTCCGTCACATGTTTCTTTTTATCTGGAGAATGTAAACAGTGAAGAAGAGGGAGTGCCTTGTGAAAATGTGTGTCCTCCTTTGTCTAATGATGTTGATGAATCATTTTGTGTTGATGACTGTAATAAACTGAAACATGTTTCTTTCTTTCAATGGAACTAAATGGTCTTCTGTCTAAACTGTCTGATGAGGATTTTGTGTCTTTTTATGTAAGTTTCACTTATTATGCTTAGTTGAAACATTTGTGGAAAATTTTCAGGCGTCACTTTTTGATGGGTATACTGTTTACTGTAAACCTGCTTTGAAGCTAACATCACGTGGAAGACGATCTGGTGGGATCGTGTGTCTTGTTAAAAATGAGCTAGCCCTGTACATAAAACCCATTGATGTTGCTTCCGACTATTTTTGTGCATTCAGTATTGATAAATGTGTGATTGGGGCATCCAAAGATAGCATATATGTGTCACCATTTTACACGTTTAGTAATGTCGAAAATGATGTGGCTTTATTGGAAGAATTAATAAATATGTGACGGGTCTACTTTCTATCAAGAATGATGTGTTTGTTTTGTTAAGTGGTGACTTAACAGTAGAATTTCAAATATGTCAAATGATTTCGAAGAAGCTACATACACACGAGAGAACGAAGACACCGTGAACACCGTCATGAGCTGTCAGCCTGTGTCCAGCAGACTTATTACCATCCGCCTGAGAGCAACCCCCTTTAACATAACTGTAGTACAGGCATACGCCCCTACATCAGACTGCACAGATGAAGCCATAGAAGAATTTTATGACCAGCTACAAGAGGTTCTGAATCAAACTCCCAAGAAAGACATCCTCGTTGTGCAAGGTGACTGGAACGCCAAGGTAGGAGAAGATGCATGGAAAGATTGGGAGGGCATTTGTGGGCCACATTGTAATAACCAATCAAATGAAAGAGGCTTGAGGCTCCTGGAGTTTGCCAGTAACAACCACCTCCAGCTAGTGAATACACTTGGCCCACACAAGAAATCCAGAAAATGGACATGGCATAGCCCAAATGGAGAACACCACAACCAAATAGATTACATCATGGTAAAAAGACGGTTTCAGTCTAGCGTTAACATCGCACAGACACGAAGTTTTCCAGGAGCAGACATAGGGAGTGATCATGATCTTGTGATGATGACTTTCCGACTACGTCTAAAGAAAATCCACAAGCGGAACAACATCAGGATCAAATTTGACCTCGAGAAGCTGAAGGACCCAGAGGTATTAAAAAATTTCAAGCAAGGATAGGTGGAAAGTTTGCAGCACTCATTGTGATAGACTCAGACATAGATACACTGACGAATAGTTTCAATACAGCAGTGACTGAAACAGCAAGCGAGCTTCTGGCAAACACCGACCAGTCAAAAAACCATGGGTCACACCTAACATCCTACAACTATGCGACAAGCGTAGAGAGTTGAAGAAAAAGAAAAATGAAACAAAAGAAAGAGCAGAACAATATAGGGCAGTCAACAAAAGAATCAGGAAGTCCATGACGGAGGCAAAAAGAGAAATGGATCGGTGAACAGTGCCAAGACATGAAGAGAACATCAAGAAAAACAATAGCAAGAAAGCATATCAGCTGGTGAAAGACCTGACTAGCACAAAACAGGGAAAAGGTTTAACAATCCAAGACAAAAATGGGAAGTGTCTCACTGACGACCAGGGTATTCTGAACAGATGGACAGAATACTGCTCCGACCTGTATAACTATAGAACCGCAGGAGATCCAGAAGTCCTTAATGTACCCGCAAGCAAAGACACAGACAGTCACCCTATCCTCCGAGAAGAAGTAGAAACAGCAGTCAGATCGCTGAAAAAGGGAAAGTCAGAAGGGGCTGACAACATTCCAGCTGAGTTGGTTCAAGCTGGAGGGGAAGCCATGATCAGCGCCCTACTAAGAATCTGCAACAAGATCTGGCAGACAGGAAAATGGCCAACACCATGGACACAGTCACTCATCATCACCCTCCCCAAGAAAGGAAATCTACAACAATGCCATAATTACCGCACAATCAGCCTCACATGCCACCCAAGCAAGGTCATGCTGCAGATAATATTGAATAGACTGAAGCCACAAGCAGAGACCATCATTGCTGAGGAACAAGCAGGTTTCAGAGCAGGGCGCAGCACAACAGAACAGATATTCAACCTCAGAATACTATGTGAGCGGTACCTTCAACATCAACAAGACCTTTACCACGTATTTATCGATTTTAAGAAGGCATTTGACAGGGTGTGGCATGCAGCTTTGTGGAAACCCATGAATTTGCACAGCATCAATGCAAACCTGATCAGAGTCATCAAACAGCTGTACAGCGAGGCCACCAGTGCAGTGTACTACAACAACAACATTGGAGAATGGTTTCGAACAACAGTTGGAGTAAGGCAGGGCTGTCTACTCTCACCCACACTTTTCAACATCTTCCTTGAGAGAATCATGGCTGATGCACTGGAACATCATGAAGGATCAGTCAGCATTGGTGGCAGAACTATCACAAACCTCCGCTTCGCAGATGACATTGATGGAATAGCAGGATCAGAAAAAGAGCTTGCCAGCCTAACAGAACACTTGAATAAGGCCTCCAAAACATACGGCATGGAAATCAGTGCAGAGAAGACCAAACTGACGACTAATAACACCAACGGCATTAGCACTGATATCAGGGTAAATGACCAGAAGCTGGAAACAGTTCAAAGCTTCAAGTACCTGGGAGTCATTGTATCAGACCAGGGATCCAAGCCAGAAGTAGTATGCAGAACTGCACAGACAATGACAGCTTTGTCAAAACTAAACACCATCTGGAGAGATAAAAATATCTCACTTATCTCCAAGATCAGACTAATGCGCTCCCTTGTCATATCCATATTTCTGTATACCTGTGAATCATGGACCCTGACTGCAGATTTGGAGAGAAGAGTACAGGCGGTGGAGATGAGATGCTTTCGGAGACTCCCTTTGGGATCTCTTACAAAGACCACATAAGCAACGAAAGCGTGCATAACAGAATCCAGCAAACCATTGGACCCTATGAGAACCTTCGAACGATCGTGAAAAAACGTAAACTTAAATGGTATGGGCATGTCTCAAGATCCAAAGGACTTGCAAAGACAGTTTTACAAGGCACTGTCCAAGGAGGAAGAAGAAGAGGCAGACCAAGGAAGAGCTGGGAGGATAACATCAGCGAATGGACAGGCCTAGAATTCAACAAAACCCTGAGAAAGGCAGAACAGAGAGAGGAATGGAGGGAACTGGTTGTTGAGTCTTTGAGGGTGCCCCCACGGTCGTCAGACTACGGGACAGATAGATAGATAGATAGATAGATAGAGACATACACACTCGATTACATGTATCTAAGTGGTCCTTTGCATTGTGATAGAAATTCTGAAGACACTGAACTGAATAACTATGGAAAGCTACTGATCAATATGTGTCATGCTTTGCGTTTGTGTGTTCTGAAGGGTATGTGTGAGGGCGACCTCCAGGGTTGCTACACTACATAAGTTAAAGTGGAAGTAGCATGAATGATTATTTTTTAATGTCATGTGATATTTTTGCTGAGCTGTCTACCATATGTGAATTGCTTGTTTCTGATCAAGTTCAGTCTGACCATATGCCTGTTGAATTACATGTGAAAGGGTTTGTTGACAGTCAGACTGGTATACAAGAAAGTAACTCTGCATGCATGGTAGAAAGGTTTGTTTGGAATGATTCCTATAGTGATGTGTTTTCTGCAATTATTGACTCACAGGAAATACAATATCATATAGAAAAAGCAAACACATTGATTAATTGACGTTTATATTAATGAAACATTGAAAATATCCAATATCTGTTTAAAGAAAGCAGCAGAATGTATGAAGAAGCAGATACGCATGGGTGGGGATAAAACTGTCAAAGAAGATGACTGGTATGACATGGAGTGTGGTACCAGTAAAAGAAATGTCCGCAAATTATTAAGGAGCTATCGCCGTGTATCATCTACAGCTAATCGTGAATCCTTTTGTAAAGCTAGGAGAGAGTATAGAAATCTATTGAAACGAAAGAAAAAAAAGACTTTGACAAATCTTTACTAACTAGATTAATAAAATCAATTTGTGATCAGAAAGAACTTAGGAATGACATAAACAGAAAGTGTCAAAGTAGAAAACGCCCAACAAACAATTTTAATGTAGACATGTGGTTTCAGTATTTTACATAGTTACTTGAACAAAATATTGATAAAGACAATAATTTGACATACGAAGTTGATGAAAATCATCATGATTATGCCTCTGATTATTTAAACCAGCCCATCTCAAGAGTAGAAATTTTGTAAGTCTTAAGACGATTAAAAAATAAGGGTAATGCTGTTGGCCCAGATGACATTGTAAGTGAAATTCTAAAATTTTCTTGCAGCTCAAAGTTTATTGTAGATTTTCTAGTTAAATTTTTCGATACTGTGTGTGATAAAGGCATATATCCAGAAAGTTGGTCAGAATCTATTGTTATTCCTTTATATAAGGAAGATATTGCCAACAATCCAAGTAATTATAGAGGTATTTCGTTTTGTAATGTTTGTAGTAAATTATATGGGGCTATTATCAATAGAAGATTACAGGAGTGCGTAGAAGATGATAACTTAACTGGCGAATATCAAGCAGGCTTCAAGAAAAAACTACTCAACATTTGACCATTTCTTTAGTTTGATGGCATTTGTTCAGAAATGTTTAGTCTAAATCATAAATTGTATGTTGCGTTTATTGATTTCGTTAAGGCATTTGTCTCCATTGACAGAAGTCTTCTCTGGCCTGTTTTGTTCAAAAACGGTATTCGTGGTAAAATATATAAATATATATTGAGTAATTATGATTGTGTTAAAGCAAGAGTGCGATCTGGAGCTGTATTAACTGATCATATTGACTGTACAACTGGTGTGAAGCAAGGTGATATTTGTAGTTCTGTTCTGTTTTCTATGTTCATAAATGAATTAACACAAGAAGTCAAGTTCTGGGGGTCATGGTGCCACCTTTACAAATGATCTTATAGAAGTTTTCATTCTTTTGCTTGCCGACGATGATGTCTTGATGTCAGAAACAGTGGTTGGGTTGCAAACACATCTGAACAGTCTACAGAAAGTTGCTGTTTCTCTGCAACTGAAAGTAAACATGGAAAAAAGCAACATGGTTGTATTTAGAAAGGGGGGGATAACTTTCCGAAAGAGAAAGATGGACATATGAAGACGTTTTGATGCCTATAGTAAATATGTATAAATATTTGGTTTTGTTTTTTTCTACACGTTTGAGTTTTAATTTCGCATGCAGGGATCTTGCCAGTAGAGCCAAATGCGCGTTGTTTAGTATAATGAAGAAGCTCGCCTCATTAAACAATGAACCTCTTACCTTGCTTTTGAAAATATTTGATATTCAAATTCAGCCTCCTCTTTTACAATCATGGATCTGGAATTCGGGGGCTTGATGCTGCTGCTGCTGTACACTGTGAAAAAGTTCATTTGTTTGCATTAAAGAAATTTATTGGAGTATCTACACAAACACCCAATGACCTTTTACATGGTAAAACAGCTAGATATCCATTGATGGTATTTTCTGCAGTTAAATGTATAAGATATTGGTTAAAACTAACGCAGATGGATACACATAGACTACCTTTTAAGGCTTATAAGATGCTGTTGGACTTAGATAATCGGGGCAAAAGAAACTGGATATCAATTGTAAGAATTAAATTGTTTGAATATGGTTTTGGATTTGTTTGGATTAATCAAGGTGTTGAAGATGTAAAAGACTTTATTTGTATTTTTAGAGAAAGGCTGGTTGAATGCCGATGGCAGGATTGGAATACTCATGAACAAAATAGTGATAGATTTAATGTTTATAGACTGTTCACAAATATTAAATGTATACAAACCTACATGTCTGAATGTTGATAGACACATAAAGCGTATTTTTACTGGTTTAATTTAATGGTAAAGGTTGCAATAATGTAGTATTTCAGTATAATCAAAAAAAATTGTTCTTAGATAGATGGCTTGATAAAAAAAAAAGCAATTGCATTGCTTATTCAATGTACCATCTGGAAATAAGAATTTGACTTGACTTGACTTGACTATCATGACCAAATTCAGATTCCAAATTTCGGATATATTTGTCAACTCAAAACGCTTTAATAAATCATATGGTAGAGCTTTAATATGTCAATTGTGTAAGGATTAAAAAGATGGTGAGGTTCATTTTG
The DNA here is from genome assembly GCA_028751875.1 of Rapana venosa. Lineage (NCBI taxonomy): Eukaryota > Metazoa > Mollusca > Gastropoda > Neogastropoda > Muricidae > Rapana > Rapana venosa. The sequence goes on along the minus strand of CM054154.1, from coordinate 58,281,231 downwards.
TACTTTCTTGTTCAGAATTCAAAGATATCAGAGAACAATTTATTCCCGTAAAATATTCCAGGTATCCATGTCTGTTTAAACTAATATTGTTAATGTCAGCAACAAATGAAACTACTGTTAAGAGATTAGGCATATATTTGTACAAAGCCTTTAAAAGGAGAAGTGAGCGTGTAACAAATTGTTAATGTGGATGTGTCTTGTCAACAGTGTCTTGTACACACTCCCGTCTAAGAGGCCGGAATCTCTTTACCTCCCTTTCAGTCTGTCTCTCTGGGGGACGGGGTAGCCTAGTGATTAGAACATTGCGCTCGCAATCTGACGACCCAGGTTCGATTCCCGTTCAAGGGGATATTTTCCCCTGGAGTTAACATCAGTGCAGACTCCACTCTCCCTAAAAGTCCTTCGATGAGACTATAAACCGAGGCCCCGTGTGCGAACGCACGCAGAACATCTTGCGCACACGTTAAAACCCGTTTCGCATTTAATAATAATAATAATGTATGGAATTTATATAGCGCTGAATCTTGTAAAGCAACAAATCAAAGCGATCTTTTTTGGAAGAGTAGGCCATTGTGTGCTGTTGGGACGGATGACAAAATTGACAAAACTGCATACACACGGGGACTAGATGAAAAAAAGCACATGAGTGCTTATTCCATTATCCTCGAAATAAAAGAATGAATGAAACGTCTCTGTTTCTATCTCATTCATCCCTTCTCTCTGTCTAACTCTCTCTGTGTCTGTCTGTCTGTCTGTCTGTCTGTCTGTCTGTCTCTCTCTCTCTCTCTCTCTCTCTCTCTCTCTCTCTCTCTCTCTCTCTCTCTCTCTCTCTCTCTCTCTCCTTTCTTTCCGTCTTTCCTCAGTTGTCTCTCTCAAACCTTCTCCTCCCACGTCCACACTCCACACCCCCTTCTTTAAAAAGTATAAAGAGCGAAAGGGAGCTAGAAGCAGCAGCAGCAGCCACTTGTTGCAAAAGCCAACAAAATCGATTGGCTGCACAGAGCTCAGAATCTAAGGCCAAAAGGGAGAGTGTGGATACAATGGGAAAGACTGTGGGGGTGGGGCTGGAAGGGGGCACTGGGTTTGTCTGGGTGGGCGTTTAATCTTATAGGAGCATCTTTGATAGATTTTGTCTGTTTTCTCTCGTTCACCCCTTCTCTCTGCCCCCCCCCCCCTTTCTCTCTCTCTCTCTCTCTCTCTCCCCTCTCTCTCTCTCTCTCTTCTCTCTCTCTCTCTCTCTCTCTCTCTCTCTTTTCACTCGCCCCCCCCCCCGCCCCTCTCGCTCTCTCTCTCCTCGCAACTTGGCTGGATCCAAACCTTATGACCTCCCTTGCATGCTTTCAATAGGATTTCCAAACATAAGGTACAAAGATTCACTAGGTGTTATTTTCTCCTATTTAATTTTTGGGGTGTGTGCAGCATATATTTTAAGCATATTTCTTCCTCTTTTTATAACCGCCTTTTGGTGGCAGCTTTAAAAGGCCACAGGAATATCAAATATTCTTGTGTTGCAATTGACACTTCTCAATTCTGAAAAGTGTCTTGCTGTAAGGTACCACAGCAGGTGAAGCTTCAATCACTGCTGGGACCTCTGATGAAGGCTCATCCAGGAGCCGAAACTCCAGTCAGGTCAGACCACAGGCATGGTTCTTGCACAAAAATGCTGTCATTGAAAGATTCTATGTTCTAGTTGTTATTTTTTTAATGAATCGTTGAAAATCATGTTAAAAAATGATAGAGAAGTTGTAAGTGGTTACCTGCACTTGTGTTCCTCCACTACTGTTTCTGCATGAACCTTTGTCTCTTTGTTTGTCTGTAAGTCTCTGCCTTTGCGTCCCCCTCCCTCTCATTCTCTTTCTCTCCCCCTCCCCCCCCCCCCCCTCTCTCTCTCTCTGTCTCTCTCTCTGTCTCTCTTTCAGGTTTTGTCAACTTTGAGAAATTGCTACAATTGTGTGTATATACTCAATTCCTCTTGTTTATGGACCCTCCGAGTCCGAACAAGGAATTATTTTGTCATTGTTTTATCCATCTTGTGTGTGCCTCGGTTTATAGTCTCATCCCTTCTCTTTGCCTAACTCTCTCTGTCTGTCTGTCTGTCTGACTGTCTCTCTCTCTCTCTCTCTCTCTCTCTCTCTCTCTCTCTCTCTCTCTCCTTCCCACCCGTCTTTCCTCAGTTGTCTCTCTCAAACCTTCTCCTCCCATGTCCACACTCCACACCCCCTTCTTTAAAAAGAAGGAAATATGTATGTGTGTGTATGTGTGCGCGCACGTTTAATTTGTTATAGCAAAAGGGTCTAGAAAACGGGATATATCAACTCGGTATGTGTGTGTGTGTGTGTGTGTGTGTGTTGGGGGGGGGGGGGGTTATAGGGGGACGTTTTTGTTAGGTGTTGTTTTTGGGGGTGTTGTTGTTGTTTTAGGACAAGCGTGCCAGTGTGTATTCGTGTAAACAATACTTTTGGTGTAGGAGTGCGCAAAATGTGTACACATACTCGAGTTTTTGCGTCGCGTATAAATGAATGTAGTGTATGGGGTGTATGATGCGCTTAAGGAGAGGTGGTACCTTTGTAAACCTGGCAGTAGCATCCCTCGGGATGGACGGGAGCACTGGTCCTCACTTGGCACTCAACTCTCACTTCTGGGTCCGGGTCCTTAACCCACCCACACCCCGGTAACCGCTTCTACTGGCGGGCAAAACGTTGTGAGGGGCTGGTGATTTCTTACTCACCAGTAGGAGTCTTGGAGAGGAGATGGGCGCCACCAAGCTTCCTCAAGCCCACTGCAAGGACATGACGAGAAAAACAAAACAGAAGGACATGCCAGATCGGTCGAGGCCCGGATCAACAACGACCGCGCTACCCACTGCAAGCCTCCAGGGTGGGAGTGACAAGTGCGCTACTGGAGCAGAACCAACTCTAAAGCTTCCAAATAAAGGAGTAACCATCGGAACATGGAATGTGAGGACTCTATACCAAACAGGAAGAGTACAGGAACTCACACATGAACTAAAAAGATGTAAATGGGACATCCTAGGGCTTGCGGAAGTCAGATGGACTGGCTTCGGAGAAACAACCACGCAAGACGGCCACAAGATATGGTACAGTGGAGAAGAGAAACTACATCAACACGGAGTAGGCTTCATTGTCAGGAAAGAGATTGTGTCAAGCATCATCAGCTGCACACCAGTATCCAACAGACTCATCTCAATCAGAGTTTCTGCAAAACCCCAGAATCTCACCATCATCCAAGTGTATGCTCCAACATCTGACTACAATGATGACCAGATAGAAGAATTCTATGAACAACTTGAAAACGTCATCTCCAAAACGCCCAAAAAAGACATTCTTATTTCGGAAGACGACTGGAATGCTAAGGTGGGACCTGATGTCCATGACACCTGGGCAGGAACCACAGAACGCTTTGGACTAGGAGAAGCAAACGAAAGAGGACAGCGGCTGCTGGAATTCGCACAGAAGCACAAACTAACTCTGGCAAACACACTCCATCCTCACAAGCCATCCAGAACATCAACTCGGCACTCACCAAATGGTCTGATTCACAATCAAACTGACTACATTCTGTCATCCCAAAGATTCAAATCCAGCATAAACAAGGCAAACACAAGAACATTCCCAGGAGCTGACATTGGCAGTGACCACGACCTTGTACTAACCACCATCAAGCTGAAACTGAAAGCAAAACAATAGCCAAACAACCCACGCATAAGATTTGATCTGGAAAAACTCAAAGACCCAACAGTGGTTGAGATCTTCCAAGCCAACATTGGAGGAAAGTTCACCGCACTCACGGCCATCGACAATGATGTAGACACACAAGCCAACAACATCAAAGAAGTGCTATTGACAGCAGCAGAAGAAACATTAGGAAGAAGCAGAACAAAGAAACAACCCTGGGTGACAAATGAGGTTCTTGACCTCTGCGACAAAAGAAGAGAGCTTAAGAAACAAAAGTTCACAAGTCAAGAAGCCAACAACAAATACAGGAATAGCCACAGAGAAGTGAGGAAAAAGATGAGAGAAGCCAAAGAAGCGTGGATAGAAGAACAATGCCACAGCATCGAAGTTGGAATGGCCAAGAGAAACAGCAAAACAGCTTACGACACTCTGAAATCACTAACTAAAACCACACATCCTAAAGCCTCTGTTATTGAAGACAAAGAAGGAAATCTTTTAACGGAAAGCAATGCCATCCTCCAACGCTGGACAGAATACTGTGAGGGATTGTATAACTACCCACTACGCCCAGATACCAACATAGTTTCTGACAAACCCCCTGAACACCAAGATAAAGACCCACCAATACTAAGGTGTGAAGTAGATACAGCTATTAAACAATTCCATCTTCCATCTTCCATCCACTTCCATCTCCATTGGTGGAAGACCCCTTTGCAACCTCAGATTTGCAGATGACATTGACCTCATGGGCGGCATCAAACAAGAACTGCAAAACCTCACAGATAGTCTATCAGATCGAGCGAGCGCATACGGCATGGAGGTCAGTACAGAGAAATCAAAGATCATGGTCAACAGCGCAAGTAATGACAGCACGAAAATAAAGATGAATGGAGAAATACTGGAAGAGGTGAGCCAATTCAAATACTTAGGCTCCATCCTAACAAAAGATGGCACATCAAACAATGAAGTGAAAGCTCGCATTGCAACAGCAACATCTGCTCTAGCCAGACTCGAGAGGATCATCAGAAGCAACAACATCAGCTTCTGCACCAAATATCACCTTTACAAATCCCTCGTGATATCTATCCTCCTATATGGCTGTGAATCATGGACTCTGTCAGCAGAGCTAGAGAGGAAAACCCAAGCATTCGAGAACAAGTGCCACAGAAGACTCCTCAAAATATCATACAAGAACACAAGACCAACAACTATGTGAAAGAAGAAATAAAAAAGCGTGTGGGCCCCCAAGAACCTCTGCTCTCCGCCATAAAGAGGAGAAAACTTATGTGGTTTGGTCACACCACAAGACACAACACATTAGCAAAAACCATCCTGCAGGGAACAGTTGAAGGCAAGAGAAGAAGAGGCCGCCAAAAGAAATCATGGGTTGACATCATCAAAGACTGGACCGCCCAACCCCTGCAACACCTTCTACTGGCCACCCAGGATCGTGAAGCGTGGAAAAAGATCTCTGTCGCGTCTTCTCTCATGTCCCCCCTACGTCCTTTGGGACATGGGACTGAGTGAGTGAGTGATAAATGAATGTACACAAATATACTGGTGAATGAATGTGTACTCGGACGCAGACACATGTGCAAGCATGCGCACGCATGCAAGCACTCACGCACGCACTCACCCACTCACCCACCCATCCAATGCCGCCGCCCCCTCCACACCACACACACACACACACACACACACACACCACACACACACATATATATATATATATATATATATATTTTATATATATATATATATATATATATATATATATATATATATATATATATATATATATATATATATATATATATATACTGCCCTGTTTGAAAAGTACAGGAGAAAAAAATGACTGTGAATAGTTCACTGTTTTATTGATTCTTTTATTTCAAAGATAATAGAACAAGCCATGTGCTTTTTTTTACATCCAGTCACCGTGTGTCTGCAGGTTTGTAAATTTGTTTACCGTTCCCACGGCTCACAATAGCTTTTCATTCAAGTATTTAAATTGTTGATAATTATTATTTAGGCATTAAGCTTAACTACAATAATAGACATAAGCTTGCACAATGTGACTTGTTCGACCGAGCCTCTAAAGCAATGTTTGCCTTTTTGAGAAAGGGCAAAAATCAACTTTAACCTATTGATGTGATTGAATTGTTTGAAAACCCCGTGGTTCCGATTTTAACTTCCGGCTGTGAGTTTTGGGGCTATGACCTAACAGACATGGCAGCTAAATTCCAGCTGAAGTTTTACAAATTAATTCTAAGTGAGACGACTACTTCTATCTCCATGGTTTATGGAGGGTGGAAAAGTCTCTGTTAATGTTATAATTAAAAACCCCATACCCCATACCTTATATTTTGCTCTATAGCTCCATACTATTCATGCTACTTGGCTGAAATGTCCTGACTTTGTCAATAAACATATTCCCTACATATCCCCCCAAATTGTGTGTTTGTGTTTTTTAAAAAAGTGACTTAATAAGCCCCGAACCTCCCAGTACGTTGTGGGTGTGTACACACCCAGACTTTCAAAGAGGCCAAAGCCATCATGACATTAGAATGAGGTCACTGTCCTGTGAGGCTTCCTACATCCTGGTTGCTAGGACACCCGTCCTTGTACTGAGAACTTTTGCTCCCTGCTAAGCTGTGGTCTGGCGACAGACTAGCGTCCTGTCACAGGGGTGGTGAAAAACCATCAGTTCGCTTAACGCTACAGAAACCGGGATAAGCTCCAGCTCTATGGTCCTTCTGGATCGAAAGAACATACTTAAGCTGTGGTGGCCCATGAATTGATAGGCCTAGTTCTTTTCTGAGACTGAGGCAGTAAATCAAGTGTGTGTGAGTGTAGTGTGTGTGTGTGTGTGTGTGTGTGTGTGTGTGTGTGTGTGTGTGTGTGTGTGTGTGTTTATGTTCGATTTCATTTTACATCTCTTCACTAAATGTGATATTAGACACAGAAAGGCCAGAGGTAAAGGGGGATATCTGGGAGTTGGGTAGGGAGTTAATTCACTAAATCTACAATAAACGAGTAAGAAAATGTAAATCTAAAGTAACTCCTAAGTACAGAACAGTAAAATCCCAACTTCTCACAGAATCTAACCAGTAAACAATGAAACAACATTTTAAACTATAACCAAGAAGAAATGATATAGTCCACAGGAGGATAGTGTCTTTAGGGTCCATAATAATCATAGCAATGAAGCATTTGGGCTTTGTAATAGCGATTTGAAAAATATATATCTCAGTAAAAGATCACTGAATATCACCAATGACGAAGATGAAGTAAGAACAGGTATGCAGCTTTTTAGCATGCTGCATATTAAGATATGATCAACAGTTACACCATAGCCACATATACAAGAGACATGCCCTACATAGTTTGTCTTCAAACAGTTCAGTTTCCATCAACAAGCTAGAGAAACAAATTGTTTTATACAGTAAGAATCAGTTTCATGTCTTTTAACTAAAGACTCACATTTTACCATTTCTTCATATACATCTTGACAACCAAGTCTCTCTTCCTCACACTGGAATAATTTTCGCTGCGTTTTGTGACTAGATGATAACATTCTTGTAGAGACAGATGGAGCTTTAAACTTGACACATCTGTTCATCTTGTTGCCCCTTTTTTCGCTAAAAGTCAACTTTTTCATTGTAATATATACCAGAATGAGATAGAATCCATTAAAAAGTTATATATGAGTCTTTTATGGTGATAACATGAATTAAATGACAAATTTCAATGACTAATTTCAATGACTAATTCAGATCTTGCTTTTGATTGCATAGAGCTGATGGCTTGAGTGTCTGCTTTTAAAACCACATACAAAAGTATTTAAAAAACAACTTTCCATTTAGAAATAAAGTGTCATTAATATTGCTACAAGTTCTGCATAAAATTAATATATTCTTCCCAAGGTGAAATGTGTGTGTGCAGGCGCGTGTGTTTGGTGTGTTATGTGTATGTGTGAGGGTGGGGGGGGGGGGGGGTGAAATGTGTGTGTGCACGTGCATGGGTGTGTTTATGTGTATGTCCATGTGTGTTTGGTGTGTTCAAATTCATTTAACGTCTTTTCACAGTTGTGATATTAGACGGTGGTGGCAGGGCGGGAGGAGGGGGGAAAGGGGGGGAGAAGGAGGGTGTATGAGTGTCAAGGGAGGAGGGTGTAGTTGGTACTGTACAGGAGAAGGATTTTCAGGGGATCAATGCATGCGAAATGATAAACAAAATTTAAAAATAAAAAATATAGAAAAACAACAACCAAAATTATAGAAAAAAACAAAAACAACACCGTTACATTACTAACCTATTGAACGACAATAAACAACAGGAAAATGCAATTCTAACAATTTCTAACAAAATCAGTAATTCCAATGAAAAATGTAAATAAAATTTCAACTACTGAATTTCACGTGAAAAAACCCAAACCTATCTTAATGTGTGTAACCACCTCCCCTGCCCTCAAAAGAAACCCAAGAAGCAACCCCCCCCCCCCCTCACCCACCCCACCCCTGGAAGAAAGAAGCTCAACCCTTAAAACAAGAGCCAGAAACACCCAACAACAGCCAAAAACCCAATTACAAACACAATATCTCTAGCCACAAACAAAATAAACAATAGGAATGCAACACCTGTGGATAATGATATTTTAAAAATCTAACAAGCTCGAAAAAATAACTTCTGGACTAGACCGTCTTTAAAGTCCAAAGCAATCATAAGAACAAACCAACCGGACTATGCATAAGCGATCTAAAAAAGTCGTACATAAGTGACAGACTGCTAAATATTGCTGATGGAGAGGATGCCATCAAAACGGGAATGTGCCCTTTTAAACTGCGACATGTTAATATATGATCTGCTGTTATATTATTACCGCATATGCAAAAGGCATTCCAGCATATTTTGTCTTGAAGCAATTCAATTTCCATCTACAAGCTAAGGAAACAATCTGCTTTGAACAGTAATACATCATGTTCTCGTATTTGACGAAAGACTCAATTTACGTAATTCTTTGTGTGCGTCTAGACAACCAATCTCCTTTCCTCACATTTGAAATAACTTTTGTTGTGTTTTTATTACAACGATGTTTTAAACCCCCCCTATTCCATTCTGGAACTCAAACAGCAAGGTTTGACATCAATTAATTGATCTAGCGAAAAAGGACAAACATCAATTTAGTATCTCTCATGCCAAAATTTCACTTGGAAGAAAAATATCCTAATCACTTAAAAGTATACACAGAGGGTTCAGTATTAGATAATAAGGCGGTGCGTTTTATATCATACCAGATCTAAAAACAAAAACCATTTTCATCTTGGAAAAGGGTATATAAATATTTATCAGCAGAACTAATCGCAATATTGATGGCCCTAAATTTTCTCCCCAGTTTTCCTAAAACAATCTTTCCCAAATACTATTTTGTGTAGACTCCAAATCAGTAATTTATGCAATTAATTCTTTGCGAAAAATTTAGATCTGAAGTCGTCATCGAAATATGCCATTTGATTCATCTTTTATCATTAAAGGGCTTAGAAATAACTTTCTTTTGGGATTCCATCGCACAGGGGTTTTTTTACTACAATGAAAAAGTTGACATTCTGCAAAAAAAGGAGCGAAAGGTTTATCAGAATGTTTGGGGTGCCCATGTGTGTTTTTTGTGTGTGTGTGTGTGTGTGTGGTGTGTGTGTTTTAGATAGATACAGACAGACAGGCAGAAACAGATATATATTTGGGGTGTACTCTGCCTACATGAAAGGGCATGGTATCATTGTGTGGGTGTAGGGGGGGGGGGGGGGGGGGAGGGGGTAAGCGTGGCAGGAGGGGGGGAAAAGGCAATGAAAGATAAAATAAGCTTCAGAGAGGTAAAAAAAAAGCACACACAGAAAAAACACACACACACACCACACACAAACACACACACACACGCAAAACACACACACACACACACACACACAACACACACACAAAACCCAACACACACACACACCACAAACACACCACACTATTCTCTCTCCCCTCTTTTCTCCCCCTCATCTCTCTCTCTCCCCCTCTCTCTCTACTGGCATGTGCCTAAGTGTCTCACTTCCTGCACCCCTCTGTAACAAAGTAAAACTCTTACTTCAGATGGTACATTATCAAATGCTGGCTCATATGCCTTTAAAATGGAAAAGGCTACTCTTTTCATTTTTCCAGAACTGTTGGATAAATGGCACTCTTCCTAAAATCTGGAGGCAGTCGATTGTAGTCCCAGTCCTAAAGAAAGGTAAACTGCGGTCATCGATAGATAGCTACAGGCCAATTGCTCTTACTTCTCATGTGGGTAAAGTAATGGAAAAAAAATTATACATAAGGGTATGTTTCATTTTCTGAAAAGAATAATGTGATCCTAACAAATCAGGCTGGTTTTCGAAAGGGAAGATGTACTTCTGACCACTTAGTTAAACTAACACATCAAATTAAAAAGCAATTTTCTAAAAGAGAAGGTGAATTAGCCACATTCTTTGATGTAAAGAAAGCCTATGATAGAGTTTGTCATGATCAAGTGCTTCATAAATTAAAATACATTGGTATTAATGGAATATTAAATAAACATTTGCAAAATTTCTTGTCGGATAGATCATTTTGCACTAAATTAGGATCATTGTACTCATCCTTGAAAACTATTGACTTGGATATATCACAGGGATCAATGCTTGCCCCTATCTTGTTTTCTATTCTCGTACAGGATCTCCATAGCTCTTTGTCAACTAATACTCAGTTGGGTTTAAATATGCAGATGAAGTGCTATTTGGATAAATACGTCAGTTAGGGAAAAAAACGAAAAAGAGAGTGATCAATTATGTTGAAAAAATAATCAGGAAGAATTAGATAAATTCTGTAGTTATTGAAAGAAAATAGATTAGAATTTCGGGAGAAAAAACGTGTCTTGTGCATTTTAATAACGTGACAACCCATTACAATTACCAATCCTTAAATTAGAAGGAAGGGTGCTTCAATACAACAAGATGTCAAATTCTTAGTGTAATTTTTTAAATAGAAAGTTGAACTGGAAGATGCACATCAACCAAAATTAACTGAAGCTAGGAAAGACATAATTTTCTAAAGATAATAGTTCTCAGGCATGGAGTCAAGACACTACGACCCCTGATACATCTGGCTCTGTCTTTGGTACGTTCAAAATTAATATATGGACAAGAAGTTTACTTTTCTGCTGCAGATATCTCCTTTAAAAAATTACAAAATCTGGACAGTAAAGCAGTAAAAGATAGCTCTGTTTCCGGCTCATGCAAATACAGTTAATACTTATAAAGAGGCTCATTTACCATCTCTTTCTGATCAGCGAAAACTGGCAGTATCAAAATACGTGGTTCGTAGTATCTCTATTCCAAATTCAGTAAAAGAGGAAATATTTATGAATCAAGACACTGATTTTCCTAAACGAGCACGCAATATCAAGATCAAAATCTTCTCACCGTTGATGTAAAAACTCACTTAGAAAGTAATTGTTCTAATCACTTAAAAGTGTATACTGACGGATCTGTATTACAAACAGGCAAAAGTGGTGCTGCATATATGATTCCGACTTTTAAAGTTCAAAAATCATTTCATTTCATCATCATCAGACCCGTGACCTTGGCGGTCGTGGGGGAGACATGAAAGACGATGCCGTGGTAAGCCTCCTCCATCCATCTCGGTCCTCGGCTCTGCGCAGTAGTGCCGAGTCATTCATCCTGGTCCATTCTCTGATGTTTTCCATCCATGACTTTGTCTGTCTTCCCCTCCTTCCTGCCACCTTCGAGTGTTCCCTGCAGTACTGTTTTG
>CM054154.1:58249706-58264706 GCA_028751875.1 Rapana venosa | reverse complement strand
TTCCGTGTGATCTCCCTACCGTGGGCATTGGGTGGTTTCCCGTCTGGGGGGTGAGAAACCGGAGTTCTTCTTCACGCGGCCCATGGGGATCAATATGGGGTTTCGAAAAAGAAAAATTGCCGAACTGGCCTTTCCTTTGTGATTGTGGTCTTGAAGTAAAAGGGGGGCCTCCCGCATGAAAGTTCTCCCGGAAAAAGTTGAAAAGGGAAAGGGGATACGGGCGCCTTGTCGAACCCCCAACTGAAGTCCGGAAAAAACTCCCGATTTAACCCCTTTAGAACTGCATGTGGGGGGCTGTCATTTCCCGCGCCTGGGTGACTTTAACAGGTCCCCTCGAAACTATAGTCTTCATGACTTGCCAAAAGAGCTTCTTGCCCCACTGGTTCGAAGGCCTTCTTGAAATCAAAGAAGGGGGGGTTTTAGAGCTGTAGCTGATGTTGGGATGGTTCTCTTTGAGCATTCTGATTTTTGAAGGAAACTGCTCGACCGTGGGTTCCCACCCGGTCTGAATTCCCGCCGTTCTTCTGATTGGATTTTTTTCTGCTTGTGGTTTTAGGGCTGTTCAAGGCATTTTCGTAGCATAAAATTTGTTGGATGGCCCTTTTCAGCTGATTGTTCGTAATTTTGGGGACTTCTTTTAGGTCTCCCCTTTTTGGGAAATGGAAATATGATGGATTTGGTCCCCTGTTCGGCCACTCTTTGTGGTCCCGATGCGTTGGAGATGATTGTTAATGCCTTGATCATTTTGGGGCCTCCGTTCTTGATTTAAACTCAGCCGGGTGTTGTCAATTTCCCCGGTGACTTTTCCCCCTTTTTAGGGATTTTTACTGCTTTTTTCTAACCCTTTTTTTTTCCCGACCCGTGTTCTTTCAGGATCGATGGGCTGGGATCTTGCTCGTGAGTTTGTTCGGATCGCCCTTTAGTTGTAGTTGTACAGGGCCTGCCCAAAAATTTTGTCCATTCTTTTGATTTGTGGCGCTCTCTGTAAAGGGGCTGACCCCCCTTTGTCCCTTTAAAAAAACGGAGGTCTTTTGGTTTTGGGGGCTTGGTTAGTACCTTGTTTGGGTTTTACGCCCTTTGCTGTCTCCTTTCGCCCTTTCTTTTTTAACCTTGGAGCCTTGTTCTGCCAAACCAGTTCCCCATGGGCCCCAGTAAAATTTTTTCTTGATTGGGCCTGTTGGGGCTGTTCTATACTTTCCCGGCCCTTTCTGGGGTTTTTTTTCTTCCGGCTTTTTTTTCTCTACGTTGGTCGACGGGCCCGGATTTTTCGTTGGTAAACCCCCGGGTTTGGGTTTTTTTTTCCCCTCTTTCCCAAAGGGTTCCCCCAGCGGGTCCCCCTGAATGGTTTTTGCTGAAAGGGTTTAGTGAGGTTTTTTGATGTCATCTTGGAGGGAAAATTTAATGCTGCCAAATCTGCCCCCCATCTCGCTTTAAAAATTTCAAACGACTTTTGGGGTCTTCGCTTCCCATGTTGAACCCCAAAGGGGATTTCTCTTTTGGTTCTTGGTCTTAAACTTGTTTGTAGGGTTTATGAGTAACCCTTTTCGTTGGTCCCCGCCAATTTTAGCGCCAAAGGGGGAAACTTCTTGTTGGGCTTTGTTTTATGCTGAATTTTTAAAACGTTTGAGGGCGGATGTAGTCAATCTGGTTAGGGTCTTTCCATTTTGGGGAGTGCCGTCGTTCTTTTTGATGTCTTGTGGGGATTTTTAAGGGGTTGGCGACAGTAGTTTTTGGCTTTCTTTTCGAAATTTCCCAAAAAATTTGAGGGCCCTTATCATTAGTTTCCCTCCACGCCAAAACGGCCCCACTGTCCCTGGGGCCCTTGGTCCTAAGGTTTAGGTCCCATCTTGGCTTCCAGTCGCCCTTTGGGTCACGGGGAAAGTCCTTCTTTGGGTTGATTTTATGGCGCTCTCCAAATCTTCGTAGGGAAAAACTCGATTGCTTCATCATTTGTAGTTTTGTGTTGGTGCATAGACTTGTATGTGGTCCCTTTTTGTGTGGTTTTTTCTGCGACCGCTGGAGATCAGTTTTGCTTGAGATTGGGGGGACAGCTGATGCACTGTTAGTTTTCCTCTTCTTGTTGACAAGAAATCCTACTCCGTGTTGGTGTTTGGAGTCGTCGCCCCCCCTATACCATAGTTTGTGATCTTCTTCTGTAGTTGTTTCGCGAACCCGAACCAAGGGGACTTCGGCCAGCCCAAGTATGTCCCATTCGTATCTTCGAAGTTCATGGGTTAGCTCTTGGAGCTTCCAATTTGCGTGCAAGGTAGGTGTTCCATGTACCAATGATGGTCCTTTCAGCCTGGGTTTGATCGTTGTTGTTTGCGTCCCAGTCGCATATTTTCCACCTCCATCCTGGAACGCTCCAATGGAAGGCGCGGTTGTTGGTATTCGGGCCTAAACCCGATCCGGCATGTCTTTCCTTGCAGTGTTGTCCATGTAGGTATTTCTGTGGGCGTGGATTGCTTGGCGGCGCCCATCTCCTCTCCAAGCTGCTATTTGCCCATAGCTGGGGATTTTTGGGTCGGGTTATCTCCCCACTGAGACAGGTAGTACTGGGCTACAGGTTACCAGTAGCAGAGGAACACCTCTGACTCTGACTCATGCCTACTCTAAAACCACGGGTTGCTGTACACCCAGGAGGTACACCCAGTAGAAAAAAATGTGACGTACTGGGAAGTTTAAAGCAAGGGTGTTATTGTTTTGGTACAGATTCTGTACAGGTCAAAATGCAAGGAAGTGTTATTGTTCAGTATATATATATATATATATATATATATATATTGTTGTATACATGTACGTTACACAAAGATTCCCTTCAGATTATCTGACCAGCATAAAAAATAGATTAGAGGAGCTAGGGTTTAGTGGGATCTGGTTGAATCAACAAAATATGGAATGCAGTTACAATTGGTTTATAAGCTAAATCAAGCAAAACTTATGTGATGCATTTATTCATAAGTGGTACACAGTAGTGAATACAGAAGATATTTATACAAATTATAAAATATTTTTTAAAATGTTTGTGTTGAAAAGTATTTACTCTTATTGCCATCCAATGTTTCTATTCGATTTGCCCAGTTTCGCACAAATAATAACAATCTGCCTGTTAATGTCCTCCGTTTTGAAGGAATTCAAAGAAATGAAAGGTACTGTACAAAATGCAATAGTGGTGATATTGGTGACGAATATCATTACCTTTTTATTTGTCCAATGTTTAACAAAACTCGTAAAAAATGTTTACCAAAGTATTACGCTAAACATCCAAACACTTTGAAGTGTGAACAACTCTTTTCTTCAGCAAATAAGAAGACTTTGCTTATTGTCCTTAAAATGAACAGTACTTTCAGAAATAAATTGTAAACTTTTGTCCAAGAGTTTGATATGTGTAAACGTTCAGTTATGATTTTGTTCATTGATATTGTGTAAAATCCTCCATATCCCTAAAGGGATGACAGGAAGCAAAGAATTTGGAAAAAAAATGAATTCATGTCAAACCTTAAATCAATCCTGCCCACATCCCGTATATTATGTAAATCATTCTGATTGGATAAATTTGAAAGCACCTCAAAAACAATACACGAACACATATATGGAAGCTTGTAAGTAAAACAAACTCTTTTGCATTCCAGGTCCATAAAGATTAGAAAACCACGGAAACCAGATTTAATGTCGACAGCTTAAATACTCAACTTCTGTTGGTAGGAGGTATGAAAAAGAAGTGTTTTGTCCTTATTGTAAAAGTTGTACACTTACAATAGCAGAAAATAGACGTTTAGCAGATTTTCTTGAATTTGTTTTGGAACACCCTGCCTTTGTTCTTTTTTGCATATTTTGTGAAAGCATTAAAAAGAAAGGTGGAAAAATATTGTATGAAAGTGTTAGCTGGAAATAAAAAGGAAAATTGATAGGGTCTACATTTCGTCTAGTTGGGTTTTTTCAGTGTCAGAGCGAGGTGATTGCTGTTAATATTGTTGTTGCTACTGCTGTTGTTCTTGTTGGACGTCCCTTAACCTTAAAACCCGAGGGTTACCCAGACTACGTACTCTGTAGTACTCCTCACTTCTAGGAATCACAGATACAGTAGACCGTATGTTAGAGGAAAAATAAAGGTTCCCTTTTTTCTCAACATGTAGGTGTTGTTTAGTTTAAACATTTTACGGATTACTTCTCTCTCTCTCTCTCTCTCTCACCCTCTCTCCTCTCTCTCTCTCTTTCTCTCTCTCTCTCTCTCTTTCTCTCTCTCTCTCTCTCTCTCTCTCTCTCTCTCTCTCTCTCTCTCTCTCTCTTCTCTCTCTCTCTCTCGCTCGTTCGCTAGCCTCTCTAAGGTCTTTTCTCTTGTCTAATTTAAATAGGTTTTAACGTGATGTTTGATTTATTTTGTTGTTAGTGATGGGATAATATGGACTATTATAATTGTTGTTGCTGGTTATGGGCTTTTTGTATGTAGAAATTGTATTTGTTTGTATGGTTGTCTCTTTATAATTATTTTCTATTTGATTGAATGTGTTTTCCCCTTCCTCATTGATACTCCCCCTGTCTTTCCCATCACTTTGTTGTTGTTATTGTTATGCTATTGTGTCATGGTGATGGGTCTATATCATAATTACTGTATCATTGATTTATTTTACTGATTTTTTTTGTGTTAGTTTGATTGTTATTGTGGTATATGTTAAAAAAGTGCTACTTGAAGAGTATGAGCGCATATGAGCACACGTTTGCGTGGGTGGAGGAGGAGAGGAGGGATGTCACTGCAGGCAATATTGTCAGTATTGACGCAAAGAATGCCTAGTATTTTCTAACGTTTTGTTCCTATTACCTTTTTATTTTATACAGTTATGAACGTTGAAGAAGGATGGATAGGTAGGTGAGAGTAATTTGCTTGTTTGGGGGGGACGTTTTGTGATTTTTCCTTTTGTTTGTTTACCATATTTTCTGCCTTCTTCTCAGAAAAAGTTCTTCTTACTTACTTTGATGGCAGGAAAAATGCTCCTCCTCACTCTTCTTGACTTTATCTGCAGCCTTTGATACCTGATCACTCAATTCTCCTTTTCTCCCTCCCAAAATCCGTTGGAATTAACGGCACAGCCCCTACCTGGTTTACTTCATACCTCACAGACAGGATCAGAAAGTTCTTGTAAACAAAATTCAATCAAACCCTGTCTCAAATGGAATGTGGAGTCCGCAGGGAATCTGTCTGGGGCCTGTTCTCTTTACTTCTCCTACATGCTCCACTCTCACAATAATAAACATCCACCATATGTCGATCATCATTTCTCATGCCGATGATACTCAGCTTCAGTGCAGTGATACTGTTTGAAAACTTGCTTCCCTCCTGACAATATGTCCTACTGCCTTCAAGGACATTCAAAAAAACTGGAAGATCAGAAAAGTTACAACTTAATGCCGAAAAAGCCGAAGCCATGCTCATAGGGACTCACATAAATTTCTCTATCGCAAAAACTTCAATAGAATTCGGCAACAATACGTCAGTTCCTTCGTCCAACTCTGTGAAGTATTGAGGAGTAGTTCTTGACAACACACTCTCTATGAAAAGATTCATAACCTTAGACCTGCCAGTCTTGCTACTTTCATACGGCATAAGCGCGATTCGCAAGTATCTGTCCACTGATGCAACTTCCAAGCTTGTCAATCTCTCATTCTTTCACGTTTAGACTACTGTAATCTCTTTTGGCTGGCCTACCAGGCATAATACTAATCCACTCTCTTCAACACATACAAAACTCTGAGCTCGACTGGTCCTAAGAAAGAAAAAAATCTGAACACATCACTCCTCTTCTGCCGCTCTCATCATAGCTGCCTGTTCCCAAAGACTGAAGTATAAAATAATACCCTTCCTGTTTCAAATGTCTCTCACAAATCTGCACCCCCTTATCTCTGTACTGTCTTCATCTGTCAGTCCATCCCGTTCCTTCGTTCCAGCCGCAGATACTTTGTGCTTTCGAAACCCAGATTCAAACAAACCACGGTTGGCCGTCGCTCCTCTCTGTTTTGGTCCATTCACCTGGGATTGACCTCCCTCTTTCACTTCGACAGAAGCTTCACTGATACCTTCCAAATCAGCCTCAAACAACACACTTGCTTCCCTACTGAGATTTCCCCCTAATATCTGTCCCTAATTTTCAACAGCATTTTTCACCTTCTAAGTGTTGTCGAGTGTGTGTGAGTGTGTGTGTGTGTGTTACTGTGTGTGTGTGAGTGTGTGTGGTGCGTGTGCGTGCATGGCGTGCATTACTTGCGCGCGCATGGTTTTGAAATTGTATTTGTTCATTATGTTTATGGAGAGTTGGCATGCCTGTAATGATTGAGTGCAAGCGCTTCGATTTTTTTTAATAAGATTCAGCGCTATATAAATTCCATATATTATTATTATTATTTTGTTCTTAAAACAAATATTTTCCGAAAGTTTGCGTGTGTGTGTTTACGAATGCTTGTGTGTATTTTGTGTATTTTTCAGTATATTATTTTATTGGTTTTCTTTTTTTTTTCTATTGGTACACTTTATTGGTAAAGGTTGTAATCATGTAGTACTTTAATATTATCATTTGACCTGTGTTTCTTTTTTTTAGAGGGCAAAAGTTTGCTTATTGAATCGTAACCATTGGAAAATCATGACTTGTCTTTTTTGTTTTGGCTGCCTATCTTATGTGACGTCCCTGTCTTGCTGTTCCACGCCGCTCATCACAATCTCCCCGCCACAACCATACCCTGATTCGTTATGACTCATCTTCTGGTCGGAAAGTCCACAGGGAGCCCATCACTATCAGGCCGCCGTGGGGCCACACCCCAGATGGGCCCTGATGTGCTGGGTTCACTTTTGGTGTGGTTCAGTGTGCCTGATTCTTGAGTTTAACATTCGCAGGACACCACCTATAAGCCCTACTAACGTACAGTATTTAGCTCAGTCGCAGAGCCAGATGAGTGAGTTGCCCACCAGAAGGTGGCAATCCCCACAACGTCCCTCCAACGACGTCCCCACTGAGCCTCCAACTCAAGGGCTTTGACACAATAACTCACCACAGCACAGGAGTGTTATGGGGGAATCCGCATTTCCATTCACATTCAGAATATTTAATTGCCATTTAAGTCATGTAGACTTATTTGACACAACAAAAACATTCAAATATAATAATTATCTATTTTGGCTAAAAGTGATGTACACTAAAAAATGTTGCATTTCTACTTCTCTTTTTCTCTTTTATTCAACACACTCATTACACATAATCTGATGATATCTGCTTGAATATCTATCACTGTGATTATGTTACTTAAGTTATGTACCAGTTTTTTGCGTTTTTGTCTTCCTTTTGATTTTTAATAACAAATCATTTCTGAGTTCATCATATAAATTACTTTTCATCGAGTAATGAAATTCATCATCTATTTGTTACAGTATCTACCATTTTCTGTCCTCTCAGGATATAATTTTGGAGTCTCCCTTTCTCTATCCATTAAATTGTGACGGCTTTCTTGTGCGAAATTTACAATATGATCTTCTTATGAGTTTTGTTTTCAAAGTTTATTCAGTAGGGTTCCAGACTGTATTTGTTTGTAGCAAATTCATAACTTTTAGATTTGCAAACTCTTTTTTTAGGTAGATCCATAAATATTTTATACCATGTCCTCAAGTTTTCTTTTACAGCACAACCTCAACCCGATGAATCATTAAGAGTACTTTGTTTTCCAGACATGTTTAACTCCACTTGGTGTACAGAATATTTTCACTGAGTTATCCATTTATCGTTGTATTCTTCTGATACAAATAATCGTATACTATTCTAATAATACGAGTCTGGTTTTTGCTATCTTGTCAACATGATCCAAAAGGATATTATCTGGGAATATGTTTTAGGGTCGGTGGAAATGTTTCCTAATTCACAAAAGGTGGGTTAGTATTATTGTTTTTTTTTTTGAACTCTTAGCATTTGTTTACAAAATTTTACATGAAAATTCTCGTACAAAAACTGATTGGATAAGCATGCCTTGAACAGTTTATTAATATGAAATTCTGTCTCCATGAGGTCACCATGAGACCAGAGCAACTGGGACAGCCGAATCAGAGGCTTTTTTTTTCTATTGCATGATGATCAGTGACAGTGAGAATGACGTAATGTTGCTTGCTGTGGAGTGCATTGGCGTTAGACTAATGACAGGGTTGTAATATCCGCTTCCTATCATAATATAGCCGGCATCAACCGGGCCCGAGAGATACAGACACCTGCCGCGTTGGTCAGGTTTTTGAGCAAACCTCTAAACTTTGCATCCGTTAGTGGATGAAGCACGATGTGTGGTCCATGGTCATTCACTGAGCCACAGCAACTCACCTGGGTAGGCGCCGGCCGGTGAGTCCGGAAAAATCCCATGACTCTTATGAGATCGAACCGCGACCTTCCTATTCGACAAATCAAAGGCGCTAACACTGGGGCTGTTGTAATTTGACTTGACCTTGCCTCAACAGGCAGCAAAAAAAGAATTCAGTTTTGACTTTTCCGTGCTTAATTACCCTTGGGGTCACCAGAATGAACACTCTGGATATATATATTATATATTATTATATATGTATATTATATATCAATTTATATATATATATGTTTATTATATATATATATTCTATATATACGATAGATACGTAAGTAGGTTAGGTAGGTATGGTGGTTGTTTGGTTAGTAGGTAGGTAGGTGAGTAGGCAAGATAGATAGGTAGGTAGGTAGATAATAGATGCATAAAAAGTACACAGACAGATAATGTATAGCTTGACAGGCATAGAAGATAGTAGATAGGATAGATGTGTACTCCCCTATGGTGTACGTGAGTGTGTGTGTGTGTTGTGTGATGATTGTGAGTGTGCTAGGGTGTGTGTGTGTGTGTGTACGCGGCGCCGTACGCGACGCGAACGTGTGCGTTTGTATGCGTTGCTTTGCTCCGTTTGCTTGAAATCTGAGAAAAAAAAAAAATCATGAATTATATTTCCTGATATTCAAAATTTTATGAGTTATCCAAATTTCGAGAAAATTTGACGTTGACTCTTTTGCTAAACAAATAAGTTTGTTTTTTTCCTGTTAAAACCACATTTTCAGCTATTTATATTTCAATTTGAATTTCTTTTGTCCCATTTTCATAACATTGAATAACCAATTTTGTCTTATTTTCAGGCTTACGGCCAACACGTTTAGGGGTGGAATCCCTCAATAATTGAAATAGATTGCACTTTTGAAGAATTGCGACTCTGATGTTTGATTCTTCCAAAATGAAACTGTTCGTCCTTAGTGATGTCACATACACTGCGTACGTCAACCCGCTGAAGATCAGTGTTTGACCCTCATTAAGTTTTTCGTCATGTGTTGGGAAGATAAGAATTCGCGGGAAAAACAAGGTGAGAACTTGGTTGGATGTGTGTGAATTTTGTTTTTGTAGGATTGTATGTTTGTTTGTTTGTTAGTGATATGTTTGTGTGTTTTGTTGTGGTTGTTTTGTGTGTTCTTTATTACTGTCTGTCTGTTTTTGTTTTTTTGTTTTTGTGTTTTTTGTAGTTGTTTTGATTTTTTTAGTGTTTTGTGTTGTTTTGTTGTTTGTCTTGTGTTATGCTGTTGTTTTGTTTTCGTTGTTGTTGTTGTTGGTGTTTGAATGTCTTCTTATATTGTATCTTTTTTTGGTTTATTGTTGTGTTGGTGATTTTATTTTGAGTCTTCTATCTTTTTTTTTTGTTGTTTGTTGTTGTGTTTTTTTTTTTTTATTGTTTGAGTTGTTGGTGATGTTTGTTTTGTTGTTTTGGTGTTTTTTTTGTTTTGTGTGGTTTTATATCGTTGGTTGTTGTTTTGTTTGTTCTCGTGTTGTTTTGTTTGTTGTTGTAGGTTATTTTGGGATTTTTGTGTTTTTTCGTTGATGTTTCTGTTTGTTGTTTTGTTTATTTTTGTTTTTTGTTTTTATTGTTTATTGATGTTGTTTGGATTTAAAGGGGAGGATATCGGGAGTATGGATGGGCAATTGGTCAAGTTCCAATGGCAGGAGAAAATATTCATGGGGACCTCTTGGAAAATACCGTCCCGGGTATTAGGTAAGTACTCTGTGTGTGTTTGTGTGTGTGTGTGTGGTGTGTGTGTGTGTGTGTGTGTGTGTGTGTGTGTGTGTGTGTGTGTTCCTGGCGTTTGTTGTATGATGGGTTGATGTATCACGTGCGTATGTGTATGTAAACTTCGTGTGTTGTGTGTGTGTGTGTTGTGTGTGTGTGTGGGTGGTGATGTGTGTGTGTGTGTTCTCCTTATTTCACATGTTTCCTTGTCTCCGTCTTTGGATATTCTGTATGTCTGTCTGTCTGTCTGTTCTGTCTCTCTGTCTGTCTGTTTCTCTCTGCTCTCTCTCTCTCTCTCTCTCATCTCTCTCTCTCTCTCTCTCTCTCTCTCTCTCTTCGCTTTCCAATGTATGTGCAAGTTTGTACGTAGATTTATTGGTAGCATGGGTAGTTATTGTTCTCTAAGTCAGTTTCATGCAATCGATTTTGCTTTTCTGTTTTACCATCTGTCTGTTACCTGAGTGTCTCTGCATCTCTCTCTGACCCCATCCCTCACTCCGTTCTCTCTCCGTTCTGTCTCTGATCAACGACCATCCACTTAGCCAGAAATGTACCTCTCCATGTGCATGTGCGGTGTCTGGTTAGCGAGAGAGAGATGAGAGAGACGGAGGAGAGAGGAGAGAGTGGAGAGAGTGAGAGATGAGAGAGAGGGATGTGTGCGAGAGAGAGAGAGGAAAGACTGAGGAGGATGAGACAGAGAGGAGAAAGATTGGGAGAGGAGAGAGAGAGAGAGATGATAGAGGAAAAGAAATGAGAGAGAGAGAGAGATCGAGAGTGAGAGAGTAGTGGCGGTGCAAATCGTTTTGAATTAAACACACTACACAGCTCACAACACACGCAAACATACACACACATAGACGTGCACGCGCGCTATAACACACAATCTCTACTCTCTACCAGTTTTCTTTTTTTGTAATCATGATTACTTTCTTTATTTTTTCTTTCTATCTATTGTTTTTGTTGTTAATTATTTGCATCTTGGGGTTTTTAACCAAAAAAATCTTGTTTTCCTCTTACCTTTTTGTGTCATGTTATCTCTTACTTTTCTGTCCTGTCTTACCCCTTTTTGATTGAAGTGATACGCATCACCATGGTGGACAGGGGATGTACCACTGAACACTGAAAGTACTTTTATTTCTTAAAACAATACAGTCTTTTTGGCAAGGAGTACATATAAACACAATTGTAAACAATATGCTTTTTGCAACAAGGAAATAATGAAAAACCGAAAGAGGAAAAGGAATCTCCAATAACTACTTTCAACCGAATACATTAATTGTTATTGCAAGCTTGCACACTCACACATACATGCACACACACGCGCGCGCGCGCGCGCACGCACACGCACACACTCACCTGTGTCATAATAGTTTCCCCGGCTTTCATTAAAAACATGGGGAAGAGTGTTAGCAAGTAAGGTCATTCCTACTGTGGTGTGTGCAGCGTTATGAAAAAGATGTATAAGTATGGGGGTAACAGATCAGAGCATTTAGAAACGGTTCATAGGTGCTTGTAAGAGGTTTCTAGGTGTTCCAGTCAGAACTCCAAAAACAAATGGTTATGGGGATTGGGAGATATCATTGTAGTCAATACATATTATAGCATGCTTAATATATTGGATTTAAACTACTACAAATGGTAGGGAGAGGTTTAACCCCGCCCGTTTTTATGAAATGCCACTTGAATTGTCAGGTCAGTCAGAGAGTTCTTGTTATGCTACTGGTATCATGTAACCAGTACAACCTGTCGCTGTGGGGGAGGACACCCCAATAGAAAAAAACCCAAAACATATTGGGACTAGGAGAGGAGTTTGGGCCACCAAGAATATCCTAAGTCCACATTCAAGACCTGAAAAGACAAATGCCAAGCCAATATGATACCGGATCGGTCGAGGCCCGAGTTACAAACGACCGCGCTTTCCATTGATCAAACCCGGGTGGAGGTGACAAGTAGCTACTAGAGTTAAACATTATTAAGCTCCCTAGAAGAAACCAAATCACCATGGTACATGGAACTTCCGTGACACTCTACAGTGCGGAAAAATCAAAAGAACTAGAGTATGAGCTTAGCCGCTATATATGGGAATTATTGACTGGGAGAAGTTGAGATGGGACAGGATTTGGTGAGACATCGACTGAAGAAGGCAACAAGATCTAGGTACAGTGGTCAAGAGATACATCACACCATGATTAGTGGCATTCTTGTCAGAAAGGAAGTAGTTCAGTGGGGTGCATTATCGCTGTACCGGCTTCCAGCAGGATTCTCCGGCATCGGGTGTCGTGTCGCAAGCCAAGAAACATCCCCATCATACAAATTTATTCACCTCATCTGACCATGCAGCTGAAGAAGTAGACGAATTTTACGAAGTCTTGAGAGACCATTTTGAAGCTACCAGAAGGACATCATCTCATTCAAGGGGATTGTAACGCCAAAGTAGGTCCTGACTCTTCAACTAATGGGCCCGAAACAGTTGTCAGTTTGGAAAACTGGAAAGAGGGACCAACGCCAGGGGGACTAGCTGCTGGAGTTTGCCCTGCCCCACAACTTACCTTGCCAAATACCTTATCCCCACAAACAGTCAAGGAGGACAACCTGGGCATGCGCAAAACGGCAAGCTCCATAACCAAATAGATTTCATCTAAACACCACGGCGATTAAATCCGCATCAACAGAGCCAGGACAAGAACCTACCCTGGAGCTGACATAGGCAGCGACCACAGACCATGTGCTGCTGGTAATTCAAAATTGCAGTGAATGTAAAACAAACAGCCTGCAACCCCACGTATAAATTTGACGTGGGGACAAACTGAAAGATCCAGATGTCGAGGAGATCTTTCCAAGTAAGCTTGGCGGACGTTTTGCGGCATTAACCCTCCTGGACAATTGATATTATATGTCACCAAACAACTTCAATGAGGCAGTCCGAGAAAACAGCAGAGGAGTGTTACTCGTCGTCAGAGGAATAAACACAGCGGAGGAACATACAATGAAATCTTGGACCTCTGCGCTACAAGGAAGAGCACTGAAAAAGACCAGGTTTCCAAACTAAGAATCCGGTGAGGCCAACAATCTTGTGAAGAACGTCAATGTTAAAGGCCAGAGAGAAGTGGATAGTGCTTCAATGTGATGAAGATCGAAAAAAAGCATGAAAGTGGGCAACAGTAAAAGGATACGACCCCCTAAGAAAACTCACCACAACCACTTCAAACCAAATCATCTGTCATTGAAGATCAGCTCCGGAAACCTCCTCACAGAATGATCAGCTGCCATTTTGAACAGGTGGTCTGAGTCTTGTCAGACCTTGTACAATACCCAATCCAACTGCAAGGAAGAAGTAGAGCAACATCAAGTATACCCACTCCATTACCTTATACTGAGTGGGAAGAAGTGGAAGTAGCCATCGAGTTACAGTAGAAAGTTCCCCAGGAGTAGACAACATACAAGCAGACGCTGCTCATGCATGGTGGGCCGAAACTAGTCATCACAATGTTACACCACTATCTGTCAGAGATTTGGGAGACAAAACAGGGCCAACCAGAATGGGACACAATCACTCATCATAACCTTTTGCCCAAGAAGGGTGAATAAAGAAGAGATATTTACGCCAATGCCATAAATATAGAACAATCGCCCATCAGCATGCCAGCAAGATCATGCTCAAAGATATTTTGAATCGACTCACGGAAGTGACGGCTGACGCACACCTTGAAGAAGAAACATGTGGGTTCAGGGCAAGGGCAGGGAGGCACAATCGAACAGATTTTTAACTGCCACATCTGATGGTACAAACATCTTCAACATAGAGAGACCTGATCAACAACTTCATCGACTTCAAGAAGGCTTTTGACAGATGTATGGCCAGAATGCCGTGTGGCAGAGGTCTCAGGAAAGTTTGGCATTGAAAAAAATTCAAGCCACTAAACAACACCGCATGTGTGCAAGTAACTTCTGAACAATCAGGTGGAGACTACTTCAAAACCACAGTTGGGGTTCCGACAAGGAAGCCTGTTATCTCCAGCCTGTTAATCTGTTCTTGGAAACATTATGAGAGAGACCCTCCATGACTTTCCATCTACCATCTTTCCATTGGCTGCAGACCCCTCAAACAACTTGCGGTTTGCTGATGACATGACCTCATGGGCGGAGTACACAGAGCTGAAGGATCTTACGACCAAATTGAGAAACAGAGCTGGAGCTATGGGATGGAGGTGAGCTCGGAGAAAGGTAAAGTACTTGTGAACAGCACGAGCAACGTCATGCTAACTTAATTGAACGGCCGAGAACTGGAGGAGGGTGACGCTTTTAAATACCTTGGCAGCTACACTACAAAGGACGGGCGATCAACGACGAAATCAAAGTCGGACAAGCCATGCAACATCTTCATGACAAACTCACCACATATGGAAAGTAAAGAGATCAGTTTCCCATCAAATAAAGCTTACAAAGCCCTAATTCAGACTATCCTGCTGTTCGGAAGTGAAACCTGGACTGATGCTGATACAGCAACGCGAATCCAGTTCCTTCTTGAAAAACTCAATGCCATAGAAAACTGCTTGGGCTCTCTGCAAAGAATGAAAGAACCAATGAATTTGTCAAAGGAGTCAACTAACAACGGCTGGCAGGTCCACAGGAACCCCCTTTCACCATCGTCAAGAATGCGAAAAAGCTGACATGGTTCCGGCCACGTCACAGCACAACCCTTGCCAAAAAAAGTACTGCAGGGAAACACTCGAAGGTGGCAGAGAAAGAGGGGAAGAAGAACAAGTCATGGATGGGACATCAATCAGAGAATGGACCAGGATGAATGACTCGGCATACTGCGCAGAGCCGAGGACCGAGATGGATGGAGGAGGGCTTACACGGCATCGTACTTTCGGTCTCCTCCACGACCGGCTAAGGTTCACGGGGAC
>CM054154.1:58207206-58247206 GCA_028751875.1 Rapana venosa | reverse complement strand
CCCCTGTGTCATAATATGCATTACCCCCGCTTTCATTAAAAACATGGGGGGAAAAAGAAGTGTTGAAGTAAGGTCTTTCCCACTCTGTGTGTTGCAGGCGTATGAAAAGATGTAAAGTAGGGGGGGCTAAACAATCAGAGCATTAGAAAAGGTTTTTGGGTGTTTGTAAGAGTTTTTTGGGGTTTTTCCCAAAAAACCCCAAAACAACAGGGTTTAAGGGGGAAATTGGGCAGATATCCTTTGATGCAAAAATATAGCATGTTAATTTTTGGTTTTAAAACTACTAAAAATTGGGGAGAGGTTACCACGAATTTATGAAATCCCAATTGAATTTGTCAGGTCGTCAAGAAGTTCTCTGTTCTGCTACGGGTATCCATGAACCCATAAACCTTCGCATTTGGGGGGGGGAAAACCCCCAATAAAAAAAAAAACCCAAAAACAATGGAGACTTGGAAGGAGTTGGCGCCACCAAAGGGAATACCCAAAATCCACTACAAGACATGAAAGACAAATAAAAGCCAATATGAAACCGGATCGGTCGGGGCCCGATTCCCAAACGACCGCGTTTTTCCATTGTCAACCCCAGGGTGGGGGGGTGACAAGTCTACTGAGTTAAAACATTACTTAAGCTCCCTAAAAACAAATCACCATTGGGTACATGGAACGCCCGACACTAAAACCTTGCGGAAAAATAAAGCTAGAGTAGGGTTAGCCGCTATAAAGGGGACATTATTGGACTGGGAGAAGTGGATGGGGGGGATTTGGGGGGAACATTACTGAAAAGGCAACAAGATCTGGTACGTGGTAAAGAGAAACTCACCAACAGGGTTGGCTTTTTATTGTCAAAAGGAATATGGGGTGTTTTATCACTGTACCCGCTTCCACAGGTTTTTCAGCACCCCTTTCGGCCAAGCCCAAAGAACATACCATCAACAAATTTATGCACCTCACGACCATCAGATGAAAGTAAAAAATTTTTTACGAAGATCTTGAAGACCATTATAAGATACCAAGAAGGACATCATCATCATTAAGGGGATTGTAACCCCAAAAGTAGTCCTGACTTTTTCAAAAATGGGCCGAAACAGTTGGGTCAGTTTGAATGGAGAACCAACGCGGGGGACACGCTGGGGATTTTGCCTGCCCCACAGACTTACAATTGCCAATACCCCTATCCCCACAAAATCAAGAGGACAACCTGGCATGCGAAAAAACGGCAAGACCATCCCAAATAGATTTATTTTAACACCACGGCGTAAAATCCCCATCAACAGACCCCGGGACAAGAACCACCCGGGAGCTGACATAGGCACGCCCACGCCCTTGGGCGGGTTTCAAAATGAAGCTGAAAAAAACAAACCCGCAAACCCACTTTCCCCAAATTTTGACGGGGACAAACGAAAGACCCGGGCCCGGGGAATCTTCCAAGCTAAGCTGGCGACGTTTTGCGGCATTAACCCTCCGGGACAATAAATTTTTAAATGACCTCCCAAAAATTTTCATAGGCTCCGAAAAACAGCAAGGAGTCCCGGGTCGCAGAGGAATAAACACCACCAGGGAAAAAAGACATCTTGGACCTTGCGATACAAGAAAGCACTAAAACCGACCATTTTCCAAACCCCAAAAAACCGGGGCCAAAAATCTTGAAAAGTCAATTTAAAAAGGCCAAAGAAAGTGGATCAGTATAAATGTGATAGATCAAAAAAAAGAAGAAAGTGGGCAACATAAAAAGTACACACCCAAAAGAAACTAAAAAAACCCATTTAAAAACCCAAAAACATCATCTTGAAGACAGCTCCGGAAACCCCCTCACAAAATGACACTGCATTGAACGGTGGTCTGATTTTGTCAAGACTTTCAATACCCCAAACCAACCTGACAAGGGAAACAGCAACATCAAGAGTCCCCCACCTTTTCCTATACGGGGGGGAAAAGTGGAAGAAAACCATCCGCAGCTACCAGTAGGAAAGTCCCCGGGGTAACAACATAAACAAGCTGCTCAAGCATGGGCGAAACATCACACACATTTACAGCTACTTCAGAAGATTTGGGAGACCAAAAAAATGGCCAACAAATGACACAATCACTCATCATACCTTTGCCCAGGGGGAATTTACGCCCCTCCAAAACTAAGAACAACAGCCTCATCACCTGCCAGCAATCATGCCAAAGTTATTTTTAATGACTCAAGAAGGGGGCAGAAAAAAACCTTGCAGAGAACAAGCTGGGTTTTGGGCAGGGGGGCACAATCGAAAGTTTTTAACTGCCACATCCTGATGGAAAAACATCTTTAACATCAGAAGACTGTTTCCCCAAATTCATCGACTTTAAGAAGGCTTTTGCAGAGTTTTCCCAAGGCCCGGGCAGGTCCTCGAATGTTTGGCATTGAAAAACATTCAACAATACAAAACCGCAAGGTGCAGTACTTCTGAACAAAGGTCGGGGAAATACTTCAAAACCACAGTTGGGGTCCGACAAGGACCCTGTTATCTCCAGCCCTGTTTTTTTCTTTTTTGAAACATTTTGAAGAGACCCCCGACTTCCCTCTACCATCTCCATTTGGCGGCAGACCCCCAACAACTTTCGTTTGCCCATGACATTGACCCCATGGGGGGAGTAACACAGAGCTGCAAGTCTTTCGACCAAACTTGGAACGAGCTGGAGCTATGGATGGAGGTGAGCTCGGGGAAAAAAAAAGTACTTGTGAAAACCGAGCAACGTCACTGCTAAAATTTACATGAAAAGGCCAGCAAACTGGGGGGTAGAGCTTTTTTAAAACCTTGGCGCTACACTCACAAAGGGCGGGCATCAACGACAGAAAACAAAGTCGAAAAGCCATGGCAACTCTTCCCTGACAAACTCACCACCATATGGAAAAGTAAAGAGTCATTTTCCCCCCCAAAATAAAGCTCTACAAGCCCTAATTCAGACTATCCCGCTGTTTTGAAATGAAACCTGGACATTGACTGCTGAAACGCAAAACGAATCCCCTCATTTGAACTAAATGCCATAGAAAACTGCTGGGCATATCTGCAAAGAATGAAAGACCAATGAATTTGTCAAGAGTCAAATAACACGGCTGGCAGGTCCACAGGAACCCCTTCTCACCATCGTCAAGAAGAAAAAGCTGACATGGTTCGGCCACGTCACCCGCCACAACACTCTGCCAAAAACAGTACTGCAGGGAACACTCGAAGGTGGCAGAAAGAGGGGAAGACAGAACAAGTCATGGATGGACAACATCAGAGAATGGACCAGGATGAATGACTCGGCACTACTGCGCAGAGCCGAGGACCGAGATGGATGGAGGAGGCTTACCACGGCATCGTCTTTCGTGTCTCCTCCACGACCGCCAAGGTCACGGGACTGATGATGATGATGATGACTTGTACTTGACAAATCTGGTAAAGACTGTTGGGCTTCAAAGGTTAGGGAGTTACTGTGGGTCGCTGGCTTTAATATAGTTTGGTTGCAACAAGGTGGTGGGGATGTAAAACTATTTTTACATTTTTTTCAAACAAAGGTTTGTTGACATGTTCAGCTAAGAATGGGATGGGGTGGTTAGAAATCGCGATAGAAACATAACCTATAGGACATTCAAAACTGTTTTTTGAAAAGAAAGTTACGTTTTGGATATGGACTACTGTTTTGGAGTTGCCTTAACACAAACAAATTATTAAGATTTATTGTACTTCCTCTAAGCAATAATAATTATGCATCATTACAGTGAAATTGCACAAAAGAAAATGTGTCCATGTTGGGATGAACATATCGAAAATGAACATCATTTCCTATTGAAATGTGCTGCCTATGAGGATCTACGTGCTGATTTTGTGAAAGAATCAGCCAAGCTTCCATTTCATGGTCTACTCAGGGCTACAAATCCAACTCACAGGCACAATTTATCCAGGTTCGTGTTCCATGCCATTAACAGAAGAAGAAAATTCATTTTGGAAACATTGATTTAAATGTTGTGTTGCTGTAATATAACAAGAACGGACATGAGAAATTATTTTTGATGTGATATGTGATGGAATGTGATGTGATGTGATGTATGTGTGTGTATATGTGTGTGTGTGTGTGTGTATGTGTGTGTGTGTGTGTGTGTGTGTGTGTGTGTGTGTGTGTGTGTGTGTGTGTGTGTGTGTGGCTTAGGGTGAGGGCTTGTGTGTGTGTGTTTGGTTGAGTGTGTGTGTATGTGTGTGTGAATGTGTGTGTGTGATGCAGTTGAAGGAGTGTTATGCCTACAACAGTCGGATGAAAATGTGTTTGCATATTGTATCTGACTGAGAGGACAGGGTGTGGGGGTATCACGGTTCCCATAATTCTGGGCATGATTCCGTGCATTACTCAGTGCTATTTCTCTCTCTGTGTGTCTGGATGCTGGTGTCTTTCTGTGTTCTCATTCACATTGTTTAATGTATATGGTGAACTCCAGCTTAGTGGCATGCACATTCCCTTTTCTCTGCAATCTTGCATGCAGGTTAGCTTCTCATGAAGTTCCTGGTCGTGAGTTAGGGTTTGCTTCATCAGCTGAGTAGCAGCAGCTTTAAATAGGAGGAGGTCTTGACTTGAGGGAGGAGGAGGAGATTCAGTCTTTGGCTGAAGTTCGTTGGTCGCCGTTCCAGCTGGGCTGTTGGGCGCCGCGTGATGTTGCATCTCTCTATTTGGAGAGCAGGGGTGAGCAGTACCTTGAAGTAGTTCAGGCTCCTGTGAACCCGGTCTTCGTTCTTCGTTGTTACGTCGTGTCTGTTCTGTCAACGTCTTCCTCGAGGTGCAGGAGTGCACCGTACTTCCTGTGGTGTGGTGTCTCTGCTTGGAGAGCAGAGGGGAGCAGTCATCTTTGAGTGGTTCAGGCTCCTGGGGACCAGTCTACGTTCTTCTTCGTTGTGCTGTGCTGTCCGTTTTGTCAACGTCTTTCCTGGGTGCAGGAGTGCACCTTGCTCTTTCTCAGTGACAGGTGAGGGATGATTTGTAGATATGATTGAGTTCTGTGATGGTTCGTTGTGCCGTTGTGGTTGTTGTCATTGAGTGTTTTGTGTCAGCATAGTGCGTAGATGGCTGGCTCGTGAATAAATTAATGTAGACTGTTTTCAAGGGAGGTTTACTTTGTCTTTCGGCTTATTGTCCATTAGGTTAAGGTAGGGTTTTTCTTTAGTAAACTGTAGGATGCTTATCATTAATCTGTTTTTAAATGTTATCGTTTTGTCTAGAGAGAGTTCTCACTTGTGTTTATACCACTCAGTATTTCCTAAGTTTAAATTGACATGGCGGTTCCTGAGTGATTTGGGCTTTAGTGCAAGTTTGCGTATCAAGCAGTTGTGTGTGGTTGTCATTGTTTTTGTGTAAGAACAATTCTCTCGTGTGGAAGAATGTTTTTTAAACGCATTTTAACTTTCCTGCATTTCAACATAAACAGTTAAGGAATAGACAACAGTCATCGTTGATTCGAAAGGTAAATGTTTCCTTGAGGATACATGGTGTAGTTTTGGCTTAATAGAAAAATTGGCAACCTGGAGGATGCAAGGGAAATAACCCTAGTCACATTAGCGCTAGTTATGGGCGTATGCTGAGGAACGGCAAGTATTGCCTGTTCCAGGTTCCTGTGGGAGCCTCCAGCGGTGGAGTCGTGCCTGGAGAGGGTGCAGCCCGGTGTGCCCTGAAGAGTCGCCGACAGCTTGTCCTTGACCCTCTGTCCCTTTATTCCCTGGATCCACCTCTTTTCCCCATGACCCGTTTCCCTTCTCCATGCTGCCCTGTCCACCTACCTTAACCACTTCAGCCTTCCCTGTGCTGTCCCCTGGTGACTGTGAGGGAAGTGGGAGGTGAATATTCCTAAAACAGGTTTCTGAACTGTGCAGGAGAGGGGAGGGTATGACAGATAGAGTTTAGAGTGTTGTTGGTGATTGAATCTGTGTGTCTGTGTGGAAGCGAGTTTAAATAATTGTCTTGATGTGATTGTTTTTGGATTTTGGAGAGTAAAGTCTTAGTTTTGATTTTGGAATATACATATTCAGGAGTATCCAGTTTTGAGTGCACGCCAAAGTATTGTGCCAAAGTTCTACCAAAGTTTACGAGAAATTATACTTCATTTTCTTTGCCTCTTCCATTTTTGCCCCTCAAAATGCATTGTGGCCTAAGGACGATGTACATTGAAAAATTGTATGTTCAGAGTTCTCTCTCTCTCTCGTTAGATCGAGCGTACATATTATAGGTCTGCACAAATGTATGTATACTGAAATTAATTCAGACTGCAGGTCCTTTTCTTGGTCGTCCATCGATCCGATGATGACTGTCCTCATGTGCTGAGTCTTTGTCTTATGTGGGCACGGAGATGGCTGGTTAAGCCAATCCGTGATAGGCAGACGCGGGTGCAGTGGGGGCAAGGAACTGTCGGGGGGGGGGGGGGGGGGGGGTCAGGGTTGGTGGTTGACGCCTTTCTCCTAGCTCGTGCTGCAGTCACATCATCTCGCTCTTCTCTCGAAGTTGTCATGCGCCCGGATGGTTAGGGCGCGCCAGCCTGGTCTGTCCATAGCATACAGCTCCAGCTGTTTGGGAGGGATGTCAGCGTGTTTGATGTTGGACTTCACGCAGTCCTTGAATCTTTTGCGTGGTCTGCCCTGGTTCCGCTTTCCCAAGGTCAGTTCGCCATACATGAGCTGCTTAGGCAGCCTTTGGTCGTCATCCGGATCACGTGACCAACCATCGAAGCTGGGCTTTCAGTATCATGGCCTCGATGCTGGTCATCCCAGCTCTGTCCAGGACCTCGAGGTTTGTGATCCGGTCTTGCCAGTGGATGTTCATAATTGACCGCAGGCTTCTCATGTGGAACTTCTCCAGCTGCTTCCAGTGTCTTTTGTACACCGTCCATGTCTCGCATCCATAGAGTAGGCTGGTGAGGACGACGGCTCTGTACACCTTGAGCTTTGTGGAAAGCTGGATGTTGTGCTGGTTCAAGACACGAGCTCGGAGGCGACCAAGAGCTTGACTGGCCTTGCAGATCCTAGCGTTGATCTCTTTATCCAGGGTGTCATCATTGCTGATGGTACTGCCGAAGTACCTGAAATCATCCACTATCTTTAGCTGGGTGCCCTCAATGGAGATAGAGGGGGGAGGGGCGGCTGAAGCAGGCGCTGACTGAAACAGTACCTCTGTCTTGCCGAGGCTGATAGTGAGCCCAAAAAGGCGAGAGGCTTCTGCGAACTTATCTGTGATGAGCTGTAGGTCAGACTCTTTGTGTGCCATGAGAGCAGTCATCAGCAAAAAGTGCTTCCAGGATGATCTTCTCCACAACCTTGGTCCTGGCGTTCAGTCGGCGGAGGTCAAACAGTGAGCCATCGTCTGTATCGCAGGTATACCCCAAGGTCTAGGTCCTTGATAGCGTGATTGAGGACGCAGGTGAAAACGAAGTTGAAAAGGACTGGGGCCAGCACGCATCCCTGTTTGACTCCGTTACTGATATTGAATGGCTCTGATACTTCTCCACCCGAGAGAACCTGCCCAGTCATGTTGTCATGAAACTGGCGTATGAGGTTGACGAACTTGTCTGGGCATCCGAGTTTGGATAGGATGATCCAGAGGGCTTTCCTGTTCACTGTGTCGAAGGCCTTGGTGAGGTCAACGAAGACCACATACAAGTCCATGTTTTGCTCTAGGCATTTCTCCTGCACTTGTCGGTCGGAGAAGATCATGTCCACGGTGCTGCGGTTTGGGCGAAATCCACACTGTGTTTCCGGCAGGTTTCCTTCGGAAATGTTCTCCGTTAAGCGTTTGAGGAGGATCCGAGCCAATATTTCCCCAGCAAAAGAAAGGAGGGAGATGCCCCGGTAATTGCCGCAGTTAGCCTTACTACCCTTGTTCTTAAATAGGGAGACGACAGTGGCATCCATGAAATCTTTGGGCAGTTCTTCTTCTTCCCAAATGCTGGTGAGGAGGGAGTGGAAAGCTGCAAGGGCCACAGGTCCGGCAGATTTGAACATCTCTGCTGGGATTCCGTCCATTCCGGGTGCTTTGCCTGAGCTGGTCTGTCTTATTGCCCTCAAGACTTCATCCATAGTGGGGGGGAGGTCGAGGCAGTGTACAATGGGCTTTTGTGGGATCAGGTCAAGGGCGTGGGGGTCTACACTGGAGGGCCTGTTGAGCAGGTTGCTGAAGTGCTCTCTCCATCGTTCATTGATGCTGCTCTTCTCCTTCAGCAGGGTTGAACCGTCTGCTGACAGGAGTGGGGTAGTACATGGCTTGGAAGGTCCGTAGACTTCTTTGATGGCACTGAAAAACATTTTGGAGTTCTGCATGTCAGCGTATCTCTGGACCTCGTCTGCCTTCCTCTCCCACCATACATCCTGCATCTTGCGCAGCGCAACTTGGGCCTGTTTCTGGAGATGCTTGAAGCGATCATGCTTGGGGGCGGAGGAGGAGTCGTTTTGCCACTCTACAAATGCTTTCTGCTTGTCATCCAGGAGTTTTCTGATGTGCTCGTCGTTCTCGTCGAACCAGTCCTGATGAATTCGTTTTCTGGGGCCGATAGTGGTTTTTGCTGACTCCGTCACCAGTGTTCTGAATTGCTCCCACCTTTGAGTCGGGCAGCCAGTCAGGGACCATGGGCAGTCAGTCGGCCGTCGAGGTCTTCTGCAAATTCACTGCGTTGCTGATGTTGTTCGAGTTTGGCGACGTTGAACGCTGGTCTGAGGACTTTCGGCGTCTTGCGCAGAGTTGGAGCGATATGCAGGGATAGATGGCCTGACTAGACGATGGTCTGTCCAACACTCGCTGCTCGCATGGCCCTGGTGATCCTGATGTCACGGATGTCTCTTTGGCGGCAGATGGCAAAGTCGATCAGGTGCCACTGCTTGGATCTTGGGTGCATCCATGTTGCCTTGAATTTGTCGGCCTGCCGGAACAGTGTGTTTGTTATAGTGAGGTGTTCAGCACAAAGGCTTAGAAGCATCAAGCCGTTGGAATTCACCTTTCCAGTTCCGTGTGGCCCCAGCACGCCTTTCCAATTTCTGCAGTCCGCTCCAACTCTGGCGTTGAAATCGCCCAGCAAGATGAGCTTGTCATTAGAGGGGGTGTCCTTTACGAGGGCACTGAGCTCCTCATAAAAAGCTTCCTTCACTTCATCGCTGCTGGTAAGGGTTGGAGCGTATGCACTGATGAGGGTAATATGCCGGGTACGGTTCAGGGGGAAGCGGAGTTTCATCAGCCGTTCGTTCACTGAAGTTGGTAGATCAGGAAGTTGTTTGAGGAGCGATGTCTTGATGTCTGGGGTGTATGGGGTGTCAGGAAGGGGTAGTACCTCTGACGGGGGAACATGTCGCACCCTCTCGGGTGGTTCGTCCGCTTTGGTCCCCACCTGGCACCCAGCTCTCACCTGTGGCTCCAAGTAGCTGTTAGCATGCGACAGCGGCCACACCCCGGTAAACCGCTTCGACAGGCGGGCTAAACCAGGTTAGGGTAGCCGTCGGGTCTCAAACCCTCGGCGAGTTAGGGAATGCCTACCCAAGCATGTGAAGACTGTAGTCGGCGGAGTGAGCGGATGAGGACACCTTCTATCCCAACGGTCACGAAGGCGGCGACAGCAAGCGTCGTGGAGCGCTACGGGCACGGCAAGGCACTACAGACGTCGTGGCCATCCACTGCAGCCGAGGAAGTCCCTGGTCGTGACGGCTCTTCCGTACCACCAGATCCTGGCTTCTAAGGCCGAGAGAGTGGGATTGCCCCTGTGCATCGACTTTCCCACTTTAAACACTTCCCCGCACAGGTTTTCCTCACGTGTGTTAGTCCCCACACCCTCACACCCCCAAAACTACCAAAGTCTTGTGGCGATGGGGAACGGGCGAAGCAACAGGTGGAGGTGACCACTGGGAGTTGTAGTTTGAACCCTGCACGTAGGCGGCCTGGTGGCAATAGTCGTTCTCCTCCTGACCCCGGGACAACAGTGGAGCTCGGTGTTCCCCCAGGTGACTGAGCAGCCTCTTTAGAACAGCACTGCTCACCCTCACATGAGGGAGGGGACTGGAAAACGGTGTCCCAAACAAATGCTTGTCCCTTCCAACTGGCCAGCATACCGCGGCTGGCAGTTCTTACCCTCCAAGCGGTCGAAACCAAAGAAAGAAACATTAATCGTTGGTGCGTGGAACGTGCGCACACTCATGGACAGAGAGGCCTCTTCAAGGCCTGAGAGGAGAACGGCTCTCATTGCAAGGGAACTGGCCCGCTACCGCATTGACATAGCTGCCCTCAGCGAGACCAGACTAGCTGAGGAAGGATCTGTGGATGAACTGAAAGGTGGCTACACTTTCTTTTGGAAAGGCAAGGCCAAAGATGAATAAATAATTCATGCAGGTATGTTGTGAAAAAAAGAAAAACAGGAGCAGGGAAAAAGCTAAGCAAACATAAGGACAGCAAAAACCTAAAGAAACCGTAAATGTCAAGCTTTTGCATAAGTATGCAGCAGCAATAAAATATCTATTTCCCCATGGAAATGCCGCAGGGCCTGTCAGTATAAATAGCATCTCCCACCTTCTGCAAATCATATGCTAGAAGCTCCTCTTTTCTATCCCCTTCTTTCTTTATTCCTTGTTCTTTTTCTTCCTGTCACCTCCTTCTTGTCTAATTTTTTTGCCCTTCTTATTTATTCTCCTGTCTTTTGTCTAGAGGGACTTAAAAAGAGAGCAATGCTCTCCCATGCCGCAATCCGATGCACTAGGCCTCACTTGTCAGATGCTTAACGGCAGCACAAAGCATTTTCGCTCATATGACAGACCATTTTTTCTGGAGGGTTAGGCAACAACATCCACAAGTGTACAATCTTGGATAAAATTAATGATTTAAGAATAGCAATTCTACCTAATGAGGTAATTTGTCGCTTAAGCCATAGTTTATAAAGATATTCAATTTCCACAAATAGTTTATCTCTCAGAAGAGATGAGTTAAATTTCCATAATGAGCTCCTCTTTCTTTCTTTGTTCAATGAGAGCTCCAATGTTATGATCGAGTGGTCTGTTCTATAACCTGGTTTTATATCTGCGTCTTTAACTGTAAGGTACAGGGAGTCTGAAACCAGGAAAAAATCTAGCCGGCTTTGTTGCACAGGGTTACTCCTTCGCCATGTGTACCTTTTGGCCTGGGGATGGAATTCCCTCCACATGTCTGACAAGTTTAAATTCTGTCATATTGTTGACCTGCTCCTGAGCCTTTGGGTTGTTGACATGCTTGTAATTAAAGTAATACAAAGTCTGGATCTAGCACAAGATTCCAGTCTCCTCCAACAATAAGATTTTCAGAGCCACATCGTGTATATGGCCCTCTAATTCATTATAAAACTCTGGTGAGTCTCTGTTAGGTCCATACATACTAACTATAAGAAAGTCTTTATTCATTATATGAACCGAGACAAATATATAATTACCATCAGGGTCTTTATAGATTTTCTTCACTTTGAATTCAAAATTGTTATTAAAGAGGATGGCCACACCTCTTGAGCTTGAATTGTGAGAAGTAAAATAACACTTGTAGCCCCATTCAGAACGGATATATCGCTCCATTTTGGGGTCAATATGGGTATCTTGTAGTAGGAAAATAGAGCAATTTGTATTTCTTAAATAATGAAAGATATCTCGTCTCTTTGTTGCATTTTCAAGGCCCTGGCAGTTCATAGATATAATTCTAATGGCTTCTCCATCATAAATGGTTTGCAATATAGAAAGCTGATACATTGTTAGCACAAGAACATTATCGTAAACCCCATTACTTTCACCTAAAATAAAACACTGTACAGACTCATCACATCCAAAACACTTTGCTAACCCATGGAAAAGGCACCCTCGGCGTGGACAATCAGGAGTGCTGCAGTAGAACAAAAATACATGCCAGAATACATTGTTGGTCATATTCAATGCCTGATTTGAACGACTAAACATTACAAGACGTGCACAAATAAACAAAAAGAAAATTAATACACACTTAAAATGGATATACTATAATACCTTGATGGATCTGCTCAGGGCAGTGCAGAAATCAGATAGGTACAATATCTATAGACGTGCATGCACTGTGTAATATTCGCGCATAACCAGAATACATATTTCTGCAACTCTTATATACGCACACTTCCGTACGTGCTTCAAAGAAGAAAAAAGGAATGCAAAGCATCCGATCATTTACTAAGTAACGCAAATACCTTTGCGTATAACCTCGTAGTCAATAATAATAATAATAATAATAATAGTAACTACAATAACAACATCAACAACAATAATAATAAATAAAAATCATAATAGCAACAACAATAAAAATTATCGCCATCATTATCGCCATCATCATCCCCATCCCCACATCCTCGTCTTTAACACACCGATGACAATGATAATGACGGGACAGCCCAGTGGTCAGAACATTGCGCATGCAATCCGACGACCCGGGCTGATTCCCGCCTAAGGGGACACCTTCCGCTGGAGGTAACATCAGTTACGACTCCACTCTCCCCAAAAGTCCCTAGGATGAGACCACAAACCGAGGCCCCGTGCGCGAACGCAGGCCGAACACCCCGCGCACACGCCAAATCCTGCTCCGCCCTCCGCAAGAGCAGGCCACCGTGTGCTGGTGGGAAAAGATGACAAAATTTACAAAGCCGCACACACACGGGAACCGGATGGAAAAAAGCACACGAGTGACCACTCCACCATCCTCGATACAAAAGAATAAACAAATAAATAAATAAATAATTCAAGAAAGGGTATACCAACAGTCACATACGCACGACTAAGTAACAGAGACTTCTAGGAGTTTCTGTTCTCTTCAATGGATTTTCTCAGTCAGTCAGTCAGTCAGTCAGTTACAGCAGCAGCTGCAACCATGCAGCCGAACCTCTCCGCCTTCAGGACATAATTTCCTGGACAGATAGGCATTGATCATGAACAACGTCATCAACAGAATCCATGTCGTGTTAAATTCTGCCTCACCTGACACATGCACCACAAATATGCATAGCATCCACTGCTTACTGCTTTAGCGATGTTCTTTTTTTCTTTACCAAAAAAAATTATTAAAAAATAAATAAAT
The DNA here is from genome assembly GCA_028751875.1 of Rapana venosa. Lineage (NCBI taxonomy): Eukaryota > Metazoa > Mollusca > Gastropoda > Neogastropoda > Muricidae > Rapana > Rapana venosa. The sequence goes on along the minus strand of CM054154.1, from coordinate 58,234,144 downwards.
AAAAAATAAGTCTCCCCCTCGCCCCGCGATCCATACACACAAAACATTTTTCAGCAGCTCAGCATCAACCTACATTGATAGGCTGTAAAAGGATGTGTGTTCCACATATACTCTTACATGCACTCGTATACCTATAAGTATTATACAAATATGCCCGCTTACATACGCACATGCACAGATCAGATCGGATTTTAAAAAATAAAAAAATTAATAAATTATTAAAAATATATAAAAAAATAAAGGCAAGGCAACACAAAGGGAGAGAGAGACCATCTGCAGAGTACGAATGTATGGTCTCCGTTTTGTTGGTGCACTCTACCTCATCCCTTCCTCAAACACAGAGAGAGACAGACAGACAGAGAGACAGACAGAAAGACAGACAGAAAGACAGAGACAGAAAGAGAAAGACAGAGATATCTATTAAGAATGTCCAACTATCCCTTTTCAAACGGTGCCTGCATGTATCAAAAATGAGTAAATACAAAAATTGGTACATCACCCCCCTTTTCACAGTTCGGCAAGAACCGTTGTAGTGTACCGGTCAGCATCAGCACGATGATGCGGAATCGACAACAAACGCCAAGCGAATAGACGACACCAATGTTGCCTGAACTTTACGCTTGAAAAATAAAAGAAAAAAGGTAAAGATATACATCAGGAAAAATGTACACATCTTATAAGAAGTTGAACTAATGAAGAAAGAGAACAATAATAAAGCACGCGCACACACATACACACAATTTTTTTTAAAGGCATTATGAATCACTGGGTTTTGACATCAGTCCGTTACTTAGAGCTTGCACGCATCTCTGTTTGAAATAGCTCGTCTATATTTGCTCCGAATTTTATTGGAACAGTCTTGCCATTTTTTAGTTTTGCAAAGATCTTTCCCTGGGATGACCAGGTTGCCAATGATGCACTGTGTCTGAATGCTTGCTGCAGAAGTCTGTAATTGGCAGGGGTCAGATCCTCCCCCACAGACACGCCCTTATGTTTCAGCTTTCTGCGCTCCTTCAGCACACTGTCTTTTAATTTTCGAGACTGGAATCGCACAATAATGGGGCGTGGCTTTCCCCTTGTAGTAGTAGCCCCTGACCTGTGCACCACCTCTAGATCGTCCTCCGTTGTTGACACCCCGATTAGTTCTGAAAATATCTTGCAACAGGCTTTTGCACAGTCCGCACTAGTCTCCCCTGCCTTCTCCTTTACATTATACACTCTAACATTCCATCGGCGATCGTACTGCTGTAAGTCATTTTGATCGCTCTCAAATTTATGTAGTTTTTCATCTTGCTCTTTTATCTGCTCTTTGAGTTTAGAGTTCTCTTTTTTTATTCTGTCCATTTCGTTACTGACTTCAAACCACACACTTTCTATTTTGTCCATTCATGTTTCTAATTTATTTTCTATCTTGTTGATTTCAGATCTAAGCTGTTGAATATCGTCCTTTGTAGCCAGACTGTCAAAACGTTTCATAATATTGGCTAAGGTGATTTTTTCCGACATTGTGTCACAGTTTATTTCCCCACTCTCTTCGAAAAAACTTTCTTCTTCTTCCTGAAACGAGTCCGACAGCTGATGAAACAGTCTTTTTTTCTCAGGTGGTAGCTTGTTACTAGCAGTGCTCGAGTCACTGGAAGATGATGCAGTCTGTTTACGTTTTTGCGAAGGTGTTGTAAAATATTGAGAGATGGTAGATTCGGACATGGCCATACATAATACAATGTTAATACTCACTCAGAGCCATGGGTGCACCCGTCATTTCATCATAGACTTTGGGGGGAAAAGAAACAGACCAGTAAAAAACACCTGGCTGCGCACACAGAGCACACAACCTTGCGGAGAACAAGCCCTCTACACAGAAGTTCACCTCACACTGAAACATTCCCACTGCAGCAGCTGACAGCAGGAGGAACGGTGTACATCACACATCACTCAATGAAAAGCGTGCAAATCCTGCTCCCTTCCAAGTCCTATACTGCACTGCCCTTTGCCTGAAGATCACGGTGACATGGCTGGTTTTACATAACTGACACTCCGAGAGAAAAAGTTGAAAAAAATTAATAAAAAATCACTGAAATGAAGAAATTATTCAAAAATACACCACTATATTCAGAGTAACTTCAGCAAGAGCATTAAACAGTTCACTGCACAAATTAACGCTCATTAGCTGGTTAATTAAACAAATTAGACGGAGCTCCTGACATTGTCAACCTGTCACCGGATTGAGCAGAGCTCAAGTCTCTGTTTTACTTGACATTGCTTATGTCATAAAATATATCAATTCTAAATTTTTCATCTTTTGAATATTTTTGTTTGAAAAATGGCAACGAGATGATTTGTGTTTACCTTGCTGTGCTACCTTTTGCCACCCTTTCTACCCTGACCCTGCTGCAGCGTGACAAACTGCACGTGCTTCACGAACTTCATCCACCACCACCGCCAACATCCAGCTTTCCTCACTCCAGCCCAATGACACACACCGCTGTAGATTTGAGAACACTGTTCTTACGTGAAATTGGCCGAAAGCAAAATAGACTTGATGAAGAAACAAAACAACATATTTCAAACCTGGGTATTAATCACAGACAAATCAGAAGAGGAACACGTGCAGGCAGACGTCATCGCCTGCAGTGTGCCTGGCCTCCACGTGTCTCCCCCCCTCACCTCTGACGTCACTTCCCTAACCACGCTGCCTCATCTCCCCGTGACATGCTTCCCCCTCTTACTGATTTATCTTCTATGTGTGAAAAGACTTTTCTTGATTGTAATGTGCTTCATGCTGTGTAGAAAGATTCAGATCCCCTGCCTGACTCAGTTCCTTTACCACCCTCCACACCTGACTCATCATCTAAGCTCTTGCCTGCTCTCCCACTGTCTACTTATCTGCCATCGCCTTCATCTTCTTCCTCAGATCCTTGTCCTAACTCACCACTTTCTCCTTCAAGCTCTCCGTCTCCTTCAAATCTTCTTCACATCTGTCTGCACAATGTACAATCTGTCTGCCGGATGGAAAGGCTGATTTTCTTTTCGATTTGATCTGGAAGGAAACATAGATTAAACTTTTATCACAGAAACATGGTTAAGACAACAAGGCCATGAACCTAAGATAAAAACAGCTAACACCACCTGGCTATAAGACTCTTTCCTTCCCTCGACTTTCCCGTGGAGGTGGCATCGCTGTCGTTTACAAGGACACGCTGCATCCGGCTCTTTCTTTCTGCCACTCATTCCCTTTGAAGTCTGTGAACTCAACCTCACCTTACCCCGTCATTCTATTACTTTATGCTGCCTTTACCACCCACCTCCCAGCCGTAAAAACAATCTGACATCTTCCCTTTTTCATCAAGAATTCCAATCACTCCCTGATCACTACAGCCTCTAACCCAAGAAACTTATTATTCTTGGCGACTTTAACTTCCACTTCGACAACCAGTCTTCTCCTGATGTCAAGCGTCTTTCTCTTTCTCTGTCTAACCACTCTCTGTTCCAGCTGGTAAATGAAGCTACACACAGATCGGGTCATATTTTAGATTGGCTCATCACCGATGTTTCACTAGATTTCGTCCCGTCTGTATCCGTCACTAATGAACTGCTTTCTGATCATTCTGCCATGTTTTTCTTTGTTAACATTGCAAGGCCTATCAAAAAGAAAAAGTGCGTCACCCATCGCGATTTCAAGGCCATATATATTCAAACTTTCTCTACACAAGCTGCTGAACGCCTATCACAAATCCCTGACCACACTAGCCCTTCCAAATACTACAACACTGTTCTTAGCCAACTGCTTCATGAGCATGCACCTCCCACTGACCTCATTCTTCCTGATAGGCCCTGCGCCCCATCGTACACCTATGATATCCTTGTTGCAAAGCGCAAACGCCGACAACTCGAGCGACATTGGCGAAAAACGAAAACTGAAATAGATAAACAGCGTCTTTATAAACAAATCAACAAAGTCAAAATCTTAATCCACTCAGCAAAGACAAAGTACTACTCTGCTCAAGTTCTTGATGCTACGTCCATGAAATCTCTCTTTTCCCTCACCTCAACTCTTCTGGGATCTGCAAAGGCAAGCCCTCTGCCTGCTGTCCACAGCCACTCTGATCTTCCTGCTATATTTTCTTCATTCTTCTCTGAAAAAGTCCAAAACATTCGCTCCAGACTGGATCAGACTTCTTTCCAACCTGCACCTCCTGATCCCCAATTCACTGGCATTCCTCTCCTTTTCCTTCATTCAACAAGCAAGAAAGAAATCAAGACAATTTTGAAAGAAATGACAAAAAAATTATGCGATCTCGATCCTATACCTCCTTCTCTTCTCAATCAGTACATTCCACAGCTCATACACACTATCACGAAATTAGTAAACTCATCTCTTCTCTCTGGAAATCTTCCACCACCTTTCAAAACTGCTATAGTCACACCTCTACTCAAAAAGCATGACCTCGACCTTAACATTCTGAAGAATTACAGAACTGTTTCTAATCTAACTTTTATCTCTAAAGTCCTTGAAAAAGTTGTTCTGAAACAACTCAACAGCCATCTTCATTCGAACAATCTCCTTCCCGCATTTCAGTCTGCCTATGCGCTAACCACAGCACCAAAACCACCCTAGTCCACACTTAAAACACGCTTCTACACGCTTCTGACTCAAGAAAAAATTCCCTTATCACTCTCTTCGATTTATCTGCAGCCTTCAATACTATAGACTACTCAATTCTTCTCTACCAGTTCACACCTTACATACCGATTTCACACAGTTACAGTAAATAAGATTCAATCATCACCTGCCAAACTGGAATGTGGAGTCCCACAGGGGTCAGTTCTCGGCCCTGTTCTTTTCACTCTCTACACTGCCCCACTTTCACATATAATAAATCGTCATCAAATCAACCATCAATTCTACGCAGATGACTCTCAGATTCTTAGCAGTGAAACTCCCGAAAATCTGCCTTCTCTCTTGATTGATATGTTATACTGCCTTCAAGATATCCAAAATTTGATGATACAAAACAAGTTACAGCTAAATGCAGATAAAACTGAAGCCATGCTTGTAGGGACCAAACACACACTTTATCCCATCACATTAGCTTTAATAGAAAATGGCAATACGTCTGTCATTCTATCCACTGCTGTGAAGTATCTAGGGGTCGTTATAGACAACACACTCTCTATGAAAAAATTCATCACCCAGACCTGCCAGTCGAGCTACTTTCAATTACGGCGTATTAGTGCAGTTCGAAAGTACCTGTCTACAGATGCAACAGTCAAACTTGTCACTTCTCTCATTCTTTCACGTCTGGACTATTGCAATTCTCTTGTGTCTGGTCTGCCAGCATCAACTATCCACCCTCTTCAACGTATACAAAAACTCCGCAGCTCAACTAGTCCTCAGAAAGAAAAACATCTGAGCACATTACTCCTCTCTTGCGATCCCTCCACTGGCTGCCTGTGCCACAAAGAGTAAACTATAAGATCAGTACCCGATCAGTACCCTCTGTTACAAATGTCTCCACAAACAGCACCTTCCTACCTCTGTGAATGTCTTCACCTGTACACTCCTTCTCATTCCCTCCGCTCTGCTGTAGATACCTTGTACTTAAGAATACCTAGATTCAACCAGTCCACTGTTGGCTCTTTCTCTGTTTCTGGCCCATCGATCTGGAATGACTCCCCTCTTTCTTTTCGCCAAAAACCTACTTATGACGCTTTCAAATCCGGCCTCATGAAACATTGATTTCAAAGCTAAGATTTTCCTCTCTTGTTCCATCTCATTTTTGTCCCTGCACCCAACAGCCCAAACTCCATCACCCTGCCGGAGTGTGCAACCTTCGTGTGTGTGTGTGTGTGTGTGTGTGTGTGTGTGTGTGTGTGTGTGTGTGCGTGCGCGCGTGTGTGTACATTTGAATTTGTTAAAACTATTAATTGTAACTGGCTGCATGTGAAAGACTAGTATGATCGAAAGCGCTTTGATTTGTCTTTTGCAAGATATAGCGCTGTATAAAGTCCATTATTATTATTATTATTACTATTATTATTATTATTATTATTATTATTATTATTATTATTATTATTATTATTATTAAAGAGTCGGCGAATGAAAAGCACGCTGACGTGCAACGTACATTGACTTTGCCGATGTGTTTACGACAGAAACCTCGGACTGTGACGATCCTCTGGCAAAAGTTCACAAAGTTGGAACTAGTACCCACGTCATCAAGAACTATGTGTCTGAGCTGGCTGATAGATCCTTGCAGAGGAAACTAAGGGACCCCTTTAGGAACCAAGATTTTCGTCACGTGTGCACTAGTGTACTAGTAAACGGCATCCAGACACGTTGGTTTGTGAAACAAAGATCTTGTTTTTCTTTTGAATGGACCGCTGCTGATGACGTGTCCCCGGATTTGTTTTGGTTCATGAAGAAGGACATCAGGTTGATGACCCATGATGAAGGTTTTACCTACAACAAGCTGAAGCTGTGGTCTTCCGTTGAAAAGGACAAATTGAAAGATCGAATCAGCGCCGGTCTTGATGTGGTGCATGCAATAGTGGATTTTGTTTAATTCTTGCTTGGATAACCCGCGCGTTTAAGTGTGTACGTGTGTGTGCGTGCGTATTGCGTGCGTGTGTGAGCGCTTTCAAGATTTTGTGTGTGTGTGTGGTGTGTGTGTGTGTGTGTGTGTGTGTGTGTGTGTGTGTGTGTGTGTGTGTGTGAGCATGCGTATGTATGAGCGAACGCGCGCGCGTGTGTATGTGTGTGTTTTGTTTTGTTTTTGTTTAATGTCCATTCACTACTTGGTGATAAGGACACGAGTATGTGTGTGTGTTGTGCATGAGAGTATGTATGTATATGCATGAGTATATGTGTGTGCGCGTGAGAGTGTGTGTACATGCATGTGGATATAGTTACATGCGTATGTAGTAAGGTGTGTGTAAATGTGTGAGAGAGAGAGAGAGATAGAGGGAGAGAGAGAGGATAGCTGTATGCTACATGCTACCTGGATTATGTCGAATCTATCACGTGTTAGCAGTGGAAAGTTTCAGAAGCCACGTAGAAAGGACAGAAGAGGCATTTTGACCTAGTTTCCTTGTTGTAGACCAGTTTGTTGTGTGACGTTGATTTTGGATTTGTGCAGTTTTGTGGAGGCAATTCCTTCCCCTTACCAGTCTCTTTCTCTCTCTTTCCTCAAAAACTTTACCATTTTTTTTTTATACTGAATTGACTCCCCACCATGGTAAACTGTGGCAGAGTATCTGGATCACTACCATTATTAAAAAGCATAATATGCGTTTCTTCTGTAGATAATGTCAGACCATTTTCAAAAATATATTTATATAAATAGCATTATTATATAGCTCTTTTTGATATATATTTTTGTGGCATATCCTCTTTGTTGTAGCATGCTTCATAGCGACATTGCGACGTTCATGTGTGTGTGTGTGTGTGTGTGTGTGTGTGTGTGTGTGTGTGTGTGTGTGTGTGTGTGTGTGTGTGTGTGTCCTGAGTCTACCTTTTGCAGGAATGCCTTGCCTTGAATTGGCAGCTAAAGCTTACTAACTACAAAGTTATTTGGCAAAATCGATTTTCTGACGTCAATTTCTCTACCACTCTCTCTCTCTCTCTCTCTCTCTCTCTCTCTCTCTCTCTCTCTCTCTCTCTCCTCTCTCTCTTCTCTCTCTCTCTCTCTCCTCTCTCTCTCTCTCCTCTCTCTCTCTCTCTCTCTCTCTCACACACACACACACACAGATGATATTGTAGATCTGTCATTTGGAACATTAATTTTTTCCATGTTTCACTATACTGCATTACTTTTGTGCCTTTTTCTATGGGTTTTTGTTGTGTTTCTATTAATGTGAATGTTTCCTCTCGCTTTTTCTTGAAAGTTCTAAGTGATACTATTTTGCTGCATGGTGATGTCACATCACTGTATGAGGTATATTATTCAGTAAGTTTTCTGCTTTCAAAGTTTATCAACATTTTACATAACTTTAAATTTGGAAGGAGACTGTAATTATTACTGACTAGTTTCAACCCATTTAGGATGCTGTAATCCTAAAATGAATCATCAGTTTCGTTTCATATACTGAACAGCACGGTAGGGTTATTTGTCATTCGGTTGGTTTGATTGTTTGTTTTCTTATTAAAGGTCGCATTGCTGTCTTAGACTGTTGACAGTAAGTTAGATTCATGACACATAACCATGATTCTCAGGACGTTTTTCCGCATTTCATCTTTCGTAAGTTATGCTGGTGCTTGGTGATCAATCTGGAATGAGTGAGCGTACATAGTTACCAAGTTAAAACCCAAAGTTGTTGACAGGGGAATATGTGTACATTCATAGAAGTGAAGCTTTTCAACTGATTCAAAATTGTATTTGCATTGTGAAATCATTGTTCTCTTCCATTGTATGCCCCCACCACCCATTACCCCAATCACTCCCTTTTGTTGTATTGTGGCCTAAGGCCGATGTACTATTAAACTATTTCAGAGTTCAGAGTCCTCTCTCTCTCTCTCGCTCGCTCGCTCGCTCGTTCTCTCTCTTAGCTGACTATACTCAATTAAATATTCTCCCCTTACACCAAAGATTAAAATATAACAAAGGAGTCATGGTGTTCAAGATCATGACAGGAACTGTTCCATCATACTTAAAAGACAAATTCCCCCTAAACCAATCCAGAAGTACTATAAAGCCTAGTGTCCCAATTCCAAGAATAGACTTATTCAAATCTAGTCTACTTTACTCAGGCCCTATGCTGTGGAACTCCCTTCCTGATTCAGTTAAACAACATCAATCAATAACAATCTACAAAACTCGATTATCAACTCACTTGATACCTCAACAGTAACAAACCACAGTCCATAGTTTTAAAAGCAAAGTTGCATATCCTCCCTTACCTATCTGCTCTTTCTATCTTACCTGTCTGCCCTGCCCTTTCCCTTCACTTGTCTGTATGTCCGTTGTCTTCTCTCTCTCTCTCTCTCTCTCTCTCTCTCTCTCTCTCTCTCTCTCTCTCTCTCACTCACTCTCTCTCTCTCTCCTTTTAAATTATCATTGTTGTTGTGTAAGTGAGTTTACCAAAGTGAAAGCTTTTTTTTAATAAAAATTACACTATAGTTATAAGAAATATATCTTTCATAACAATAATATGTGCTGTACGAGTATAATCAAAAAGAGTGTTGACAGTGATGATGTGCTGTTTTGAGAATTAAAGTCAGTATTTTTTTCTATGTCGTTTTTGTTTTGTTTGTTTACAAACAAAAAGCATTATCTTTAACACACACACTCACCCATCTCTCTCTCCACTCTCTCACTTCTCTCACCCCCTATTTCTCTCTCTTACTTACAGTGTGTAGATGTTCATTTTATGACTTAAGTGGGTTTTTTTTCTCTTTATTGTATGAGCGTATGGGTATTAGACTTGTTTTATTATCATGACGTTCAATTTGTACGAGTATATTCAAAAAGAATATTGATGGTGATCCTGTGCTGTCTTGAGAATTATATATTTAGTATTATCCTTGAAACACACACACACACACAAACACACACTCTCTCTCTCTCTCTCTCTCTCGCTCTCTCTCCCTCTCTCTCTCTTTCCCTGACCTTATAGATTTGGCTTCGCCCACCTTTCTCTGCTTCCTTGTTTTCATGTTTTTAATGTGTGAGAGTATGGGTATTGAGTTTATTTGATTATCATGACATATAAATTGTATGAGTATAAACAAAATAAGTGTTGACGGTGATCGTGCACTATTTTGAGAATTATATATTTAGTACCATCTCTGAAATACACACACACACACACACACACACACACACACACACACACACACACACACACACACACACACACACACACACACACAACACACACACACACACACACACTCTCTCTCTCTCTCTCTCTCTCTCTCTCTCTCTCTCTGTCTGTATTGCTAGGGGTGAGTTACAGTCGCAAGTGGAGGACGTGTTTGGATGTGCTTTTCAAAAATGTTAAAAAAGTGACAGTTCTTGGCCTTTATATGTGGAAATTTTCTGCAGCAGTGCTCTTTGATGGTGTGTGTCACTAAAGGTGATGTGAAATTACTGGAAAGGTCAGTGACTGAAACGATATTAACACTTATTATTTAATATACTGCAAAGAACGACAATGTTTACATAGCAATGTAGACCCAGCTGAAAAAATCAGTGCAGCTAACATTGTGAGGTGAAGCACGTGCAATCTGTTGCAAGAAGACTGTCTTCACGTTGCTAGTGGGTGCACGCTTCTTGACAGGAAAGCAAGTCCTGAGATGTATTCACAAGTGGATAATGTTGTCATCAACTCCCTACTTTCTATTTTCGGTGCACCTGTACTGTCATATTTGTAAACAAAGCAATGAACACAGGCACCTGCACATGAAAGCCTGAAATGTCTCACCAAGAGCTTCCTCCTCCCCCAGCAAACGTCATTCCAATGATGGACTGGCCTTTTATGCAGATCAATCAGGGGCTTTTCCTACAGATGAGTAAGATAAAAAATAGTATTGAAGAAAAGTTCACTTCTTTAGATGCCAGAATTTCATGCTTTATGGAAGAAATAGAAGAATTTTATGACCAGCTACAAGAGGTTCTGAATCAAACTCCCAAGAAAGACATCCTCGTTGTGCAAGGTGACTGGAACGCCAAGGTAGGAGAAGATGCATGGAAAGATTGGGAGGGCGTTTGTGGGCCACATTGTAATAACCAGTCAAATGAAAGAGGCTTGAGACTCCTGGAGTTTGCCAGTAACAACCACCTCCAGCTAGTGAATACACTTGGCCCACACAAGAAATCCAGAAAATGGACATGGCATAGCCCAAATGGAGAACACCACAACCAAATAGATTACATCATGGTGAAAAGACGGTTTCAGTCTAGCGTTAAACATCGCACAGACACGAAGTTTTCCAGGAGCAGACATAGGGAGTGATCATGATCTTGTGATGATGACTTTCCGACTACGTCTAAAGAAAATCCACAAGCGGAACAACATCAGGATCAAATTTGACCTCGAGAAGCTGAAGGACCCAGAGGTATTAGAAATTTTTCAAGCAAGGTTAGGTGGAAAGTTTGCAGCACTCACTGTGATAGACTCAGACATAGATACACTGACGAATAGTTTCAATACAGCAGTGACTGAAACAGCAAGCGAGCTTCTTGGCAAACACTGACCAGTCAAAAAACCATGGGTCACACCTAACATCCTACAACTATGCGACAAGCGTAGAGAGTTGAAGAAAAAGAAAAATGAAACAAAAGAAAGAGCAGAACAATATAGGACAGTCAACAAAAGAATCAGGAAGTCCATGACGGAGGCAAAAGAGAAATGGATCAGTGAACAGTGCCAAGACATTGAAGAGAACATCAAGAAAAACAATAGCAAGAAAGCATATTAGCTGGTGAAAGACCTGACTAGCACAAAACAGGGAAAAGGTTTAACAATCCAAGATAAAAATGGGAAGTGTCTCACTGACGACCAGGGTATTCTGAACAGATGGACAGAATACTGCTCCGACCTGTATAACTATAGAACCGCAGGAGATCCAGAAGTCCTTAATGTACCCGCAAGCAAAGACACAGACAGTCACCCTATCCTCCGAGAAGAAGTGGAAACAGCAATCAGATCGCTGAAAAAGGGAAAGTCAGCAGGGGCTGACAACATTCCAGCTGAGTTGGTCCAAGCTGGAGGCGAAGCCATGATCAGCGCCCTACTAAGAATCTGCAACAAGATCTGGCAGACAGGAAAATGGCCAACACCATGGACACAGTCACTCATCATCACCCTCCCCAAGAAAGGAAATCTACAACAATGCCATAATTACCGCACAATCAGCCTCATATGCCACCCAAGCAAGGTCATGCTGCAGATAATATTGAATAGACTGAAGCCACAAGCAGAGGCCATCATTGCTGAGGAACAAGCAGGTTTCAGAGCAGGGCGCAGCACAACAGAACAGATATTCAACCTCAGAATACTATGTGAGCGGTACCTTCAACATCAACAAGACCTTTACCACGTATTTATCGATTTTAAGAAGGCATTTGACAGGGTGTGGCATGCAGCTTTGTGGGCAACCATGAATTTGTACAGCATCAATGCAAACCTGATCAGAGTCATTAAAACAGCTGTACAGCGAGGCCACCAGTGCAGTGTACTACAACAACAACATTGAAAAATGGTTTTGAACAACAGTTGGAGTAAGGCAGGGCTGTCTACTCTCACCCACTCTTTTCAACATCTTTCTTGAGAGAATCATGGCTGATGCACTGGAACATCATGAAGGATCAGTCAGCATTGGTGGCAGAACGATCACAAACCTCCGCTTCGCAGATGACATTGATGGAATAGCAGGATCAGAAAAAGAGCTTGCCAGCCTAACAGAACACATGAATAAGGCCTCCAAAACATACGGCATGGAAATCAGTGCAGAGAAGACCAAAGTGATGACTAATAACACCAACGGCATTAGCACTGATATCAGGGTTAATGACCAGAAGCTGGAAACAGTTCAAAGCTTCAAGTACCTGGGAGCCATTGTATCAGACCAGTGATCCACGCCAGAAGTAATATGCAAGACTGGACAGACAATAACAGCTTTGTCAAAACTAAACACCATCTGGAGAGATAAAATATCTCACTTATCTCCAAGATCAGACTAATGCGCTCCCTTGTCATATCCATATTTCTGTATGCCTGTGAATCATGGACCCTGACTGCAGATTTGGAGAGAAGAGTACAGGCGGTGGAGATGAGATGCTTTCGGAGACTCCTTGGCATCTCCTACAAAGACCACATAAGCAACGAAAGCGTGCATAACAGAATCCAGCAAACCATTGGACGCTATGAGAACCTTCTAACAATCGTGAAAAAACGTAAACTTAAATGGTATGGGCATTTTTTTTCTCTCAAGTTTTGTGCTGTGGTTGATAGTGTCTGTTGTGCAGTGGGCCATTTTGATTTTGTGCATGTATTTTTACTTTTTAGTTTGCTAGAGTTTGTATCCTGCTGTCCTGTCCTTCCATTCCTCTATGTGTTAAAGGTATGCATGTTTAAGTGGTGTGGTGTATTTTTTGTTTTTTCCTCAAAATTTTGGGTGTCATGTTGTTGCCCTCTGCCTCAGGTTTTGTTGTTGTCGGTTCCTAGAGTCATTGTGCATGCTCTTTTGTGTGTGTGTGCGTGTTTCTTTTGTAACAGTTTGAAATAAAACATTTTTTGCAAATTCTTATTTTAAAGACTTTTTTTTTCTTCCTCCACGGGTAGGTGCCAACCAAGTGGGAAAAGCATGGACAGTGGATTCAGTGATAGGATTATGTATTGAAAGTAAAACTGCCAATACAAAAACAAAATTCATGTGAAGCTGTGCTTCACCTTTGAGCTATAAGACTAAGCGCTTTGATTTGTTGCTTTACAAGATTCAGCGCTATATAAATTCCATACATTATTATTATTATTATTATTATTATTATTATTATGTCACAAGATCCAAAGGACTTGCAAAGACAGTTTTACAAGGCTTTGTCCAAGGAGGAAGAAGAAGAGGCAGACCAAGGAAGAGCTGGGAGGATAACATCAGCGAATGGACAGGCCTAGAACTCAACAAAACCCTGAGAAAGGCAGAACAGAGAGAGGAATGGAGGGAACTGGTTGTTGAGTCTTTGAGGGTGCCCCCACGGTCGTCAGACTACGGGACAGATAGAGAGAGAGAGATGGAAGAAATACATAAACTGAAAGAAAGTGTCATGTGCAATAAAGAGGTAATACAAGAACTGGAAGAAGACAGTCAGTTGATATTTGACCGCTTGGAAACAGTAGAAAGAAAACTGGAATCCACGGAGCAAAACACAAAGATGTGCAATGTCAAGTTTATCAACGTCGAAGAACAGAAAGAGGAAAATGACCAGACGACTTCCCAGTGCATTGTGGACATCTTAAACGACCATGGACCTCACCCCAGCTGGCGCCAGGAAGACATCTCCAGAGCCTACCGTGTAGGAAGGCCACGCCCATGGAAGAATGAACCACGCCCCATAATCGTGCACTTTTGCCGCTGGGTGGACAAGATGGCAGTGTTGGCTGACAGGGAGCTTAGGGACAACCTCCTGGAGAGTGGTATCCGGGTAGCCTCTGATCTCACTGCCCACCAAAGAGAAATTGTGGATTTCCATCGGAGCCAAGGAAAAATTGCCTACTTCCACCATGGAAACCTACATGTCAGAGTCAAGCAACCACCTCCATGGAGGCAGTTCAATCATGCAGTCCACTCTACAGAAGAAGAATGGCCACCAGTCTGGGAAAACAGCAAAGGGGGACATGGAAGAACAGCAGAACCCAGGTATTTCCATCCCAGGCAACCACGTGAGAAGCAGGGAATTCAGCAGACCTGGAACCGCCCACATCCAGCTGGACTCCATGATCAGCACAACAGACGGTCCTGGTCAACCAGCAGACCTGGCCTGGGGACATCTGGACCTTCTTCTTGGCACAAGTCACGACTACAGAATGCCCAGGACAGAGACAGAAGTGTGCCATCTGAGAAGCACTACAAAGCCACAAGGAAGGAAAGCCCAGAATTGCAGAACAGTGCCCTTCACCAAGAGGATGGAATGGACAGTGCTACACCTGTTGTTCCAGGCTTACGCTCCTACAGTGAAGTAGTAAGGCAGAAGAGGCAGCCTGGCCCAGATAGAAGATTTGTGTTTCAGAAAAGCAGCAACAGAATATCCCCTGCTCATTCAAGTCACAGCAGTAACAGAACTGTAGTGGACCTCAGCAGGCACCAGCAGAACAGAGGTTGCAGCATGAATGACCAGCTAGAACGTGTTCCTGCTGGTGAGGATGGACAAGCTGAACACAAGGAAGATGACCAGGTGACTGAGACAGACTTCCATTATAGCCACTCAGGTGAGATGACAAATGAAATGATGACTAATTTCTTTTTCTTTGTGTTGCCTAGGTTATGTTGTGAGGCCAGATCTCCCTAGGAATTCAGCAGTTGCCTGCAGGTCATCCACCGTACCGTACAGTTTCTGCTCCAGAGGCGTGGGCTCAGGCCACACTTCCAGCCTTAGCGTCTGGAGAGTCCTGCAGTCTTGTAGGATGTGGGCCGTATCCTTTTCTTCTTCTCCACAGGGGCACATAGCAGATGGTGTAATTTTCATTTTTCTGTGGAGGTGTTTATTCAGCCTGTTGTGCCCTGTGCGTAGTCTGAAAATGACCACCTGTGCTTTGTCGTGAAAGCTGGTGATAAGGGTCTGGTTTGAGTGGTGATCTGAAGAGAGATTTGATGATGTTTTTCATCTCCATTAGGTTGACAGGATTGTCTCTTGCTCCTCTTCTGCCCCTATTTTGGCCATCTTGTCTGCTTATTCATTTCCTTTAATGCCGCAGTGGGAGGGGATCCACTGGAGCTCTATGCGTAAGGCGTTAAGACTGTGCAGTGCCTTCTCCAGATCTTTCAGTTGTCCGGCATTATAGAACTGCAGCACAGAGAGTGCGTCGGTCAGGAAGACGACTTGGGTGTTGTTGTCCACTCTGCTGTTGATGACATTTGCTGCATGGATCAGGGCTTCTACTTCAGCCTTGTAGTTAGTACAATGCAGGCCTGTTGGAATAGCTTCAGCCTGCCATTCTCCACTAGGGTACTGAATGTAGACCCCCGCACCTCCACACTTGACAGCATCAGTTGCTGATCCATCGGTGTATATGTGAATCCAGCTTTCTTGGGGGTATCTTTCTTCCAACATGGCTAATGTGAGAGTCTTTTTCACAATTTCGCTCTGCTCATTTTTTGTTGTTATGTGGGGGACAGAGGTATTTACTTTGGTATCAGTTCTTCTTTCTTCCCATGGTGGTGTGTCAAGAGAGAAAGAGAAAGGTTCGACATGGTCTGGAAGCTTTGCTTGGTATTTTCGTACTAGGCCTCTAGTTTCAAGGGCAAAGCTAGATCGCTTTAGCCTGCCTGAGGATAGTTGTTTTATCCTTGTCTTCATTGGGTGATCTGTAGTGCACTCGTATTTCTTTGATTGTATCAGGGCCTTCTGTTCTCTTCTTGTAGATAGGGGAGGAATGCCAGTCACTTCTTCCATTTTGTTGATTGGTGTAGACTTCATTGCCCCTGTTATGATTCTTAGTGCTTGATTTTGGACCTTGTCAAGAGTTTGATGGTGAGTCTTGGCAGATGTCATCCAAGAGTTAGATCCATATTCAAGGTAAGGTCTTACTGCGCCTTGGTAGACTGTCTTCAGTAATTTTGCGTTTGCTCCCCAGTTGGTTCCGGCCAGTTTCCGCATGATGTTTAGTTTTCTTCTGGCTTTGTTTTCTGCTTCATTTATATGGGCTTTCCATGTCATTCGCTTGTCAAAAGTGACTCCCAGGTAGGTTTGATGATCCTCAAATTTTAGCGTGGTGTTTTCAAAGGAAAGTATCCCAGGTTTTGCTTTGGGTGAGAGCGTGAAAAGAGTGGCTGTGGACTTCTCCCTGTTGATTGTTACGCACCAGCTTTCAGCCCATGCTGCAACACTCTCCAGGGCAAGTTGCATTCTATAGGTTGCTGTTGTTGCATGTTCTTCGTTGCTCCAGAGTACCAAGTCGTCTGCATAAAGCGCGGCATGGACACCTCTTGGTAGTTCTGCGACCACATCGTTGATGAAGAGGATGAACAAAGTGGGTGAGAGCACACCTCCCTGGGGAACACCCTGCCTCAGTAACACCTTTCGGCCACAGTGGCCATCCACCGACACTCTGGCTCTTCGGTTGTGCAGGTAAGATTTGGTCCACTGGTACATGTTGCCTTGGATGCCATTTCGCAGGAGTTTCACAAGGAGGCCGTCTTTCCAGACCTTGTCAAAGGCCTTCTGTAAATCAATAAAGACCACCAGAGTGACCTTCTGAGACTGGAAAGCATCCTCTAAACTGGGACAGTGAGTTGTTTGATCTTCTGTACTTCTGTACTGTCTGAATCCAGCCTGCTCAGGCGCCACGATGCCCTCAGACTCCAGATAAAGCTGTAGGCGCTGGTTTACAATAGGCTCCATGGTCTTACCGACACAACTAGTAAGGCTGATGGGACGGTAGCTTGCAGGTTTGCCTTTGTTCTTGCCTCTTTTAAGGATGGGAATCATTGTAGCTTCCTTCCAGCACTGCGGAACCTGCCCCTCTTTCCAGCTGAGGTTGAATATGTCCGAAAGAGTTTGGAGCGACGAGTTGCCTAAATGTTGTAGCATCTCGTTTGTGATGTTATCAGGGCCAGATTTCTTTTTCCTCAACTTTTGGATGGCTTGTTTCAGTTCGGCCATGGAGAGGTCTTGTTTCATGGCATCATGTGTAGGGCGATTTTCTGCTAATCTGTCCTTTTTCTCTGTTCTTACTTCCTTCTGTAAGTGCTTGGGAATGGTGGTGTTGCTTTCTTCTGCGTAGGTGCTTGCGAAGGTGTTTGCAGCTGCCTTTCCTGTTAGCATCTGTCCATCTTCCTCTAGGGTGATTGATCTTCTGTCCCTTGGTACCTTCATCATTCATTGCCTTCATTAGACGGTAGACTTTGGCGGTATCCTTCTCCATATTTAAACTTGCCGTCTTTTCCTTCCAGCCTGCACGCTTGTTCTCTATCTTTGTTCTTAGGTGTTTGGCGGCACATTCTTTCAGCTTGATGTTATTTTCTTGGCTCGGCTGTGTCTCAGCTTTCTCTCTGGCTTCATTAAGAGCATCATGAGTCCGCTGCAGCGCTTCAGACCAGTATGGCTTGTAGTCTTTCCTTGCTCCCCTTGGTATGCACTCCTTAGCAGCTGGAAGGATGCTGTTGTTAAACTCCTTCACAACTTTGTTGATGTTCCTTCCCTCTGTCTTGATGTTTCTTGTCAGCTCGTTCGTTCTAATGCTGAAGAGAGCTCATTTCCCTTTCTTGTAGTTCCATCGTGGGTGTTGGGCATGTCCAGGCATTTTAACACCACTAATGGTGAGGATAACTGGGCGATGGTCACTTCCACCTAGTTGATGTTCAACCTTTCTGCTGATCTTTCTGTGGATGTCATCAGTGCAGAAAGCCAGGTCCGGTGTGGTGGTTGTATGCCAGCGGCGGGAGTAGAAGGTCGGTGGATCAGTGGGATCATTGACAAGGATTAGGTGGTGTTCATCTTGCCAGTTCTCTACTTCTTCTCCTCGTGAGTCCAAGGTATTGTATCCCCAGCTCTGGGACCGGCTGTTGAAGTCACCAGTGATGAGGAAGTCGCTGTCGGGGACCAGATGCTGTCCAGTGCTAGCAGCTTGTCGTCAGGGCAATAGCAGTTGACGATGTTGAGGATGCTGTTTGAGGTGGACACCTTGACTTGAAGATATTCAGATTCTTTCATGTATCTAGTTGTTTCACTGGCGTTTAGATTGTTCCTGACCAGTGTTAGCACTCCTCCTTTAGATTGTTTCTGACCAGTGTTAGCACTCCTCCTTTAGATTGTTTCTGACCAGTGTTAGCACTCCTCCTTTAGATTGTTTCTGACCAGTGTTAGCACTCCTCCTTTAGATTGTTTCTGACCAGTGTTAGCACTCCTCCTTTAGATTGTTTCTGACCAGTGTTAGCACTCCTCCTTTAGATTGTTTCTGACCAGTGTTAGCACTCCTCCTTTAGATTGTTTCTGACCAGTGTTAGCACTCCTCCTTTGGATTGTTTCTGACCAGTGTTAGCACTCCTCCTTTAGATTGTGTCTGACCAGTGTCAGCACTCCTCCTTTCCTTCTCCCTTGACGGTCACTCCTGAACACCTGATAGCCTCTAATCTTGAAAGTCTTCCCTTCCTGCAGATGTGTTTCTTGAATGCAGCAGATGCTTATGTTGTTCACATGTAGGAACTGTTGGAGATCTATGATGACTAATGACGGATATAAAGATAGGGAAGACAATAAATCTGACAGAGGTGAAGACATCAGTCGTTACGTGTCTGACAAAGCAAATGATGATGAAATAGATTCTGGACACATTGACTGCTATGGTAAGCCTGTTAATGATGATAATAAGGATGACAAGAATACAGACAATGCAATGACAGTACTGAGTCCTGACAGTGAGAAAAGTAAAGAGACTGAAAACAACAGATCAGGAAATACAAACCTGCCTAAAAACAGTGGAAACGTTGCTAGTTTCAAAAAACCTCAGACACAGCATAGTGTAAACACTGACATACAGACGGTCATAGAGACTGTGAACAAGACAGATGGACAAACAGGTAGCCAGGCCCAGTCCATAGCCCGGGCCCCAAGACCTAGGCGTCATACCTCTCACAGTGGGAGGTCCAGACAAAATAGCTGTAATGTTGCTGCAAGGTCTAGCAGTCAGAGCAGCATTACTGACTCCTTTCAAAGGTTAGCTTCTGATGACAGTGCAGTGAGCAAAGGCCCTACTCCTCCACCCAAGGCAAAAACCAAAAGAGGACAAACAGGGGCTTCAGCAGCCAAAAGATAGGGATTCGGCCAGGCCCCACTTTTAAAAGCCAGCAAGGTAACACTTCTGTTAGGGTGAATAAGAACATAGCTTCAGAATCACTGCAACCCAAGGCATGTTCTGTAGATAAAGATAAAAGTCATATTGACTTTCTAAATTACAATGTGCATGGTCTCTTACCAAAACTTGATGATATGTGTTTCATTAGTTTTCTTTTGGCTTATGATGTTATTTGTTTAACGGAAACTTTTGTTGCAACTGATTTTGTGTCTTGTATTTTTCATGATTACCTATTATTCACTTCAAAAGCTAGAAAACTATCACATCAAGGGAGATACTCAGGGGGGGGGGTTAATTGCTATGATAAGGAAATCACTGGCATATTATATTGAACATAATTATTGTTGTTGAAACTGATAATACTATAACTATAAAGGTGCATAAAGATTTGTTTGGCACAGACAAGGGTATTATATTAGTAGGCACATACATTCCTCCATAAGATTCACTTTTTTGGAGAACTAAACATGATGTGTATGGTATGGAAACTCTGGAACAATGTATTCTGGACCTTCAAAGTACTTACGATGATTTTTACCTTATCCTAATGGGAGATTTCAATGCACCAACAGCATCTGAAAATTATTGTATAACCAATGAAAATGATTTTGAGAACCTACAATGGTCTACCAATTCTAAAATACCAAGAAAATCTCATGATGTGCACACAAACATATTTGGTAACCAATTGCTTGAACTGTGTAACTTGTTTGATTGTGCCATCTTAAACGGACTTTGTGACTCAGATTTTGATGATAGTTACACATTCATATCTCCTGTAGGCTCAAGCACTGTGGACTACTTCATAATGTCTTTTGATTTATCCATGTCTGTTAAAGTAGCCTCTTTGATAGTCGAAAGCTTAACAGAATCTGACCACTTACCAGTTAGCATAAAATAAGAGGTTAAAAACGGTATGTCAAAACCACAGGAACTTCAGAATAAAAGGGAATGTTATTATAAATTAGTATGGAACCAAATAAAAGAAGACAACTATCTAAATGTGTTAAAAAGCAGGGACATTCACGACAGAATTTTGATAGCTACAAACACCCTTGATGAAAATGTAGAAACTGCTCTAGACATGTTTACCAAGTGTTTGAAAGATGCAAGCAAATGCATGTCTAGAAGGATTTCAGTGAACAGTACAAAGAAATCTGAATGGTTTGATAATGAATATGGACTTGCGAAAAAAGAAAGCCGAAAGATGCTAAACTGTTTTCGCTCCACCAGAAAGGAAGAAGATCGGATTGTTTACGTCGAGAAAAGAAAACAGTACAAAAAGCTATTAAAATCCAAAAAGCAAGATTATAGAAAGCAAAAGGCTGAATCATTAGCTAAGTGGGTTAACAGTTCATCACAGTTCTGGAAAGAGGTTAGAAAAATGGGATGTGGGAATAGTGAAAAGATATATGATAATATAAGTACTGAGAAGTGGTTTAATCACTTTAAAGGTGTGTTTCAAAACATGAAGAAAGTGATCATCCCAGTGATATTTCAGCGGATCTAATGGAAGATGCCGATCACACAATAAATAAAGATATATCAGAGGATGAAGTAAAAGAAGCAATTCGAAAACTAAAACTGAGAAAGGCAAGTGGTATAGATGACATATCAGCTGAGATGTTAAAAACTGGTGACAAAATTGTAATAACGTTTTTGGTCAGATTATTTAATATAATCTTTTCATTTGGTATTTATCCCAAAGAGTGGTCCAAGGCCATAATATACCAATTCACAAAAAGGAGACCACGATAACGTTGACAATTACAGGGGAGTTTCCCTCTTAAGCATTATATCTAAGTGTTACACATCTATCTTAAATTCAAGACTTTATAAATGGCTGGAAAGTAGTAATATGATTTCAGAAAGTCAGGCAGGATTCCGGAAAGGATACTCAACTGTGGATCAGATATTCAACCTATATGTAGTTGTTCAGAAATGCATGCAAAAAAGGGGGAGAAAATTATATGTTGCTTTTGTTGACTTAAGGAAAGCATTCGATTCTGTTCGCAATGATAAGCTTCTTGAATGTATGAAAAAACAAGGTGTGAAAGGAAAATTTATGGTATGCTTGAAATCAATGTATTGTGCATTACTGTCATGTGTGCGTGCAAACAATGAGTTTACAGAATTTTTTGAATGTCCACTTGGTGTAAGGCAAGGATGCGTCCTGAGCCCTACATTATTCTCTATTTTTATAAATCAGCTGGCTGACCACATGGATGCTGAAGGTAAGCATGGTGTACAAATGCTTCCAGGTGGCATTGAGTTGTTTATCCTACTTTTTGCCGATGATGTGGCTTTGTTATCAACAACTCCAGGTGGCCTTCAAAATCAACTAAATGTATTACATAGATGCTGTAAGGAAAATGAAATTAATACTGAAAAAAAAAAAAAGTCATGGTTTTTAGAAAAGGGGGTTATTTAGGCCAACATGAGCAATGGATTTTTGACGGTAAAAAACTAGATGTTGTAAATAGTTATTGTTATTTAGAGTTTAATTTTACGACAATGATCAGCATGCAGAAAGGAACTGAACATCTAGCAACTAAGGGCAAGAAGGCAGCTGTGCAACTGAATAAAGCCTTCCAAAAATATAAGGAAATGACCGCTATTACGTTATTTAAATTCTTTGACAATAAAATACAATCTGTTTTACTTTATGCATCCGAAATTTGGGATTTCACCAAGGTAGATCATTTAGAAAAAGTACGTATGTTAGTCTGCAAAAGATTCCTGGGTGTTCCAGTAAAAACTCCAAATAAGATCATTTATGGCAACTTGGGGAGATATCCTCTCTCTCAATCTCTCTCTCTCTCTCTCTTCTCTCTCTCTCTCCCCCCTCTCTCTCTCTCTCTCTCTCTCTCTCTCTTCTCTCCTCTCTCTCTCTCTCTCTCTCTCTCTCTCTATATATATATATATATATATATTATTATATTTATATATATATATACGGGATAGCTCAGTGGTCGGAGCACTCGCTTTCCCCCAGCCAAGTTAAGCAGCGTCGAGCGTGGTTACCAGTTGGATGGGTGACCGTTTGCACGCCTTGGCTTGAGCGCTTTGATTTGTTGCTTTACAAGATTCAGCGCTATATAAATTCGATACATTATTATTATTTAGTACAGTTCCCCCAGTTCACCCAGCTGTAAATGGGTACCTGTCCTCTTTAGGGTCAGGGAAGGTAAAGCAGCGAGGGAGAGGGGATGGGCGCCGCCCTCAATATGCTGGCCCTAGAGAAGTGAAGTCTCTGACGCCTCGCTCCCCTACGACCTTAAAAGTTATGGGACTCCTTTACCATTTTTTTTATATATAAATATATAAATTGCATACATTATTATTATTATCATATCCTCTATATGTCAATTCTTGTGTTTCTGCATTGCGATATTGGTTTAGGCTGTTACAACTGGAAACTAAAAGACTCCCCTACAAGGCTTATCAGATGTTGCTTAATGTAGATTGAACTGGGTAGAATTGCTGGGTAACAAAAGTAAGAGAAATTTTATGTCAGACAGGTTTTCAGTTTGTCTGGATGCAGCAAGGCGTGGGGGATGTTAAAGCTTTCTTACGTCTATTTAAGCAGAGACTTGTTGATACCTTTATACAAGAGTGGTTTTCCACAATTGAAGATCGCAATAGATATAATGACTATAGATCATTTAAAACAATTTTTGAAAGAGAAAAATACATTAATGATATTGATACCTACTGCTTTAGGGTTGCTGTGTCTCAAATAAGATTTAACGTCCTGCCACTAAATGCAAATGTGCTTCGCTACAGCGATTCTCTGCAAAACAAAAGCTGCCCTTTTTGCATGTCAGTCACCGAAGACGAACAGCATTTTCTCTTTGATTGTCCCATGTATTCGGATCTTATAATTAAATTCTTGGGTAATTTAACTAAAGCTCCCATCCCTGTGTTGCTGCAAGTGTCAAATATTCACCAGATGCCCAGTGTCTCCCGATATGTCTTCCACTCAGTTAACAGAAGAAAGAGATGTATTATATAAATTTAACATATGTCATTGAGGTTGTTTTGTGAGCTTGGCTGACTGATTGGTATTTTTTCTTTGGAAAGTGCACTCGAGATGTCTTGAATTCACATCCATGGGTCCAAGCACAGGTAATGTGGCACGATGTTAGTTCTTTTTAATGTGATTATTGGTTTTCAGTGTCCTGCATTTTTTCTGTTTCTAAGTTTGGATTGTTGTAGTTTGAAACATTTAGCAACATGTTCTGTAGAACTATACCCATTTCCCCAGCTGGTTATATTGTAGCTAAGTGCGAAGTACCATCAAATCGCCTCAAATTACTCTCTCTCAGGATGATGCAGATATTACAGGTGTCTGACGTGATACGGATATTGATGATTATGTCAATGATGTTGATGATGATTAGGTAGATGTTGATATAGTGATGATGATATGGAATGTTGAAGATGGTGAAAGTAGATGGTTAAGGGTTTAGATGGTGACAATTATGTAAATATGATGGGGTTAATGTTGATGTAGTTGATGAAAATGGTGATATTACAGATGGGGAAGACGAGAATGTGTGTGTGTGTGTGTGTGTGTGTGTGTGTGTGTGTGTGTGTTGTGGTGTGTGTGTGGTGTGTGTGTGTTGGTGTGTGTGTGTGTGTGGTGCGCGCGCGCGCGCATGTGTGTGTTTTGGAAAAAATGAAAAATAAAAAACTTTTTTTTCTTTTCTGATAATGGAGATGTTGAAGGTGATGTTGATGTAGATGCTGAAGGTGACGATGGTGGTAATGATAACGATGGCATGATTGTTGAATGTGATAGTGGTGGCGGTAACTGTGATGGAGATGTCAAAGATGAAGATGATGACAATGATGTATGATATTGATGAACTGAAACGATGATAGATGGATGATTTGACCATGATGCAGAGATAAGATGATTTCGTGACGAAAAGGACTTATACAGTTTTTTGTAGAAGATGGTGATAGCGTAGATGATGAAGAGATGATGTTGATAATGAGATGTCAGGATGAAAGTAATGAGGTTATGTTGATATACTTGCTGCAGCGCTGTTATAGGCAATGAAGATGCTCATAGGTGTGATTATGTAAATGCTGAAGATGATGAATGGGGATGGTGTGACTAGAAGATATTGGGAGTAATTATGTATGCTTACAGAATTGAAAATGGAAAATGGATATAAACGTTTTTTGCTATGTCTTCCTTCCCCCTTCCCCAAACATGTTTTGTATAGTAACCCAAGGCCGAAGTACAATAAAACTTTTCAGTGTTCAGTGTTCATTGTGTTCTCTCTGTATTGTGGGCTAAGGCCGATGTGCAATTAAATCATTTCTCTCTCTCTCTCTCCTCTCTCTCATCTTCTCTCTCTCTCTTCTCTCTCTCTCTCTCTCTCTCTCTCTCTCTCCTCTCTCTCTCCTTTATTGATTTTACTCATAGCTATAGTGGTTGTGTATTCTAATGAAGGACATACTACTGTCTTTACTTTACTTACTTTACTTTTGTCTTCCGCTTATACCCGAAGGTGTCGCGGGGAGATATAGCTATCTGTCGGCAGCGAGGCGTGTAGCCTGGAGGAGGGACATGCGAGGGATTTTAGGGTGTCGGCACGGAATCATTCCATCTTCTTTTGGTCGTCCTTGGCTTTCCGTCCTGAGTGCCGGTGATGTAGCCGAAGAGCTGGCTGGTTGTGAGGCATCCGTGTCAGGTGTCCGAACCACTTGATCCTTGTGGTCGATGTGTTGTAGGACTGGTGTTGCACCTACCATGGTCTCTGATGACTTCGTTTCTGATTTTGTCTCTTCGGGTCTTGTTGACTGCTCTTCTTAGGCATTTCATTTCACACGTGACTAGTTTACGTCTGATGGCCTTTGTGAGGGCCATGTCTGACACTGGTACGTGATGCGTTGGCAGGAAGATGGTGTTAATCAGTTTTGTCTTTTGTGTCCATGGGGATGCTGGATGTTTCAGGAGAGGGGCGAGCTGGTAGCTGACCGCATTAGCCTTCTGACATCTTGTTTCAATGTCACGGTCTAATCTTCCGTTCTCTGCAAATACACTGCCCAGATATTTAAATTTGCTGACTTGATTTAACTGGGATCCATTGATATTGATGTCCAGAGTGTGTGGTCTCCTGCTGACTGTCATGACCTCGGTCTTACTGACACTGATTTTCATGTCATAGGCCTGGCAGGTGCTGTTGAGTTGATCTGTGTGCTCCTGGAGCTGTGCCTTCTTGCTATGTATTATTGCCTGGTCATCAGCAAACATGAGTTCGTTGAGTGCCTCAGTAATACTGTCTATTTTCAATATTATTTTGGGCTTGTTGACTGTACTTGAGATCCAATGAATGTCCTATTTCAATATCTTATTGTTACGTGTAACAACTATGTGTACTATTCTACAATATGAAGGTGTTCAATTTTATGACACTATAAGTTTGGCTTTCATGTGTGTCTCTCTCATTGTTGTTGCTGTTCTTGTTGTCGTTTTGGGGGCTTGGGTTTTAGGGGTGGTTTTTTTGGTTGTTGCTGATTTTTTGTTTGTTTTTGTTTATTTTTGGTGTGTGTGTATGTGTGTGTGTGTGTTTTCTCTTTTGTTTGTTTGTTGTTGTTGTTTTTTTCCCTTGTTTTTTGTTTGTTTGTTTGGGGGTTGTTGTTTTTTGGTGGGTGTGGTGGGGTGGGTGGGTTGTTTTGGGGTTTTCTTTAGTTTTTTGTTTGTCTTTTAAAAAAAAGTGTTTTCCCTTTGATTTTACTGTTTGAGAGTATGAATATTTGGTTCATTATTAAGATGTGTCCCTACGGGCGGGGACTGGATGTAAAAAAGCACATGAGTACTTATTCATTATTATGGTAATAAAAGAATCTGTCCCTCTTACTTACAATGTGTAGATGTTCTTTTTATGACTTTATTGGGTTTTTCCCCTTCTTTATTGTGTGAGTGTATGGATAACGCACTTACTTTATCATCATGACATTCAATTTGTATGGAGTATAATCAAAAAGTGTTGATGATGATCGTGTGCTATGTGAGTATTATATAATTATTTGTATTATCCATGAAACACACACACACACACACACACACACACACACACACACACAACACACACACACACACACACACACACACACGCACAAACACACTCACACACGCATTCTCTCTCTCAATGAATGTATAGGTTTGTATTTCTTCTTTTCTTTTGTTTCTTGTTTTTATTGTGTGAGTGTATGGGTATTGAGTTTATTTCATTATCATGACATATAATTTGAACGAGTATAATCAAATATGAGTGTTGATGGTGATCGTGTACTGTTTTGAAAATTATATATTTGATATTATCTCTGAAATTCACAAAACACACTCTCTTTCTCTGTCTCTCGTCGCTGTCTCGGGGTGCTCTCCCTTGCTTGGCTTACCGCAAGC
>CM054154.1:58182837-58206706 GCA_028751875.1 Rapana venosa | reverse complement strand
GAAGGGCTCTGCCCCAAAGCCTTCATAAGCTCAGCCAATCAGATGCCTAAAAGCGCATCAGCCGACACTGTGGTTCTCCGCTGCCAGTTCTGAAGCAGACCACGTAAACTTATCCGCTGCATGTTTTATTTACGAACATGTGGTAAGCTTATATTCATACTTTTTTATGGAAAGAAGGGGGGAGGGGGGGATGCATTATAATTGTGATATAATATCGATATCATATCGGTTTGAATTATTAAATAGGTACAGGACTTGAGTTCTGCTCAATCAGGTGACAGGTTGACAATGTCAGGAGCTCCGTCTAATTTGTTTAATTAACCAGCTAATGAGCGTTTATTTGTGCAGTGAAATGTTTAATGCTCTTGCTTAAGTTACCCTGAATATAGTGGTGTATTTTTGAAAAAAATCTTCATTTCAGTGAATTTTTATTAATTTTTTTCAACTTTTTCTCTCAGAGTTTCAGTTATGTAAAACCAGCCATGTCACCGTGATCTTCAGCGAAAGGGCAGTGCAGTATACGACTTGGAATGGAGCAGGATTTGCACGCTTTTCATTGAGTGATGTGTGATGTAAACTGTTCCCCCTGCTGTCAGCTGCTGCAGTGGGAATTTTTCAGTGTGAGGTGAACATCTGTGTATAGGGCGTATTCTCCGCAAGGTTGTGTGCTCTGTGTGCCCAGCGCAGGTGTTTTTTACTAGTCTGTTTCTTTTCCCCCCAAAGTCTATGATGAAATGACGGGTGCACCCATGGCTCTGAGTGAGCATTAACATTGTATTATGTATGGCCATGTCCGAATCTACCATCTCTCAATATTTTACAACTCCTTGGCAAAAACGTAAACAGACTGCATCGTCTTCCAGTGACTCGAGCACTGCTAGTAACAAGCTACCACCTGAGAAAAAAAGACTGTTTCATCAGCTGTCGGACTCATTTCAGGAAGAAGAAGAAAGTTTTTTCGAAGAGAGTGGGGAAATAAACTGTGACACAATGTCGGAAAAAATCACCTTAGCCGATATTATGAAACGTTTTGACAGTCTGGCTACAAAAGGACGATATTCAACACTAGATCTGAGGTCAACAAGATAGCAAATAAATTAGAAACAAGAATGGACAAAATAGAAAGTGTGGTGGTGTGAAGTCAGTAACAAAATGGACAGAATAAAAAAAGAGAACTCTAAACTCAAAGAGCAGATAAAAGAGCAAGATGAAAAACTACATAAATTTGAGAGCAATCAAAATGACTTACAGCAGTACGATCACCGATGGAATGTTAGAGTGTATAATGTAAAGGAGAAGGCGGGGGAGACTAGTGCGGACTGTGCAAAAGCCTGTTGCAAGATATTTTCAGAACTAATCGGGGTGTCAACAACGGAGGACGATCTAGAGGTGGTGCACAGGTCAGGAGCTACTACTACAAGGGGAAAGCCACGCCCCATTATTCCAGTCTCGAAAATTAAAAGACAGTGAGCTGAAGGATCGCAGAAAGCTGAAACATAAGGGCGTGTCTGTGGGGGAGGATCTGACCCCTGCCAATTACAGACTTCTGCAGCAAGCATTCAGACACAGTGCATCATTGGCAACCTGGTCATCCCAGGGAAAGATCTTTGCAAAACTAAAAAGTGGCAAGACTGTTCCAATAAAATTCGGAGCAAATATAGACGAGCTATTTCAAAGAGAGATGCGTGCTAGTTCTAAGTAACAGACTGATGTCAGACCCAGTGATTCATATATCCTTTAAAAAAAAAATTGTGTGTGTGTGTGTGTGTGTGCGGGCGCTTTCGTCATTAGCGTTCTCTTTCGTCATTAGCTCAACTTCTTATAAAATGTGTACATTTTTCCTGATGTATATCTTTACCTTTTTTTCTTTTATTTTTCAAGCTAAAGTTCAGGCAACATTGGTGTCGTCTATTCGCTTGGCGTTTGTTGTGGATTCCGCATCATCGTGCTGATGCTGACCGGTACACTACAACAGTTCTAGCGGAACTGTGAAAAGGGGGGTGATGTACCAATTTTTGTATTTACTCATTTTTGTATTTACTCATTTTTGATATATGCAGGCACCGTTTGAAAAGGGATAGTTGGACATTATTAATAGATTTCTCTGTCTCTGTCTTTCTCTTTCTGTCTCTCTGTCTCTGTCTGTCTGTCTGTCTGTCCTCTCTCTCGGTCTCTCTCTCTCTCTCTCCTCTCTCTCTCTCTCTCTCTCTCTCTCTATCTTCTTCGGTTAGATTTACCTGCACTGGTTTTTCCGCAGGGTTGCGTCCTCTCACCACTTCTGTACATTCTATACACAGATGATTGCAGAAGCAACTATGGAAATTCCTTTCTGGTAAAGTTCGCAGACGATAGTGCTATGTTATCCCTCTTATCCGGATCAGTCTTAGACCATGGTCCAGCCCTCACCGAGTTCGTACACTGGTGTGACGAGGCCTATCTGGAGCTAAATGTTTCTAAAACTAAAGACCTGCCTATCGACTTCAGAAGATCAGGGCATACTCCTAAGAATATTATTATCCATAATCAAGAGGTTGAAAACGTTTTGAACTATAAGTATCTGGGAACTGTTTTTGACCACAAGTTAAACTGGGACGTTAACACTGATGCTATTGTCAAAAAGGGGCAACAACGTCTGTATTTTCTGAGGAAACTGAACTCATTTTATGTACACAAAAAGATCCTTTCCTTGTTTTACAAGTCTTACATAGAGAGTGTTCTAAGTTTTGCTTTCATTTGTTGGTACAATAACCTTAGTGTTAAAAACAAGAATGGCCTGCAGAGAATTGTAAGAATCTGCTCAAAAATAATTGGAAAAGAACAAAGAGATCTCATGTCGTTTCTGCAATCAGCAGCTTGTACGCAAAGCCACAGCCATTTTGGCTGATCCTTCTCATGCTTTGTTTCCAGAATTTCAAATGTTGCCTTCGGAACGCCGTTTTTCAGTGTCCCATCAGCAAAACCAACAGAAAAGAAATTCTTTTGGTGCCAGTAAGCATTCGACTTCTGAATTCACAATGATGTTGACTACCTAGTTCTTACATTTCTCTGAATTATCTGCCTGATTGTCATTGTTACGAGTGTAGTCAATACATAATTGTGTGTGTGTGTTGTGTGTGTGTGTGTGTGTGGGTGCGTGGGTGTGTGAAATAAGTCTGTGTTCTAGTCAACTGTCTTAAAACATTGAATTCATATATTGTGTATGGTGTGGGTGTGCGTGGGCGTGTTCGCACACACACGTACGTGCGTGTGTACGTGCTGCGTATATGCGTGCGTAAAAATAAGTTTTTATGTCTTCTAGTCAATGGGGCTTAAAATTGTGTCACAATTGATGTTTGTGCGCATGCGCGCGTGTGTGTGTGTGTGTGTGTGTGTGTGGTGTGTCGTGACATTTTATTTGAAAACCAATATGAAATATAGCTTTTGTGTCCTTTGGATATATTTGATGAGTATCAATCTGCCTGTCAGTATTGTAATTGCCCTTCATGGGATGATTAAAATGTTTGACTTTGACTTGGACTTGACTGGACTTGACTCTCTCTCTCGGGGGGGGAGGATGGGATGGTGGTAGAGTGCACCAACAAAACGGAGATACATAATTCGTACACTTGCAGATGGTCCTCTCTCCCCTTTGTGTTGCCTTGTCTTTATTTTTTTTTATTTTTAAATTTTTGATTTAGAGATAAGTTATTTTTTTATTTATTTTTAATCTGATCTGATCTGTGTCATGGGCGTATGCAAGCCGGCATATTTGAATAATACTTATGGTATACGAGTGCATGTAAGAGTATGTGTTGTGCGCGCAGACCATCCTTTACAGCCCTCATAAATGTACGTTGATGCTGCGCTGCTGGAAAAATGTTTGCGTGGTATAGATCACGGAGCGAGGAGGGAAACTTTTTTTTTCATATTCTTTGGTAACGAGAAAAAAAAAAAACATCGCTAAAGCAGTAAAGCAGTGGATGCAATCATATTTGTGGTGCTGGTTCAGTTGAGGGCAGAATTTACACGGACATGAGTTCTTTGATGACTGTCTGGACAATGCCTATCTGTCCAGTATTATGTCCTGAAGGGGGAGAGGTTCGGCTGCATGGTGTGCAGCTGCTGGCTGTAACTGAGGGGAAGGGGGGGTGGGGAGGAGGAAGAACGGGGGACTAATGGTAATAGGTTATTTGCTGAAGGCGGGTGTGGGCTGGGTGTAGGAATAAACGCATTGGGGGGGGGATGGGGGGGTGAACGCAGGACATAGACAAGACTGACTGATAAAACCCATTGAAGAGAACAGAAACACCTAGAAGATCTCTGTTACATATGGTCGTGCGTATGTGATTGTTGTACTAATCCTATCTTGAATTATTTATTTTTATTTATTTGAGATAATTTCTATTTGTATCGAGGATGGTGGAGTGGGCACTCGTGTGCTATTTTTCATACGTCCCCCGAGGGAGGTCCGAGCTTTGTCAATTTTGTCATCCTCACAATACGATGGAGCCTTGTGCACTTGCGGAGGGCGGAGCAGATTTGGCGTGGTGCGCAGGGTGGTTCAGCGTGCGATCGCGCAAGCGGGCCTCGGTTAGTAGTACTCATCCGAGGAACTTTTGGGGAGAGAGGAGTCTGCGCTGATGTGGCTCCAGCGAGGGAGTCCCCTTAGGTAGGCGGAATCAGCCCGGGTCGTCGGATTGCGAGCGCAATGTGAGACTGACCACGGGCGTCCCCGTCAATATCAATATCATCGGTGTGTTGAAGACGAGATGTGGGGATGGTGGATGTATAGATGGCGCTCGCGATGAAGGCGATAATTTTAATTTAGATCAATTAAATATTTTATATTATTATTATTTTAATTATTAATATATTATATTATATTATTATTATTATAATTATTATTATTATATTAAGTATTATTATTATTGTTGTTGTGTTGTTTGATGTATTGTAGTTACATTATTATTATTATAATTATTGACTACAGGTTATAACGCAAAGGTATTTGTGTATAGTAAATGAACGGATGCTATGGTGTCATTCCTTTTCTCTTTGAAGCATGTAAACGGAAGTGTGCGTATATAAGATTGCAGAAATGTGGTATTCTGATATGAGCGAATATTACACAGCTGCAATACACGTCTATAGATCTGTTTCATCTCATTTCTAGTCCCATTCGCGCACAATAACCAACTCCCCCCCCCCCCCCCCCATTAGCCTGCCCGAGTGACAAAACTTTTTGTGTGGATGTGTGTGTGTGTGTGTGGTGTGTGTGTGTGTGGGCGGCGCGCGCGGCTGAGTGTGAGTTTACATTTGTATTTGTAAAAAACTGTTAATTAGTAGCGCAGTGTGATGAGAATTAATTTGAATTTATGAGCAGAAAATCATTAATCGTAACTGGGCTGCATGCGAAAAGAATAGATGAATGAGAGCGCTTTGATTTGTTTTTTTTTGGCAAGATATTCGCGCTGTGTATAAATTCCATGTATTATTATTATATTATTACCTACTGATTTCTGCAACTGCCCTGAGCAGCACGCATGCGCAGGTATTATAGTATATTCATTTTAAGTGTGTATTATTTTCTTTTTGTGTATCTGTGCACGTGTTGTAAATGTTTTAGTCGTTCAAATCAGCATTGAATATAGCACCAAACAATGTATTCTGCGCGCTGTTTTTAGATGATATCTACTGCAAACTGTGAGCACTCCTATTGTCCACGCCGAGGGTGCCTTTTCCATGGGTTAGTAAAGTGTTTTGGATGAGGATGGATCTGTACAGTGTTTGATACTTTTAGTGAGCGCAAGTAATGGGGTTTACGATAATGTTTTGTGGCTAACCAAGGTATCAGCTTTCTATATTGCAAACCATTTATGATGGAGAGAGGCTTAAAATATATCGATGACTGCAGTCCTTGCATATGCAACAAAGAGACGACGAATGTCTTTCATTATTTAAGAAATACAATTGCCTATATTCCTACTACAAGATACTCATATTGCCCCATATGGAGCGATATATCCTTCTGAATGGGGCTACAAGTGTTTATTTTGGCTTCTCCCACATTCAAGCTCAAGAGGTGTGGCCATCCTCTTAAATAACAATTTTGAATTCAAGTAAGAAAATCAATAAAGACCCTGATTGGATTATATATTTGTTCTCGGTTCATATAATGAAATAAAGACGTTTCTTATATTTAGTATGTATGGACCTAACAGAGACTCACCAGAGTTTTATAATGAATTGGAGGGCCATATACACAGGTGGGACTCTGAAAATATTTGTTGGAGAGACGGAATCTTATGTGATGCTAGATCCAGACTTTTGATTACCTTTAATTACAAAGCATGTCAACAACCCAAAGCTCAGGAAAAAGTCAAACATAAGATGACAAATTTAACTTGTCAGACATGTGGAGGGAATTCCATCCCCAGGCCAAAAGTACACATGGCGAAGGAGTAACCCTGTGCAACAAAAGCCGCTAGATATATTTTTCCTGGTCCAGACTCCCTGTACCTTACAGTCAAAGACGCAGATATAAAACCAGGATAAGAACAGACCACACAGAGAGCGATCATAACATATGGAGCTCTCATTGATCAAAGAAAGAAAGAGAACCTCATTATGGAAAGTTTTAAAACTCATCTCTTCTGAGAGATAAACGAGCGAGAAGAGTGAAGAGTACACAATGTTATAAAAATATATGAAGAATATGCTGCTCTTCCCTATTCTCGGTAACAAATCATTAAATATTCCTAGTGACGAGATTCAGTTTACTAACCCTGGATCAATTGTTCTTAGCTGTTTTACTTAAGAAAATAAGATCAAAAACCAATTTCAAATTGCCACCATGAAAAAGGCGAAAAACTGTAAGACCACGCACTAACTATTTAAAAACATATTGGGGGAAGCATCTTGAAGAAGAAACTTGTTACTGTACCGAGGGGGGGCGATGAGACGGTCGAGCGGAACGTTAACAATGGCAAAGAGGAACTGGTTACTGAGGAAGAACAGGATGCAGAGGGGTTTTACAACGTTCGCGGAGCGAAGATGGGTGGCGTGGAAGGGGGGGAAAAAGTAACAAGAATTTTTCTGTAGTCCATGAAAAATGTCATTATAGTTAGTAGAGTAGGCATGAACTAATTGAAGGGGGCTATCAGAATTGTAACGTAACATCAGATCATGGAAGACATAGTAAAGAAGTACAGACATTTTTATGAAAAACCTGTAGGGGGGGTGCAAGGAAAGCAAATAAGGATTGTGAAATATGCAGATCTAGTAGGAAATATCCCTAAAACTCACTGATTTAGGGGAAGGAATCGCGGCTAAGAAGGGGAAATTGATCCATGGAAGAAGCCAACAAGGCACTGAAAAATATGAAAGAGACAATAAAAGTGGGGGGTCCTGGCTCAGATGGATTACTTTGAATTTTAAAATTTTTCTGAAACAGGTTGTCCATTTGTGGTAAAGAAAGCTCCTATAAAAAGTTTTGGAAAGGGAAACGTTCCAGGCAGCCTCAAAAAGAAAGTATTATTACTTTGAATTCCAAAAGAGATAAAGAAAAAGAATTTATTAAAACTGGAGGCCCATTCCCTCTTAAATTGTGTAAAAAATTGGCTCTGCAAGCATTGCAAATAGAGTAAAATTCTAGAATACCTCTCTTATTAATGAGAATCAAACAGGATTTATAAAAAATA
Organism: Rapana venosa; assembly: GCA_028751875.1. Classification (NCBI taxonomy): domain Eukaryota; kingdom Metazoa; phylum Mollusca; class Gastropoda; order Neogastropoda; family Muricidae; genus Rapana; species Rapana venosa. The sequence goes on along the minus strand of CM054154.1, from coordinate 58,199,027 downwards.
GATTATAGAGACAAAACATTCGACTAACTTATATGATTCAGTATTTAAAACAGGAAAGTTTACCAGGGTTACTTTTATGCCTTGATTTGAAAAGCCTCGACGCTATTGCCTGGTCTTTTATATGATCAAGGTCCTTTCTGCTTTTTGGTTTTGAAAAAGACTTCTGTCATGATTATCTGTTTTCCTACAAATATAATAAAATCGTCTGTCCTAGCTTTAATGGACAACATGTCGCAGTGGTTTCCCATCTCGAGGGTTGTGCCGTCGCGAGGAGATCCTATATCGCCATATCTGTTTATTTTGAGTGTAATAAATTCCTTGGTATAAATGACCTAGACAAGCTGAAAGATAAAAGGCCTAAGATTGGAGAAACCCGAGCCACAAAATTTCACCAATACGCCACGACCCGAACTTATTTTAGATTGAACTGAAAGAAACATGTTAAAGAGTGCAGTTAACAAATTTCTTGATAAATTTGGGAAGAAGTCTGCCTGTACTTGAATGCTGAACAAGACTGTGGCTGAGTGGCTTGAAGACATAAGAACTCACCGCGCAGACGCAACAGTCCTCATTTACACATGCAGTGGAATCCTCCAAAGGTTTTAAGATGTAGGAATATTGCACTCTCATAATTTAAAGGAATGTGAAGAATTAATCTTAAAGAAAAATGAGCTGAAAATGAATATCTTTATAAACCTATGGCTTAACGACAAATTACCCCATTAGGTAGAGTTGCTATTCTAAAATCAATAGCAATTTTAATCCAAGATTTGTACCGCGTTGTGGATGTTTTTTGCCTACCCATCCAGATAAAGTGTTGCTTTTGATCCAAAAGAACAGTGTAACAGTTTTATGGAATAACAACAGGATAGATTAGTCGAAAAACAGTTGTTAAACTATGCAGCGAAGGGTGACTTAGAGATACCAATATCAAAGGTGCAAAAACCTTTAAGGGACGGCTTTGGGAAAGACGATTAGCGAAAAAGTACTCATAAATGGGAAAACATAATCTTGAAAATAACCCTATCTAGCTCGATGCTTGAATTTCTTGGCACTGATTCGTCCGGGGGCATTTGACAGAAACCATCACCTAATCTCTTTTTAGAATAATGTCCTGAAAATCATACTAAGAATTTGGAAAGAAGGTTTCTGTATCAACATCTGAAGAAATAATAGGAGAACCATTGTTTAGTAATGATGAAATTCAGATGGTGGAAGTCAGAAGCTTTTTTTTTTAAGAATAGTATGAAAAAGGTGTATGTTCATTCATAATTTGCTATGATGAGAATGGGCTTTTTCTCACGAGTTCAAGAGTTTTAGGATGGTAAATATAATCTACAGACTGATTGTTTACATACATGGGATGGTAACAAGCGGTTAAGTATTATGTAAGAGAAACAACACGACAGATATATTTTGATAACATAACATTTGAATTGCCCTAAAGCTCTTAAGGTTATTGCATCATTTCCCAAAGGGCTCGATTATATTACGATATCAGAATGCGGGATGATGCAAAACCAAATATGTTGGTCAAAAATGGGACAATAAATTTAATGCCAATGTCAAGGAATGAACTTTCTGATAATTACAACAGATAAAAGAAAGAGAAAACTAACGTTAGTGTTCCAAAGATAAGACTTACACATAGAATATAGCAACAAATACTGTCCTCATGCACATGAATGTGTTCATGAAAGCAGCTGCATAGCTTCTGCTGAAGAGTATCAGGATAGTATAAGCCATATCTCTGACTGCGAGATTGGTATCCTACTTTTGGCCAACAGCTGGAAAGATTAAATAAATTACGCATTGTGAAAATGCAAACACGTAATGCTGAATGAAATAATTGTATTGTTTGGATGTGATGATGCCTATAGGTCTGACCACATTTTTGACATGATTATATTACATGCAAAATTTTACATTTACAGATGCAAGATCAATAAAACAATCCTCAGTTTTGTCACTTCAGGACATACTTGAGAAAGGTGTTTGAAATTGACAAATATATTTCGTTATCAACATGACTCATAATAAGTTTGTAACTGATTGGCTACCATATAGACATATTGTCGAAATTTGACATTCTCTTTGATAGCAAATTAAAGATAATCCTCCATTACCTGTCTTTTTTCCCAAATTAGCAAACTGCTGTTATATCTACTCTGATAATTATGTTGTTGTGACTAATGGGTAGTAATTATGTGCATCAAATAGTGTATGAAGGCAATTGACATGTATCTAGTCTCCACATGGATCAGTAACCCTGCTATTGTTGTGATAGATACGTATATGTATGTGTACCAATATGTGTGTGGTAAAATGTTTGTGGACTCCTCTTAGCACATACAAGAATCGTAAGTGCTATACAGAAAATAATCCAAACAAATAACAGATTTGCATTCCTATAAAGTGACCAATGATTTGAATTGATAACCCTTTGTGTCAGTGTATGTTTATGTTATGTGTGTGTGTGTGTGTGTGTGTGTGTGTGTGTGTGTGTATGTGTGTGTGTATGCGTGTGTATGTAGGTATTTGTATGTATGTATGTATGTATGTATGTATGTGTGTGTGTGTGTGTGTGTGTGTGTGTGTGTGTGTGTGTGTGTGTGTATGTGTGTGTATGTATGCTTGTGTGCATATCTATATGTATGTTTGCTTGTATCTTTCCCGTTCCAATGTGTTAGAATGTACATTTTATTAATATTACCTCATAAGTGTAGAACATTTTTTTAATTAGTTACTTGTGCCTCTATTACTTAGTACCATTTATTAACAAAATTAATGTACAAAATACTATAGCATAGCTTGAAAAATGGTGTATGTATTGACATTGAATTCAGGTGCTTTTAATGTTTTTAAAAAAAGGGTTTGGGGCCCGGGTTAAAAATTTAATACTTTGATGTTCAATTATATTTTTTTGGGTTTTATATCCCAAAAAATTAAAATTAAAATGTTTTTAAAAAAATTTTTTAAATAGGTACAGATTAAAAAAAAACCCAAAAACACGAGTGCGCTGTGTGGCCCGCTGTGTGCCCCTTTGTGTGTGCTCGCTTTTGGAGAAATGTTTTTGGGTTACAACTGGGTTCAAAATTTTCGGGTTTTTTTGAAATTATTAACAAAATCGGTTGAATTCAACATTAAAAGCGGACAAAACACCGAGTTTGGCTTCACTAGGGAAATTAGAGCCCTGATTTTTAATATAGGTGCAGTGTGTGGGGGTTGTGCGTTTGTTGTAGAGTGGCATGTTCATGGGGTAGGGTTTTTTTAAGTTTTTTTTGTGTGTTGTGGGTTTGTGTTTTGTGTGTTTTGGGGGTGAAATTGATTTATCATGCTCCACACATACCAAAGCTTTAAAATTTTGAAACCCCTTTAGTTTCCCTTTACTACCCAAAATTTCAGGTTTTTGGTCCAAATTCATCACAAAAGAACAAGAAAGCAGTTCCCCTTTTCACCTTTTAAGTTTCCACCTGTACACAAAAGGGGGCCTCATTTGGGGGCAGGAAAGTTATTGAAGATGAGTTGAGGACAGCGTTAGTATCGTTTCCAGGGGGTTGTTCGAAAGGAAAGCTTAAAGGGGGAGGACACCCCTGGGATTGTTTGCTGTTTTAATGCCCGGGAAGGAAATTTGGTTTCAAGGAAAACTTGCCCACTCCTCTGATTTCACTTTCATAAAATTTAAAAACGGGACGGGGGTTTTTAAACCCGGCAAAAACTCAAAACCCTTAAAAAGAATTTTGCCTTTCTTAAAAAGGGTAAAAGAATGTTTAAATTTTTTTAAGGAAAAATTTAACCCTAAAAAAATTTGGGAAAAAGGTCGGGTTTTTGGGCTTTTTTTTTTTAAACCCAAAAAAGGGGGCAACAAAACCATTTCGGAAAATTTAAAAAGTTTTGAAAATTAAATTTTGGAGCGGGGGTTGGGAAAACAGGGAAATAAAGTTGAAAAAATTTTTAAAAAAAAAGGGAAAGTTGGGGGGAGTTTTGATTTTTAAAAAATTTAAAATTTTTGGAAGAATTTGTGGAAAAAATGGGTTTTTAAAAAAATAAAAGCGGTGGTTTTTTTTTTTTTTTGTTGTTTTTTGTTTCCTCAAAGGGGGAAATTTTTGTTTTTTTGAAGGGGGGAAGTTGGGGGAGAAAAAAATTTGGTTTTTTGGGGTTGGGGGTTTTTAAATTGAAGATTTCAAAAGTTTTTAAGGGGGAAAATTTTTTTTTCATTTGGTGACTTTTTAAGTAAAACTTTTGGGTTAATTTTCCGCACATTTTCTATTGTTTTTAAAAAAACTTTTCGTGAATATCCCGGGGGAAAAATTTTCCCAAAAACAGATTTTCTTTGGGGGGGGGAAAAAATTTTCCCGGGGAAGGAAAACTTTGGTTTTTTGCTTTAATTGTTTTCCCAAGATCCCAAATTCAAAGGGGTTTGTTTCCCGACCTGCCCCAAACCGCCACAAGTACCCCTTTGAAAAAAGCAAAAACAGAGCTGTACTTTAAAAAAGGGGGCCGAGGCCTTGGACAAATTTTATTGATTTTTATTGTGAACTTGTCTTTTTTTTCTTTAAAAGGAGAGGAGGGAAACCCCCAAAAAATTTAAATGCCCATTTTTCCCAAATTTGGGGGGGTTGGGGGGAAATATAAGGGGAAAAGGGGGAGGGGGAAGGGTGGGTTCTTTGGGGCCCTTTCCCCCATTTATGACGGGAAAAGTAAATTTCAAAAAGGGAATAAAAGACAGAATTTTTCTTTTGGGTTCAAATTGTGTTCCCTTACAAAGCTCGGGAAACAGGGGAAAAGGATGAAGTCCTTTTTTTTTGTTTTGCGGGCTTAAAGCCCCCATTTTTAAATTTACGAAAAAGGTAAAGGGGAAAGGACAATGATGTTTTATCTTGCCAAAGCCGAAGGGGCGGGAAAAATTGTACGCAGAGATTTTTTTTCAAAAAAAATTGCTTTTTGATGGCATTTTTTTAAACCCGGGCCCAAAAAGAAAAAACAGGGGTTGTCCCACCCAGTCTTTTTGCAATGTTGGGTAGGGGATTTATGCAGGGAAAAGTTTTGATGCGGGAAAAATTTTGGACACATAAATGTAAAGCTGAAACATTTTCTTTCAGTCCAGAGTTTAATTTATTTTCCCAACCCCAAAAAAAAAGGGGAATTTGGGAAAAACCAAGACCCCTCTTCCAACCAGAAACCCACGCAAAGACCGGGGGAAACACCACTGGCTATTACATCGGCCTGATGATTTTTTTTTGGGAACAAGACAGGAAAAATTCATTGACAAACTTTTGAACGGGGATTATGAAATCTTTTTTCAGCGGGGAAAAAGGGAAATTGCCCATCAGTTTGGGAAAATCTGGTGTCTTCAAGATTTGGGGGAAAGGCAATGTGTATGCCCACCAAAGTTAAAGGGGAAAAACCTTTTCACTTTTGGGGGCTGTTGACAATATTGCCAAAAAACCCACATCATTTGCGTTTCCAAAAAACTCTTTTCACGGTTTTGGGGCCATATCTTTTATGCGTTTTCCGAAAACAAAAAAACCCAGGCTTTCCCAAGGGGAAATTATCCCCTGTTCTTTCCCTAAAGCAAGCAAGCAATGATGTCCCCCAATGCCGGCAGAATACAAAGGTGTCACAGGGGGTTAAAGCCTCTTAGAGGGGGTTTTTTATCCCCCCCCCAAAATTTATTGGTGATGTAAAGACACAGTTGAGGGCCCTTATGGCTTCAAGGAAAAGGGGAAAAACGGTGGTTTAAAAATGTTAAATGTTTGGGAAGACCCAAAGAAAGTTTTGAGCGCAGAAGATAACATGTTTGGGCTGCTTTTTCATGCTAGCAAGCAAAATTTTGAACTTTCCTGTTGAAATTTTAGGGCTCTGCTCCCCTTTTTTTCACAGGGGGAAAGACAATCATTTTTCTTTGATCCGTAATCCCCATAAAATCTCATCAGGCAAGCAGTTCCCAGGGGCCTAAACCCCCAGCTAATACTGTGTTTTCCCAGCGATTTGCCTCTTTTCGCTATTTGAAAACCCAGATTTCAAGGGCGTGGCCACAGACTTTGGGGGAAGAAAAGTTGTTTTCTGTTGGGGGGGTTACATATGTTTTTGAACATCTTGAATTTTTGCTGGGGATTGGTGAAAATTTTGGGGAAAGGGAAAGGGATAGAGGGGCCCTCCCATTTTTTCCTCCTTCCAGGGTGTGATAATCCCCCTTCTTTCGCGGGGTTTTTTGGGAAAAGAAAAGGGGCGTGGGATTTTTGGGAAAAAATTTTTCCCAAAGGGTGCCCCCAGCATTCAAAACTTTCGGCAGCGGCCCGTCTGAATCAGCAAAGAAGCCCTTTTGGAGATTTTTTTGGAGCTTTTTTGTGGTCTTGCTGTATAAACAAATCTTGTCCAAGTTCAATTTGCCCAACACAGCAAAAAAGAAACTTTTTTCCCAAAAGGGGGGTCCTTTAAACGGATACCCAATTCGAGCAAAAACACTGTGCGTGTTCAGGATCTCCCAATTCCCAAAATGGGCTGGAGGGGCCCAACCCAGGGGGGCGGGGGTTCCTCTTGGTCAGATTTTGCCAAAAGCAGCTGATATCTGCAAAGAACTTTTTAAAGGTGTGGCAAAAAGGGAAGATTTGGGCCGGAACCCCTTTTTAACTTTTTCCCGGGGCCAGCCTTCACCCACAAATTTATGTGCATGGGGTTTGGGGCACCTGCCCCCAGAGAGAATCTAAATTTCCCTTTTTTTGGGGAAATGCTTGCGTAGGTGGGTTTTCTAAAAAAGGTAGGCCCTTGTCCCAAACCGTTTTTTGGTGATTTAATCAACCCCCAAGCAGGTCGCTGTCAATTTTTCCCCTTCAGTTTTGGAAAGGTATTTTTGGATGATACAAAAATTTTTTGGGCATAGTTTTATTTATATATGTTTAAAAAACATATTATAGCAAGATTGCTGAATGGGGAAAAAACAATTTTGAATTTAAGGTCAATTCGTTAGGGGTTTAAAAATTTTGGTTTTCCGGTTTAAAATTTTCAAATTTGTCCCTTAGTATTTTTTGAGGAGTTTACATTTAAGCGGAAAACATCGTTTTTGGATCAGTTTATCCTTTTTAATTAAAAGAGGCAAAAAAAAACTGCATGTGTCCAAATTTGGGGGGTTGAAATCTTCCCCCAAACTGAACGAGGGTTTCCCAACATCGGACTAGTAGGGGTTTTAAAAGGGGAAAATCTAGAAAAAACAGGGGGTTTTAAATTTGGAAACAATATTTAGTTTCCCAGGCATTTGGGTTCTATTTTATTTTATTAAAATATTTTTTTTCTTGAGAAAGGGAAATATTTTCCCAAATTTTTTTTTCGTCTTTTTAGAATGATAACGTTTATCATTTTAAAATTTTTTTTCATTGACGACTTGTAAGTTTTGGAAATTTTGGGGCCCGCTTTAGTTTTGCTTTTCAGAGGCCCCTTTCTTTCCCAAAAGGGAATAAACCCGGGTCTTTTCCAAAAATTTTCCCCCAGGGCCCGGGTTTCCCAACCCCGGATGTGAAAGGGGGGGGGAGTTGGGCGGGGGGGCAAAAAAACCCCCCCCCCCCCTTTAAAAAAAAAGCTTGCTACAGAAACGCCAAAAAAGGGACCAAGAGACTATGGCCCTGGGGGGAGGAAGGGTCCTCGCCAAGGGGATTTTAGGGACGCCATGTGGAAAAACCCTTTGGTTTTTAGGGAAACCCCAAAAAGGCCCGGGCCCCATTTTTTTTGTCGCCCAAAGGCCCCATCAACTTTGGAAAAACATGGAATTTTGGAGGCCCCATGTATGAGACGGGAAAAAAAAACCCAAAAAGTGCAGCGAGAGGGAAAAGTTTTCCAAATCACATTGCTTGGGGCTCTTTGAGACCCCTTGGACGGTCGAAAAAAAGGAAAAGCTCACTGGGGGAGTTTGTGCTTTTTTTGGGCCCCAAAAAGAAGACAACGCCCATAAACAAAAGGCGTGGGCGCTCATTTTGTCAAGCCCTGTGCAGCGAGCCCTGATAGGATGGGAAGCCCCAGGAAATCAAGAATCACCCCCCCCGGGCACCCTTTTTAGGACTTAGAAGAAAAAGTTTCAGAATGAACTTAACCCCAAATGTTATGTCCCCAACTAATCACGGCAGGGAAAAAAAGTAAAAAGTATGTTTTTTGGGAGCCAGAAGGCCCATAGAGTCGGAGTTTATCCCGGTTTCTGTAGCTTTAAAGCGAAACTGATGGTTTTTAAACCACCCCCGGGTGGAAGGACGCTAGTCTGTCCCCAAAGATATTCCCAGCAGGGGCCGGGTTTCCCCACTTTTTAAAACCTGGGTGGGAGTGGGGAAAAATTGGGAAAGTTTAAAGTGTTTTTCCCAAGGACACACGGCGGGCCGAGGGGGGTTTCGAAACCCGCGCCCCTCTGGACCCGATTTTAAATCGCCAAAAACCCTCGACCACGGTGCCTCCCGGCGATAAAAGAACCCAAAGAAAAATTTTACACAGACTGCAAAAAGTCTTGCAAGTAAAACCAGAAAAAGATAAAAACCATCCTTTGGGTGTTTTTCAATGCCAAGATCGGCCCAAGAAAAACAGGGGGTTATGCGGGGAAAGGGGTGATGGGAAGACATGGATTTGGGGAAAAAGATGAATGGGGGGAAAATGGCAGAGATTTCCCGGATTTCTGTGTTTATAAACAATTGGTAATGGGTTTTGGCAGATTTTCCCCCCACAGAAGAGTAATAATTTTCACCTGGGTTTATCCCAAATCTTTGTGACCGAGAACCAGATTGTATATCTCCCGGGGCCAAAAAATTTTAAGGAGATCTTTTTACAGGATGTAAGGGGGTTTTGAAAAGAGGAGCAGATGTTTGAAATTCTAAACCAAACCGCCTTTTGGAAAGCCAGGCTGAAGTTTAAAGCTGAAAAAGAACTGGGGAAGAAACAAAAAGGGCAAAAGGTTTTTAACCCCAGCCGGGCTGAAAGCCCAAAAAGTTTAAATGAAGATTCAAGCTGCCCCTTTCACCAAAAAAGTACCAATTATTACAAGAACTCCCTTAAAGAAGAGGTTTTGAAAAACGAGAGCCAGGGGGAAAAAAGTGAAAGAGCCAGGGACTTTAAAACCTGCCCGGGAAAATTTGGGGGGGCCCCCCCAAGGACCCAAACAAAAGGGAAAATGGATTTGGGGCGTAACAAGGGGGCAAGATTGAGAAAGGGGAAAGCGGAAAATGGAAAAGCAGAAAAACAACACCCGGAAACAAAAAGCAGCAAAGGAAAAGGCACAACGACTTCACAGAAGCCAACAGAGAAGTTAAGAGGAGTACAAGAAAAAACGGCGCAAGTAAAATTGGGCACCCGGGCAGGGGGAAAGTTGGGGAAAACAGCAGTCAGAAAACAAACATAACCTGCTGTATGCACCACTAAAAAAACTCTCAGGGAATTTAGCGGGGGCCTGAACGCCCAGTCAAAGACAAAAAAGGGAACACCACCTTTTGGGAACAGAGGGCCCAACTTAAACAGATGGGCAGAGCACTTTGAGGAACTCCTAACAGACCCGTCCCTTTAAAAACCCCCCAAAACATCGCCCCTGCTGATGGAAACCTGGGCCCCCAACTGTGAGAACCCCCAAGGAGGGGGATCGGGAAAGCCATAAAAATGGGGAGAAATGCCCAAGGCAAAAAGGACCGGAAAACTTTCCCAGGGGGGGAAGCACCCCAAGGCAGCCCTGGGCCCAGGGTTAGAGAGGGGGGGTACCCTCTCTTTGGGAAGGGGATTGGGAAGGGGAAAGAAAGTCCATCGACTGGAAGGAGGGCTCCCTTTCTAATTTCCCCAAAAAAGAAGCCCTCAGCAACTGATTTCGCTTTTAGGGGGAAAAACGGCTTTGTCTGTCCCAAGGAAAAGTCTTTAAACCGGGATCCTCCATGAGAGAATAAACCCCCATCGTTGAGAAATTTTTAGAGGGGAAAATCGCCCTTTTTTCATAAATTTTTGTTGTTTTTGAGAAAAGCTTTTCGACACGCTCCGGGAAAATTGCTTCGCCCCCATGGGGTGCCAACCAAAACTGGTCAACTTGATCAAGAACTCCTACAAAAAGATGACCCCCCAGGTGGCCCAGGGAAAGGAAAAACTCCCCCAAAACCGGGCTTTGAGGTGAAACCGGATTTAAAGCAAGGCTGTCTCCTGTCACCTTTTCCTCTTCCTCCTGGGAAAAAATTTGGGGAAAAGAGGACTTTCAACAGCATACGAGGGAAATGGAATCCAGGGGGACACTTTGGGCCCAGCTGGATGATCTGATTTTTGCAGACGCCGGGCCCCTGCTTTCCCCCACAGCGGCCAAAAATTTGCGGACAAGACACGGGCTAGCAGCCACCTCATTAAAAATTTTGGGTCTAAAAGATCCATGAAGGCAAAAAAGTTTTTAAAAGATCAACCCCGGGGGAGTAAAGGCCCCAAAGTCACATTAAAGGGAAAGGATTTTGGAAGAAGGGAAAGGAATTCCCCGTCCCTGGGGTAGTCTTTAACTTTCCCAGGGTGGAAAGAGGGCAAAAGTCAGGGGCAAAAATTTTGGCAAGGCAGAGGGCAACGTATTTGCAGCTAAAAGACTTTCTGGAGCCCAGGGGGGTTTGTCGCCCCGAAACAAGATCGGGGGCGGTTCAATTAAAACTTTCAAAGTCAGTTACTGTATGGAGGGAGACATGGGGGGACAACAAAGACCACCATCAAGAAAGTGCGGGCCCTTTTCATAACACGCCTGAGACGAATCCCCCAGATCCCTGGCCCAACACCTCAGCGCGCAAAACCTTTTCAAGTCCCAAAACCAGCGGGCCAGCGAGAATAAAATTTCCGGCGAGGGATGAGGTTGGATTGGGCACCCCCGAGAAAAGCCGGGCCGGCAATATCAAAAGGAAAGTTTATCTGGAACCCCCGGGGGAAAAAAAAAAAGGGGGGAAGGGAAGGGCCCAAGAACACCCGGGAAAGTGACCTCGAGGCAAAAACAAGAAGAGGGGGATAACCTGGAGAAAGTTTGGAGGGGAATAGCCCAGTACAGGGACCCCTGGGGACTTTTGTCGGCGGCCTATGCCCCCAGGGGTAGTGAGGGGGCCCCTAAGTAAGTAAGTATTCCAATAAATTCCGCAATGAGACAGGATCCAGCAAAACGTTGTTTCCGATGCCTCTGCTTTGCTATACAATGTATCAGGAATACAATATCATTCCTTATTTTCCCCTGCCATGCCTTCACTGCCTTCACTTGAGTCAAGGCAAAATAGAATTTGACAGACATCAGAAAAAAAGCTCAAGGCCATAAGTATTGCAAATAATTCAGACGTAAAAATAGAAAAAATGTTTTCCTAAGTAAAAATGATGTTTGTAGTTTTAAAACGGGAATCACAAAGCTGCCCCACTTTTTCATGATTCAAAAGCAGATCCTTGAGTAAACTTTTATAATAATAAAAAAAATAATGTATGGAATTTTTTTTAGCGCTAAATCTTGTAAAGTAAACAAATCAAAGCGATTAAGTGATTAGGTTTAATACCTTCATCCATTACTATAGCTCCCAGATATTTAAGCTTGGACATTTGAACATTCAGACTTGATAAACTTTTTTTTGTAATTAAACCCCAAAGAAGTTGGGTAAAGTCTCTGCCGACCTTGGGAAATGCCAAACAGCTCATTTTGAAAATAAATTACCCCCCAGTAAGGAAAGTAAACGTTAAAATTGTTTTTACAGCTTTGGGTTTAAAAAGGTTCCTATTCAAAATGCTTACCCTGATATCTCTTTTCTGAGTTTTGTGTAACTGCCGGTTTTGTATCTTTGCCGAGTTTTACTGTTTGATTTTGTGTGTTTTTTTTGTTTGTTTAATGTCCATTCACTACTTGGTGATAAGGACAATGGGCATTAAAACCCAACATCTCTCTCTCTCTCTCTCTCTCTCTCTCTCTTCTTCTCTCTCTTCTCTCTCTCTTTGTTGTACGTATTTTATTTCTCACAACTATCTACAGTAGAGGTCTTACGGGGGAAAAATTTATTAATCTCAGCAACTAATGTTATGAACTGTGGAGTCATATAAAACTTCTTGAACAATGTCTTTTTTTTGAATATCTATTCCCTTTCCTTTTAAACAGGTCAGTTAGAATTTGAGCAATCAAACAATAAATGGTGGATTGAAAGAGATTGAGAACAGCAACATGTCATATTTTTGGGAGTATTTGGTGTTCCATGCTTTTTAGCCTCATTATATATTAAACCGTGAGCAGGAAATGTTTTCAAAGTGTGTTTTCTTCATTTTGGAATGCATTACAATTCGTCAATTTAGATTAATTTCATGCGGAGAACAATGCAGATTGGAATAAAACATTTCAATATTGCAATCAGAGGCACCTTGTTTTGCTAAGTATAAACCAATCTTTCAATAGATTCCACAGTGAGAAGGGACCCAGCAAAAAGTTATTTGGTATGCCTCTGCTTGCAATAAAATTGTATCAAGATTTAATCTCAAATACAATTTTTTCCTTATGTTCCCTGCCAGTGCTTTGTGCCATCAATACTGCTTTTGAGTCAAGGCAAAAAAGAATGTGGCGAATATCAAGCGCAGTATTGACAAATAAATTCGAGACCATAAGGACTGCAAACAATTCACACTTTTAAAAATAGAAAAAGTTTTCCTAAATGAAATGATTTTTGTACTTTTAAACAGGAATTTCACACATGCTCCCCCATTTTTTCCCTGATTCCAGTAAGATCCATCAGTGTACACTTTTAAATAATTAGCATAATTACTTTAAATGGGGACTTTTTACATCAACAGTGAGCAAATTTGGATCTTCATTCTTTTTTAATCCGTGTAGTCAGTGTAAAAGTTAGCTGATAATTAATGTTCCCAAGGAGGCATTTGAGGAACCATTGGAAAAATTGGGAATTGTTGTTAGGTCAATACCAATGTCTTTCATCAATGAATCTGTAAAATTTTTTAATTGGCAGCAGAAATGAAATATTGCTTGCTTGTTTTGGATTAATCAGTGTCTTGATTATAAGAATTTCACCTTTTACTTGATTTGGAACAGAAAGACTTCGAATCACTTTACTTTGATATGGCTAATCTTGGTTGATCAGAAAGAGAGGGGGTAACTGTGCTTCTTTTATAAGTATTAGTTATTTTAATTTTGGATGGAACACCAAATGTATTTCTATGGCTTTACTGTCTAAACTTTGTAATTTTTTAAGAAGATAATCTGCAGCAGAAAAATAAGCTTCTTGTCCATAGATTAATTTTGAGCGTACTAAAGATTGAGCCAAATGTATCAGTGTTTGGTATCTTGGCTCCATGCCTGGGAACTACTAATTTAAAAAAAGTTAAGTCTTTTTCTAGCCTAGATTTAAACTGGTTGATGTGCAACTTCCAGCTCAGCTTTCTATTTAAAAAATTACACCAAAGAATTTGACATTGGTTTATACTTAAGCACTGTTCCCTCTAATTTCAGGATTGGTATTTGATGGGTTTTCACTATTATTAAAAGCACCAGACATGTTTTTTCTCAGATAATTCTAACTTATTCTCTTCATAAAACTACAAAATTTATTAAGCTCGTCTTGATATGTTTTTTGAACATGATTGATAACTCTTTTTGTGGTGTTTTTCCGAACTGAAGTACTTATCCTATAGCGATATCATCAGCATACTGAACAACTTGTGAATCAGTTGACAAACAATAGGAAGGTCATGTACAAGAATAGAGAACAAAATCTGGGCAAGCACTGATCCCTGCAGAATACCTAAATCAATAGACTTAAAGGATGAGTAGACTGGACCAAGTTTAGTTAAATTGACTTCAGATAAAGAATTTGTAATATATTTATATAATATTCCATTGATACCAATGTGCTTCAATTTATGCAACAATTGTTTATGAAGACTTACTGTAAGCTTTCTTCCGTCAAAGTATGTGGCTAATACATTTTTCTTCTGGAAAATTGTTTTTTTAATTGGATGGGTTAATTTAACTAAGTGATCAGAAGTATATCTTCCCCTTTTTAAAGCCAGCTGATGGGGCGGGATAAACTTTAAATTTTTTTCACAATAATGAAACAGCAATTGTTTCCATTACTTTACCCACTTGGGAAGTAAGGGCAATTGGTCTATAACTATCTCTGATGACGGCAAACTTACCTTTCTTAAGGATTGGAAACTACTATCGATGCCCCCAGATATTAGGAAGAGTGCCATTTATCCAACAATTCTGGAACAATGAAAAAAGTAGCCTTTTCCATTTTAAAGGCATTTTGGGTCAACATTTGATAAGATATACCATCCGGACCAACTGCTGTTTGTTATGTGAAAACGAATCTAACGTTTCAATAATTCGTTCATATTGAAGGGGGCTTTTAAATAATCGGCATTATATGATGATGGATTTTTTGATTTTTCAAACTTTTCTGATGGGGTCATTACTTTTTTAAGTCCGACTGAAGGCTTAAGGATGAACTATTTTTTGAAAACATTGTGACAAAGGCTTCTGCTTTTTTAACTGTACTTGGAAATCTATTATTTTCAACTTGATTTGGGTATGATGGGAGTTGAAACCATTCTTCATTTCAGTAGCTTTCTTCCAAACTTTATGTAAGTCCCTTTGGGTTCGGATACTTCATTTGTACAGAATTCTGTTCAATACTTGTTTTTTGCCTGGCAATTACTTTTTTACAATGACATTTGCATATTTCTACGAATAAATTTTTTTTCCGATTGATCTTTTAACCATGTTTTGTACTGTTCCTTTTTATAGTTTACTGCTTCTTCACAGGTTTTAGTCCACCCTCTATTGCCTGATCACTTTTCCATTCTTGCTAGCTTTGCGTTTGGGGATTTAAAACTCAGCTGCAAGCATGAGCTTTGCCACAAATTTGAATAGAATTTCTCAACATCATCCTCTGCAATCGCTTCAATTTTCAAAAGCTTGCAGAAATGATTGAAAAGTACTCCAGTTAGCCGTTTTGTATATTAATTGGGGGATTTTATCTTCTATATGTGGTAGATCTGATGTTTGGCAAGGTCCTCAATTTACAATGTAATAGGGGAAAAAGATCACTTCCCAGACAATCTTTTTCAACATTCCCGGTGAATTAATTGCTAACCCTGGAGATATCAAAGCTAAATCAATGCCACTGGGTTTATGAGAAGGAACATTAGGGATTCTGGTTACTCTACCATCATTTAACAAGCAAAGCTTTGAATCTACAATGTTTTCTACTAAAAGATTGCTGGTGATGGTAGAGCACCCAAAATCCCAAAAAGGAGCATGAGAATTGAAATCTCCCAGAATAATCCATTTAGTTTTGTGAAGTCTGTGTTTTTTACCCGTCAGTGTTGTCATTATTTGGACCTTGAGGTAAATATCCAGAAACTACATTTAATATTTCATCTTTGTTACTTTTAACTGTTCACAAACCCGTATGATAAAATATGCTGTACTTTGCACTATAGGGGGATATAACTAGCTTTTTAATTCTAAACCCCGGGCTGATATATATGGCAGATTTCACTTTGGGAAATTTGTATCACAATACATAATGGTGGGTAATTTAAAAATTTGCCAATTTAGGCATTTCCCTTTTTCCACATTCAAAGACTGGAGTGCTAATATGCATAATTATCAGTTGTTAAAATGGAGTAAAGCCACAAAATTGGTGGCTATGTCTTAGCTTCCACTGCAAAATTTTAACCCTTTAGAAAAATGTGAGTTTACTGTGTTGTGTGGGGTGTGTGTGTGTGTTCATCTACAGTAACGTCTTTCCCTTGTGTAAGTTGGAGTGCCTCAGAGGAAAAGGTTGGGGAGAGAGAGAGAGAGAGAGGGGAGAGAGAGAGAGAGAGGGGGAGAAGAGAGAGAGGAGATTATTTATTCAATGTTTAGGCCACCGCCCTTTTATGAAGGGGTTGGTTTAAAGAAAAGAAGTACAATAACACTCGATAAAAAGAACATAACAAAAAACAATACATTTAGTCAAAGTTAAAACATGTTGAACAGCAAATCATCTATGATGTTGCAGTATCTCGAAGCTTAAATGCTTTATGCAGAAAAAGAGAAAAAATTTCCAAAAATCAGTATGCCCTTTTAGATGCCATCAACAAACTTGCTTGAAATACATGGTTGTTGATAATATGTCACTGGGATAAACCGCTGTCTAAGTTTAGGGGCAAAATAAAACAAAATTATCATCGCCCTTTTCCAT
>CM054154.1:58175948-58182337 GCA_028751875.1 Rapana venosa | reverse complement strand
GATACTTAAAGTTCGAAACGTTTCGCTTTTTGATTACAGAGATAATATTCTTAGGAAAATGCCCTGGTCTTTTTGACGTCGATAGGAAAGGTCTTTAGTTTAGAAACATTTAGCTCAGATAGGCCTCGTCACACAAGTGTACGAACTCGTGAGGGCTGGACCATGGTCTAAACTGATCCGGATAAGAGAGATAACAGAGCACTGTCGTCTGCGAACTTTACCAGAAAGGAATTTCCATAGTCGCTTCTGTAATCATCTGTGTATAGATTGTACAGAAGTGGTGAGAGGACGCAACCCTGCGGAGAACCAGTGCAGGTGAATCTAACCAGAGAAGATTTTTGTTGGCCAAAACACGCTGTGGTCTGTTGGTTAAAAATTCAATCAGCCAACGAACAAGTTGATTGTCTATGTCAAATTTTGAAATTATTTTGTTAACCAGAACGTGAGGTTTCAATGTATTGAAAGCTGAACTATAGTCAGCGAACACTATTCTGGCATGAGAGTCAGGTGTTTCCAAGTGGTTATACAACTTGTTCAAAATGAATAGTTTTGCATCTTTGACATCCCTTCAAGACCAGTACGCAAATTGTAGTGGGTCAAGGTCTTTCTCTGTAGCAGAAAGAATGAGAGATTTTACGATCTTTTCTAGCGTTTTCATCACAAGAGATGTAAGTGCTAGAGGTCCAAAATCGTTAGACTGAGAAGAATTGGGTTTCTTTGGAAGAGGTATTACATTGGAAGTTTTCCAAATAACTGGAATCTGACAAGTATCCAGTAAGGCCTGGAACAGGTGTTGAAGGACACTGGCAAGGTCAGTAGTGCAGAATTTCAGGGTTCTTCCACATATACCATCTGGTCTAGGAGATTTGTTATCATTTATTGCCTTTAAGTGCTTACAGATAATTTCTTCATCAACAATGACGCTATTCTCAGAAACTAGGGATTGCTTCAGGCCATTTATTTCATCTGAGAAATTATGCTTTTCAAAGCGAGTTAAAAATGCGTTTAGATGGTCTTGTAAGTTGTTATCACATACTCCCTGCAAACTGATCTTTGACCTATGTTGGACACCTACCATGTTTACTGCTGACATATTTTTGATACCCTGCCATGCAGCACGAGCATTGTTCCCTGCAAACTTGTCTTCTATCTTATTTTCATATGTACATCTAGCCTGTGCAACAGCATCTTTGACTTCTGTATTTACTTCCTTCTTTTGTTGTCCTGTGCCTGTGTAAAATACTACTTTCTTTTGTTAAAAACACGTTTCAGATCCTTTGTAACCCAAGGCTTGTTATTGGGGTAAATGGTTATCTCCTTAGTTGGAATGACACAACTAACACAAAATAAAATATAAGAACAAATAACATCAGTGAGCTCATTCAGATGTGAACACACCTTATAAAACATATCCCAGTCAGTGCAATCAAAGCAGCCTTGCAGACTAGCTATACTATCAGCAGTCCAAATTTTTGTGTGGTCCTGACCATGGGCTGAAGGCACTGAAACACTGACTGGTACATGGATGCAAGAAGAACACAGCTGTGGTCAGATAATCCCAAGGGAGGCAAGGGCAATGATCTATAGGTGCCTGCTACAGTCCCCCAGCACAAGTCTAGGGTCTTGTTTCTTCGTGTAGGGCAGGTCACATACTGTTCATAGTTCTTCAGCAGCTGACTAAGGGAACAGCTATTGAAATCACCCAGGATAAACTTAGGGGCATCAGGGGATATAGAATCGAGCACATGGAGGTGATCTAGTATAATTATGTTACGTTGCTCTAACCACTCTTGATTTGGGGTGGATGTAAACTAAAGTAAAAAGTAGTTGCGGGAATTCCCCGTAATAAGTAGAAAGGCCAGAGCGAAATAGAGAGCAGTTCAATGTCCTCCACTGATAGCATTGTTCTAATTTTAACATCACAACACCAACGCTCATTGATGTAGAAGCACAAACCTCCACCTTGTGCCTTCCCAGTTGTGTGTAGGTCTCTGTCAAGCCTAATGGGTTGACCAAAGCCCTCTATTGAGAGCTCACACTTCGGTACCGCAGGACTCAGTCAGGTTTCGGTAAAAGCAAGATTACGGCTTTGTTATACTGGTGTAGATAGTTGACGTTAGCTTGAAGCTCGTCGGTTTTTGAGCATAGGGACTGAACATTGGACAGGAGCATGGTTGGTAGATGAGTTTTCCGATTATTATAGTAGTAGTAAAAGTAGTAGTAGCAATGGAAGTAGTAGTAGTAGAAGGAGTAGTAGTAGTAGTAGAAGTAGTAGTAGTAGTAGTAGTAGTAGAAGTAGTAGTAGTAGTAGTAGTAAAAGTAGTATAGTAGTAGTAGTAGTAGTAGTAGTAGTAGTAGTAGTAGTAGTAGTAGTAGTAAAAGTAGTAGTAAAAGTAGAAGTAGTAGAAGTAGTAGTAGTTGTAGAAGTAGCAGAAAATGTAGTAGTAGTAGTAGTAGTAGTTAGTAGTAGTAGTAGTAGTAGTAGTAGTAGTAGTAGTAGTAGTAGAAGTAGTAGTAGTAGAAGTAGTAATAGAAGTAATAATAACAGTAGTAGTGTAGTAGTATTAGTAGTAGTAGTAATAGTAGCAGTAGTAGTAGCAGTAGTAGTAGTAGTAGTATGTAGTAGTAGTAGTAGAAAAAAGCAGTAATAATTAGAAAAGTAAATAGAGCAAGAAGTAGAAAGTACTAGATTGATATATGGGAGGGGGGGGGGGGGGGGGGGGGGGGGGGGGGGGGGGGGGGGGGGGGGGGGGGGGGGGGGGGGGGGGGGGGGGGGGGGGGGGGGGGGGGGGGGGGGGGGGGGGGGGGGGGGGGGGGGGGGGGGGGGGGGGGGGGGGGGGGGGGGGGGGGGGGGGGGGGGGGGGGGGGGGGGGGGGGGGGGGGGGGGGGGGGGGGGGGGGGGGGGGGGGGGGGGGGGGGGGGGGGGGGGGGGGGGGGGGGGGGGGGGGGGGGGGGGGGGGGGGGGGGGGGGGGGGGGGGGGGGGGGGGGGGGGGGGGGGGGGGGGGGGGGGGGGGGGGGGGGGGGGGGGGGGGGGGGGGGGGGGGGGGGGGGGGGGGGGGGGGGGGGGGGGGGGGGGGGGGGGGGGGGGGGGGGGGGGGGGGGGGGGGGGGGGGGGGGGGGGGGGGGGGGGGGGGGGGGGGGGGGGGGGGGGGGGGGGGATAGTAGTATAAGTCTGTAGTGAGTGTGTAGAGTGTAGTAGTTAGTGTAGTGGGTAGTAAAGTAGTAGTAAATAGAAGTAGTAGTAATGTGAGTAAAGAAATAGTATAGTGTAGTAGTGTATATAGTAGAAGAACGAGAGTGTAGTACTAGTGTGCGTGTTACCGTGTAGTGTAGTGTGTAGTGTAGAAGTATATAGTGAGTGTAATAATGGTAGTAGAGTATGAGGAGGAACAGTATGTGTGTAGTAGCCTAGTGGAAGTAGTAGTGTGTAGTGTAGAAGTAGTAGTAGTGTATATATCTAGTAGTAGAATGTATAGAATAGTAGTGTAGTAGTAGAGTAGTAGTAGTAGTAGTAGTGTAGTGTAGTGTAGTAGTGTAGTGTAGAGGAAGAGTGTAGTAAGGAGTAAAAGTGTGTATTAGTAGTAGAGAGTAAAGTAGTGTGGTAGTAGTAGTTGTGTGTGTTAGTAGTGTAGTAGTGTGAGTAGTAGTAGTGTTGGAGTAGAAGGTTTAGTTGTAGTGTGTGTAGTAAAGTAGAGGACGTAGAAGTAGTGAGTAGAGTACTTGTAAAGTGTGAATGTAGTAGTGTAGTAGTGTAGTGTAGAGTAATAATATTAGAGTAGTAGTAGTATAGTGAGTATGTAGCAGTAGGTGTGTAGTGTGTGAAAAGTAGTAATATTAGAAGTACTTAGTAGTAGTAGTTGTAGTAGCGTAGTAGTCGTAGTGTAGTAGTAGTGTAGTGTAGTGTAGCAGGGATAGTATTAGTATAGTAGTGTGTAGTAGTAGTAGTAGTGTAATAGTAGTAGTGTATAGTAGGAAGTATAGTAGTAGTAGAAGCGTAGTAGTGTAGTAGTGTAGTAGTAGTAGTGTAGCAGGAGTAGAAAGTAGTAATAGTAGTAATAGTGTAGAGTGTCTAATAGAGTAGTAATAATATAAAGTGTGTGTAGTAGTAGTAGTAGTAGAGTGTAGTAGTAGTAGTGTGTAGTAGTAGTATAATACTACTACTACTCTTACTTACTCTATACTTACTAGTATGTATGAAATTTATTCGCGCTAATCTTGCAAGTAAATAATAAGCGCTGCATTCAAATCATTACACGCAGCAACCAGCCACTATATCAGAAAAAAATATTAAATTATATCACAACCACTAGGTGGGGGTGGTGGGGTGAAGGCGCTATTGAGAAGTAGAAACAGATACGGGACGATCTCGAGTGGTATAGTGCGTTTTTTTTGGCTCGATTTGAATATCAATTAAGGCTTATGGCGAAGTGGAAGAGGAGGTAGTAGTAGTAGTAGTAGTAGTAGTATAGTATAGTGTAGTAGTAGTGTAGTGTAGAGTAGAGTAGCAGTGTAGTAGTAGTAGGTAGTATATATGTGTAAGTAGTAGTAGTAGGAATGTACTATACGTGTTAGTAGTTCTAGTAGTGTATAAGTAGTAGCAGCAGCAGCATAAGTACTAGTAGTAGTAGAAGTAGTAGGTGAAAGTGAGAATGAGTAGTGTGGTAATGTAGTATAGAGTTAGTGTAGTAGCGTTGTAGTGTAGAAGTCAGTAGTTGTGGTAGATGTAATAATAAAAGTAGTTAAATAGTATAGTAGTAGTAGTAGTAGTGAGTAAGTGTAGAGTCAGTTCAGCAGTAGCGTAGTAGTAGTAGTAGTAGAAGTACTTAGTAGTAGTAGAAGCTAGCAGTAGTAGTATATTAGAAGTAGTAGTAGTAGTAGTAATAGTAGTACGTAGTTGTAGTGTGATAGAGTTAGTAGTAGTAGTGTAGTAGGTTGATAGAAGTAGCTATTAGCTCACACCGTACCGCAGTAGCTAGTAGGTATGGTAATGTAGAATATTAGTAGAAGTAGTAATATAGAAGTGTAATAATATTTAGTAGTGAGCTCGTCAGTTTAGTAGATAAGGAGTAGTAAGTGTAGTGAGATAGTGTAATAGTAGAATGTATTATTGATAGTATTGAGTGTAATAGTAGTAGTCGTGTGTAGAGAAGTAGTAGGTAGTCAGTGAATAGGAATTAGTAGTAGTAGAAGAGTAGTAGTAGTAGTAAAGTAATAGTACGTAGTAGTAGTAGTAGGTTGTAGTAGTGTGGTATAAAAGTAGTAGTAGTAGTAGTAGTAGTAAGCTAGTAGTAGTAGAGTAGTAAAATAGTAGTATAGTCAGTAGTATTAGTAGCAGCTAGCAGTAAGCAGTAGTAGTAGAAGTATGTAGTAGTGTAGTAGCAGTTAGAGAGTAGTAGTAGTAGTAGAAGTAGTAGTAGTATGGTAGTAGTGTAGTATAGTAGTAGTAGTAGTAGTAAATAGTAGAATAGTAGTAATAGTAGTAGAAGTAGTAATAATAGAAGTAGAACATGTAGTAGTAGTTAGTAGTAGAGCTAGTCAGCTAGCAGCAGCAGTAGTAGTAGTAGTAGTAGTAGTAGTAGTAGTAGTAGTAATAGTAGTAGTAGTAGTAGTAGTAGCAGTATAATAATAGAAGAAGAAGTAGTAGTACAGTATAGTCGTAGTAGTTTAGCTAGTACTAGTAGTAGTAGTAGTAGAGGTAGTAAGTAGTAGAAGAGTAGTATAGTAGTATAGTAGTCATAGTAAAAGTAGTAATAATGGTAGTAGTAGTAGGAGGAGGAGCAGTAGTTGTAGTAGTAGTAGTAGCCATAGTAGTAGTTGAAGTAGTAGTAGTAGTTGTAGTAGTAGTAGTAGTAGTAGTAGTAGTAGTAATAGTAGTGGTAGAAGTTGTAGTAGTAGTATTAGTAATAGTAGTATTTGTAGTAGTAGAAGTAGTAGAAGTAATAAAAAAAATAAGTAGTAGTAGTAGAAGTAGTAGTAGAAGGAGTAGAGTAGTAGTGTGTTAGTAGTAGAAGTAGTAGTAGAGAAGTAGTAGTAGTTTAGTAGTAGTCGTAGTAGTAGTAAAAGTAGAGGGTAGTAGTAAAATTAGTAAGTAGTATTAGTAGTTGTAGATGTAGTAAAATAGTTAGTAGTAGTAGTATAGTGAATATAGTAGTAGTAGTAGTAGTAGTAGTAGAAGTAATAGTAGTAATGTAGTAGTAGTAATACGTGCAGTAATAGTAGCAGTGTAGTAGTAGTAGAATATAGTAGTAATACTATATAGTAGTAGTGTTAGTAGATAGAGTAGTAGAAGTATAGTAGTAGTAGTAGTAGTAGTAGTAGAGTAGTTCTAGTAGTAGAAGTAGTAGTAAGTAGAGCAGTATCGTAGTAGTAGTAAGTAGTAAAAATAGTA
>CM054154.1:58163448-58165948 GCA_028751875.1 Rapana venosa | reverse complement strand
GGCATAACTTATGAGGCTGATTGTCCTGTAGTTTTGGCACTGCTGGAGATTTCCTTTCTTGGGGAGAGTGATGATGAGTGATTGGGTCCATGGTGTAGGCCACTCTCCGGTCTGCCAGATCTTGTTGCAGATACTTGTAAGGATGTCTGTCACTGCTTCTCCCCCGTGTTGGATTAGCTCTGCTGGGATGTTGTGGATTCCTGCTGATTTTCCTTTCTTCAGCGATCTAATTGCTACTTCTACTTCCTCGCGTAGATATGGGAAGTTGTCTTTATTCGATGAGGCTTGGCTTGCAAGTACGCTAGGGTCGCCTAGCGTCTGATGATTGTAGAGCTCGGAACAGTATTCCGTCCATCTGCCAACGATTTCCTTCTTTTCTGTTAGGCAATTCCCTTCTTTGTCCTGGATGATACTGACTCTTGCCTGTTTCTGTTTGGTGAGCTCTTTCACAATCTGGTATGCTCTTCTGCTATTATTCTTTGTCAGGCTCTCTTCGATTTCTGTACATTGTTTCTCTATCCATTCCTCCTTGGTCTTCCTCATGTCTCTCCTGATCTTCTTGTTTACTTCTCTGTACTCAACGCTCCTGTAGTGTTCTTGCTCTTCTTCAGGTCTCGTTTTTTTGTCACACATTTTCAAGATTTCATCTGTGACCCTGGTTGTGTTTTTCGGCGATGTTTCCCAAGAAGTATGCTTGCTGTTCAGTCATCCTGTGTTAAAACTGGTGGTCATCGTTTCGGCATCTTTCTTCAAGTGCAGCAGTGGTGCGAATTTCCCTCCTTTTGTTGCTTGGAAGGACTCGGCGATGGGGGGGTCCTTCAGTCTGTCCAGGTTTGAACTTGGTCTGGTATTCTTTGCTTATTGGTCTTCTTCAATCGGACTCTAAAGTTCAGGAGCACGAGGTCATGATCGCTGCCCATGTCTGCACCTGGGAATGTCCTCGTCTTGGCTCTGTTGATGCCAGATCGAAACCGGTTCTGCACCAGGATGTAGTCAATCTGGTTGTGATGGATCCCATTGGGTGCATGCCATGTCCAGCGTCGGGATGCCTTGTGTTCTCCAAGGGTATTGGCGATCATCGTGTCGTTGTAGCTGGCAAATTCCAGTAGTCGGAATCCTCGCTCATTGGTAATAGTAGTAGTAGTAGTAGTAGTAGTCGTGGTAAAAGTAGTAGTAGTAGTAGTAGTAGTAGTAGTAGTAGTAGTAGTAGTAGTAGTAGTAGTAGTAGTAGTAGTAGTAGTAGTAGAAGAAGTAGTAATAATAGTAGTATAAGTACTAGTAGTATTAGTAGCAGCAGCAATAGCAGTAGTAGTAGAAGTACTAGTACTAGTAGTAGTAGTAAAAGTCGTAGAAATATTATTAATAGTAGTAGAAGTAGTAATAAAAGAAGTAACAATTGTAGTAGTAGTAGTAGTAGTAGTAGCAGCAGCAGCAGCAGCAGCAGCAGCAGCAGCAGTAGTAGTAGTAGTAGTAGTAGTAGTAGTAGTAGCAGCAGTAGTACTAGTAGTAGTAGAAGTAGTAGTTGTAGTAGTAATAGTAGTAGTCGTGGTAATAGTAGTAGTAAGTAGTAGTAGTAGTAGTAGTAGTAGTAGTAGTAGTAGAAGTAGTAGTAGTAGTAGTAGTAGTAGTAGTAGTAGTAGTAGTAGTAGTAGTAGTAGTAGTAGTAGTAGTAGTAGTAGTAGAAGCAGAAGTAGTAGTAGAAGGTGCAGTAGTAGTAGAAGTAGTAATTATAGTAGTATAAGTAGTAGTAGTAGTATTAGTAGTAGTAGCAGTAGCAGTAGAAGTAGTACTAGAAGTACTAGTAGTAGTAGAAGTCGTAGAAATATTATTAATAGTAGTAGAAGTAGTAATAAAAGAAGTAGCAATTGTAGTAGTAGTAGTAGTAGTAGTAGTAGTAGTTGTAGTAGTAATAGTAGTAGTCGTGGTAATAATGTAGTAGTAGTAGTAGTAGTAGTAGAAGTAATAGTAGTAGTAGTAGTAGTAGTAGTAGAAGCAGTAGTAGTAGTAGAAGGTGCAGTTTGTAGTAGAAGTAGTAATTATAGTAGTATAAGTAGTGTATAGTAGTAGAAGTAGTAGTAGTAGTAGTAGTAGTAGAAGCAGTAGTAGTAGTAGAAGGTGCGTGTAGTAGAATAGTAATTATAGTTTGTATAAGTAGTTGTAGTATTAGTAGTAGTAGCAGTAGCAGTAGCAGTAGCGTAGTACTAGAATTTCTATAGTAGTTTGAAGTAGCATAGTAGTAGTATTAGAAATAGTAGTAGTCTAGTAGTAATAGTAGTAGTCGTAGTAGTAGTAGTAGAAGTAGTAGTAGCAGTAGAAGTAGTAAAGAGTAGTAATAGTAGTAGAAGTTAAATAATAGAAGTAGTAATAATAGTAGTTTTTAGTAGCAGCAGTAGTAGTGTAGTAGTAGCAGTAGTAGTAGTAGTAGTAGTAGTAGTATTTTAGTAGTTAGTAGTAGTAGTATAAGAAGATAGACTAGTAGTAATATAAAATAGTAATAGTA
>CM054154.1:58145742-58162948 GCA_028751875.1 Rapana venosa | reverse complement strand
TAGTAGTAGTAGTAGTAGAGTAGTAGTAGAAGTAAAAAAATGTGTAAAATGTAGTAGTCGGGTAAAGTATAGTAGAAAGGGGAAAATAGTAGTAGTAGAAGCATAGTAGTAGTAGTAGTAAAAGTACTAATAATTGTAGAAATAATAGTAGTTAGTAGTAGTAGTGAAGAAGTACTAGTAGTAGTATAGAAGTAGTAGCAGTAGTAGTAGTAGTAGCAGTATACTAGTAGTAGTAGTAGTAGTAGTAATAGTAATAGTCGTAGAAGGAGTAGAAAGTAGTGAAGTAGTAGTAGTAGTCTCAGTAGTATAGTAGTAGTACTACTAGTAGTAGTAGTAGTAGTAGTAGTAGTATTAGTAGAGTAGTAGTAGCATAAGTACTAGTAGTAGTAGAAGTAGTAGTTGTAGTAGTAATAGTATTAGTCGTGGAAAATAGTATAGTAGTAGTATAGTAGTGGGTAGAAGTAGTAGTAGTAGTAGAGCAGTTGTAGTAGTAGTAGTAAGTGTAGTAGTAGTAGTAGTATTTAGTAGTAGTAGTAGAAGTGGGAAATAAATAGTAGTTTAAGTAGTAGTAGTGTATTTAGTACGTAGTAGTAGTAGTAGTAAGAAGTACTAGTGTAGTAAAGTAGCAGAAAGTAGTAGTATTAGAAGTAGTAGAAAGTTGTAGTAGTAGTAGTAGTAGTAGTAGAGTAGTAATAGTATTGTCGTAGTAAGTAGTAGTAGAAGTAGTAGTAGTAGTAAAAGTAGTAGTAGTAGCAGTAGAAATAGTAGAAATAGTAGTAATATTATAGTAGTAGAAATAATAGAAGTAGTAATAATAGAAAGTAGTAGTAGCAGTATAGTAGTAGTTAGTAGCATAATAGTAGTAGTAGGTAGTAGTAGTAGTAGTAGTAGTAGTAGTAGTAGAAGAAGAAGAAAGAAGAAGTAGTAAAACTAGTAGTAATAAAAGTAGTAGTCGTAGTAGTAGTAGTAGTAGTTCGTAGTAGTAGTAGTAGTATTTTAGTAGTAGTAGTAGTAGTAGTAGTAGTAATAGTAGTAGTCGTAGTATAGAAGTTGTAGTAGTAGTAGTAGTAGTAGTAGTACAGAAGTAGTAGTAGTAGTAGTAGTAGTAGTAGTATAGTACTAGTACTTGTAGTAGTAGTAGTAGTAGTACTTCGTAGTAGTAGTAAAAGGGTAGTAGTAGTAGTAGTAGTAGTAGTAGTAGTAGTAGTAGTAGTAGTAGTAGTAGTAGTGGTCGTAGTAGCAGTAGTAGTAGTAGTAGTAGTAGTAGTAGTAGTAGTAGAAATAGCAGTAGTCGTAGTAGTAGTAGTAGTAGTTGTAGTAGTAGTAGTTCACTGTTCACTATTCACTGTTCACTGGTCCCGTAACCCGCTAGGGTCGATGGGGCGCTGCATGGTGGACGAACGGTGGACCAGCTGGCTCCACTTAGCGCGGTCGTGGGCGAGTGCCTGGGTGACACTGAAGTCCTCCCCTGTCCAATCACGGATGTTGTCGGCCCACTTTCTCCTCTGTCTGCCCCGTCTTCTCTTCCCCTGGACTGTTATTTGCAGGATGGTCTTTGCAAGTCCTTCTGAGCGTGTTACGTGCCCATACCATTCGAGTTTCCTCTTTTTCGCCGTGGTCAGTAGGTCTTCATAGTCCCGCACCTGTTGATGATCATTCTGCGGATTCATTGTTGGTGGACATGGCCTTGTATGAGATGCCAAGGACCCCTTCTGAGGGCATCTCATTTCTACTGCTGGATCCTCCTTTGTAGGTCTGCTTTCAGTGTTCATGCCTCACATACGTAAAGCATGATTGGGGTTAAACTAGCGCGTTTAGTAACTTTACCTTGGTTCCGAGAGGGATGTTTTTCTGTCTCTCCATATGGTTTTCCCAGTCTTGCCATTGCTGCTGCGGTTTGTGCCGCTCTTGCTAGGATTTCGGTCTTCGATCCCCCTCACTTATGAGGGCTCCAAAGTACTTGAAATGGTCAACTGTTCTCCAGTTCTTTTCCCTGAGAGTGAGCGTGGTGGTGATTGGCTGGGCACTGTTTGACACGCTTGGTTTTTCTCGGCGCTGATTTCCATGCCGTATCGTGAGGATATTTCGTCCAGTTGCTTAAATAGGTTAGCCAGTTTCCTCTTCATTTCCTTCCAGACCGTCAATGTCATCAGCAAACCTGAGGTTTGTGATTGTTCGCCCTCCAATGCGGGACTGTGTCTGTGTGGTCTTCCAAGGCGTCAGTCAAGATGCGTTCGAGGAAAATTTTAAAATAGTGCCCGGCGACAGCAGAAAACCCTGTCGGACCCCAACTGAGGTTACGGAAACCATTCCCCTACCGAAACCCTGTACGAGTACTGCGTGGTGGCCTTTGGTAGAGTTCCTTGATGGTGTGAATCAGCTTCTGGCCCATGTTGAATTTTGTTAAATGGTGGCCCACAGAAGCGTCATGCCATACTCTATCGAAGGCCTTCCTAAAATCAATAAAGACGTGGAAGATGTCTTGTTGATGCTGGCTGTATTTCCCACACAGAACCCTCAGGTTGAATATCTGTTCTGTGGTGCTTCTATTTGGGCGGAAACCGGCCTGCTCTTGGGCCCGATATCTCTTCTCCCTGTGGTTTCAGCCCGATCAGGATCACTTTCAGCATGACTTTACTGGCATACTTATGAGGCTGATTGTCCTGTAGTTTTGGGCACTGCTGGAGATTTTCCTTTCTTGGGGAGGTGATGATGAGTGATTGGGTCCAGGGTTTGTAGGCCACTCCCCGGTCTGCCAGATCTTGTTGCAGATACTTGTAAGGATGTCTGTCACTGCTTCTCCCCCGTGTTTGGATTAGCTCTGCTGGGATGTTGGATTCCTGCTGATTTTTCCTTCTTCAGCGATCTAATTGCTACTTCTACTTCCTCGCGTAGATATGGGAAGTTGTCTTTAATCGATGAGGCTTGGCTTGCAAGTACGCTAGGGTCGCCTAGCGTTGATGAAATTTTAGAGCTCGGAACAGTATTTCCCTCCATCTGCCAAAAGATTTCCCTTTTTTTTGTTAGGCAATTCCCTCTTTGTCTGGAGATACTGATCTTGCCTTTTCTGTTTGGTTTAGCCTTTCACAATCTGGTTGCTCTTCGCTATTATTCTTTGTCCCGCTCTCTTCGATTTCTGTACATTGTTTCTTATCCCTTCCTCCTTTGGCTTCCTCATGTCCCCTCCTGATCTTCTTGTTTTCTTTCTGTACTAACTGTCCTGTAGTGTTCTTGCTCTTTTGGTCTCGTTTTTGTCACACATATTCAAGATTTTTCTGGCCCTGTTGTGTTTTTCGGCGTGTTTGCCAAGAAGTATGCTTGCTGTCTCAGTCATCACTGTGTTTAAAATGGTGTCATGTTCGGCATCTTCCAAGTGCCAGCGTGGTGCGATTTCCCTCCCATTGTTGCTTGGAAGGACTCGGGCCGATGGTGGGTCCTTCAGTGTCTTGTCCGTTAACTTGAGTTCTGGTATTCTTTTCTATTGGTCTTCTTCAATCGGACTCTAAGTTCAGGAGCACGAGGTCATCTGTGCCCATGTCTGCACTGGAATGTCTGTTTGGCCTGTTGATGCCAGATCGAAAACGGTTCTGCACCAGGATGTAGTCAATCTGGGTTTTGATGGATCCCCCTTGGGTGCATGCATGTCCGCGTCGGGATGCCTTGGGTTTTCCCGGGTATTGGCGGGTCTTTGTGTCGTTTGTAGCTTGGGAAATTCCGTCGGAATCCGCTATGGTAATAGTATGTAGTAGTAATTGTAGTCGTGGAAAGTAGTGTAGTAGAGTAGTGTGTAGTGTAGTAGTGTTAGGGAGTGTATAGTAGTAGTTTAGTAGTAGTAGAAGAATAGTAATAATAGTAGTGAAGTACTATGTTTTAGTACAGCAGCAATAGCAGAGTAGTAGAATATAGTACTAGTATAGTAGAAAGTCGTAGAAATATTATTATAGTAGTAGAAGAGTAATAAAGAAGTAAACAATTGTGTAGTAGTTAGTAGTGTAGTGCAGCGCAGCAGCAGCAGCAGCAGCAGCGCATAGTAGTGTAGTATATAGTAGTAGTAGTTCAGCGTAGTATGTAGTAGTAGGAATATAGTTGTAGTGTAATATAGTATCGTGGTAAGTAGTAGTTAGTGTAGTAAATGAGTAGTAGTTTGTAGTAGTAGTAGAAGTAGTAGTGTAGTAGTAGTAGTAGTAGTAGAGTAGTAGTAGTAGTAGTAGTAGTAGTAGTAGTAGTAGTAGTAGTAGAAGCAGAAGTAGTAAATAGAAGGTGCAGTTTGTAGTAAAGTAGGGAATTAAGTAGTATAAAGTAAGTGTTTGTTAGAGTAGTAGCAGTATCAGTGAAGTAGTACTAGAAGTACTAGTAGTTAGAAGTGTAGAAATATTATTATAGTAGTAGAAGTAAATAATAAAAGAAGTAGCAATTGTAGTAGTAGTAGTAGGTAGTAGTGTAGTTGTAGTAGTAATGTAGTAGTCGTGGTAATAATTAGTAGTAGTGTAGTAGTAGAAAGTAATAGTGTAGTAGTAGTAGTAGTAGTGAAGCAGTAGTAGTAGTAGAAACAGTAGTAGTTAGAGTAGTAATATAGTAGTATAAGTAGTAGTAGTAGTAGTAGAAATAGTAAATAGTATAGTAGTAGTTAGAAAGCAGTAGTATTTGTAGAAGGTGCAGTAGTAGTAGAAAGTAGTAATTTAAATAGTATAGTAGTAGTAGTATTAGTAGTAGTAGCAGTAGCAGTAGCAGTAGCAGTAGTACAAAGTACTCTAGTATAAAATAGCAGTAGTAGTAGTATTAGAAATAGTATGTCGTAGTAGTATAAATAGTAGTGTAGTAGTAGTAGTAGAAGTAGTAGTAGCAGAGAAGTAGTAGATAGTAGTAATAGTGTAGAAGTATTTTAAAAATAGAAGTAGTAATAATAGTAGTTGTAGTAGGCAGTAGTAGAGTAGTAGTAGAGTTGTAGTAGTAGTAGTTAGTAGTAGTAGTAGTAGTATAGTAGTAGTAGAAGAAGTAGTAGTCTAGTAGTAATAAAAGAATAGTAGTAGTGTATGAGTAGTAATATAGTAGTAGTAGTAGTAGTAGTAGTAAGAGTAGTAGTAGTAGTAGTAGTAGGGAGAGTAGTAGTAGAAGTAGTAATAAGTAGTAAGTAGTAGTAGTATAGTTATAGTAGTAGCAGTAAGTAGTAGTAGTAGTAGTAGTAGTAGTAGTAGCAGTAATTGTAGTAGTAGAAGTCTATTGTAGTGTCGTAGTAGTAAGTCGTAGTCGTAGTATCTTAGTATCTTAATAGACGTAGTAGCAGTAGTAGTATAGTATAAGTAAGTAGTAAGTAGAGTATGGTAATAGTAATGGTTGTAGTAGATGTAGTAGTAGTAGTAGTATAGTAGTAGTAGTAGTAGTGGTAGTAGTAGTATGGTAAGTATTAGTAGTAGTGGTTGTAGTAGTAATGGTAAGTAGTAGTAGATAAGTAGTAGTATAGCCGTATCAGAATAGTAGTAGTAGTAGTAGTAAGCAGTAGTAGTAGTAGTAGTAGTAGTAGTCCGTGGTAGTAGTTAGAGTAGCAGTAGTACGAGTAGTAGTAGTAGTAGTATAGTAGAAGCAGTAGTAAATAGTAGTAGTAGAAGTCGTAGTAAAGTAGTAGTAGTAGTAGTAAGCAGTAATAGTAGTAGTAATAGTAATAGTCGTAGTAGTAGTAGTAGTAGTAGTAGAGTATAGTAGGCGTAGTAGTAGTAGCAGTAGTAATGTAGTAGTATAGTAGCATAATAGTAGTAGTAGAAGTCGTAGTCTATAAGTCCCGTCGTAGTAGTAGTAGTAGTTTTGTAGTCGCAGTAGTATCTTAGTAAGACGTAGTAGCAGTAGATAGTAGTAGTAGTCGTAGTAGAGTAGTAGTATGGTATAGTAGTGGGAGTAGTAGTAGTGGTATATCGTAGTAAGTAGTAGTATAGTATTAGTTAGTTGTAAGTAGTAGTAGTAGTGGTAGTAAGTAGTATGGTAGGTAGTAGTAGTAGTAAGTAGTAGTAGTATAGTAGTATCAGTAGTCGTAGTAGTAGTAGTAGTATGGAAGCATTGAGTAGTAAGTAGTAGATAGTAGTAGTAGTGACAGTAGTAGTAGTGGTAAGTAGTAGTCATAGTAAGTAGTAATATAGTAGTCGTAGTAGTAGTAAGTTACCCAAAGTAGTATAGTACTAGAAGACTAGTAGTATAGTAGTAGTCGTAGTAGTAGTAGTAAGCAGATATAGTAGTATAATAGTAGTAGTAGTAGATATATATAGTAGCAGTACAGTAGCAGTAGTAGTAGTAGTAGTAATAGTCGTAGTAGTTGTAAGTAAGCAGAATTATGGTAGTAATAGTAGTTAGTAGCATAGTAGTAGTAGTAGTTATAGTATCGTAGTAGTAGCAGTAGTAATAGTAGTAGTATAGTATAGGAGTAGATAGTAATAGTAGTAGTAGTATCATAGTAATAGTAGTAGTAGAAGTAGTAGAAGTAGTAGTAGTAGCAGGAGCAGTACTAGTAGTAGTAATAGTAGTAGTAGCAGAGTAGTAGTAGTATAGTAGTAGTAAAGTAGTAGTAGTAGTAGGTAGTAGTAGCAGTAATAGTAGTAGTCGTAGTAGTACATTAGTAAAAGTAGTAGTAGTATAGTAGTAGTCAGTAGTAGAAGTAGTAAGGCAGTAATAGTAGTAGTAAGAAGTCCGTAGTTGAAGTAGTAGTAGTAGTATAGTAATAGTGCAGTAGCAGTAGTAGTAGTAAGTAATAGGACGTAGATAGTAGAGTAGCAAATTATTGTAGTAATAGTAGTAGTTACAGTAGTAGTAGTAGTAGTAGTCCTAGTAGTAGTAGTAGTTATAGGTAGTAAGCAGTAAGTAATAGTAGTAATAGTAGTAGTAGTAGTAGCAGTAGTAATAGTAAGTAGTAGAAAGTATAAAGTAGTAGTAGTAGCAGTAGCAGTAATATAGTAGAAATAGTAGGAGTAGCAGTAGCAGTAGTAAGTATAAGTGGTAGTATAGTAAGTAGTAGTAGCAGTAATAGTAGTAGTCGAAGTAGTAGTCTAGAACTAGGCCGTAGTAGTAGTAGCAGTAGTAGTAGTAGTAGAAGTAGTAGTAGTATCAGTAAAGTAGTAGTAAAACGTAGTTGTAGTAAGTAGTATAGTAGTAGTAGTAGTCAGTAGCAGTATAGTAGAAGTCGTATGTCGTAGAAGTAGGTAGTAAGTAAGTATCGTAAAGTCTTATAGACGTAAGTAGCATAGTAAGTAGTAGTAGTATAGTAGTAGTAGTAGTAAGTAGTAGTAGTAGTAGTGGTAGTAGTAGTGGTAGTAGTAGTGGTATATAGTAGTGGTGGTAGTAGTAGTAGTAAGTATAGTATCCAGTAGCAGTAGTAGTAGTAGTAGTAGTAGTAGCAGTAGCAGAAGTAGTAGTAGTAATAGTAGTAGTAGCATTAGTATTAGTAGTAATAGTCTGGTAGTAGTAGTAGTATCCGTAGTAAAAGCAGTAAGTATAGTAGTAGTAGCAGTATAAAGTAAGTAGTAAAGTCGTAATAAAGTAGTAGTAGTACATTAGCTAGTAATAGTAGTAGTAATAGTAGCAGAGCAGTAAACGTAAAAAAAAAAAAAAAAGGTAGTAGAGATTCGTAGTCTAGTAGTCGTCGTATTAGTAGTCTAGTTTGTAGTCCGCCGTAGTAGTCCGTAGTAGTCTTAGTAGACGTAATAGCTGTAGTAGTAGTAGTAGTAGTAGTAGTAGTGGTAGTAGTAGTGGTAGTAGTAAGTAGTGGTAGTAGTAGTAGTTAGTAGTTGTAAGTAGTAGTAGTCGTGGTAGTAGGTAGTAGTGGTAAGTAGTAGTAGTAGTAAGTAAGTAGTAGTAGTAGGGTCGTTAGTAGTAGTAGTATAGTGGAGCATAGTAGTTAGTAGTAGTAGTAATATAGTAGTAGTGACAGTAGTAGCAGTGTAAGTAGTAGTAGTAGTAAGTAGTAGTATTAGTAGTCGTAGTAGTAGTAGTACTAGAAGTAGTAGTAGTACTAGAAGTACTAGTAGTAGTAGTAGTAGTAGTAGTAGTAGTAGTAGCAGCAGTAGTAGTAGTAATAGTAGTAGTAGTTGTAGTAGTAGTAGTAGTAGCAGTAGTAGTAGCAGTAGCAGTAGCAGTAGCAGTAGTATATATTAGTAATAGTCGTAGTAGTATAGAGCAGAATTATGGTAGTAAATAGTAGTAGTAGCAGTAGAGTAGTAGTAGTAGTATAGTCGTAGTAGTAGTAGTACAGTAGTAATAGTAGTAGTAGTGTAGGTATAGCAGTAGTAATAGTATATAGTAGTAGAAGTATAGTAGTAGCAGTAGAATATAGTAGTAGTAATAGTAGTATTAGCAGGTATCAGTAGTAGTAGTAGTAGTATAGCTGTAATAGTATTAGTCGTAGTAGTAGTCAGTAGTACTAGTAGTAGTAGTAGTAGTATAGTAGTAGTAGTAGCAGTAATAGTAAGTAGAAGAAGTCGTAGTTGTAGTAGTAGTAGTAGTAGTAGTAAGTAGTAGTAGTAGTAGTAGAGTAGTAGTCAGCGTAGCAGTAGTAGTAGTAGATAGTCGTAGTAGATAGTAGTAGCAAATTAGTGGTAGTAACTAGGAGTAGTAGCAGTAGTAGTAGTAGTATAAGTATTAGTAGTAGTTTTAGTATAGTAGCAGTCAGTAGTATGAAGTAGTAGTTTGTGCAATAGTAATAGAAGTAGTAGTAGTAAAGTAGCATATAATAGTAGTAGTAAAGAAGTAGAAGTAGTAGTAGTAGCAGTAGCAGTAATAGTAGTAGTAAATAGTAGTAGTAGCAGTAGTAGTAAGTGATAGTAGTAGCAGCCGGAATAGTAGTATCCGTAGTAAGTAGTTAGTATACTACAGTAGTAATAGTAGTAAGTATTAGTAGTAGTAGTAGCATAATAGTAGTAGTGAAGTCGTAGTTTGTAGTAGTAGTATAGTAGTAGTATAGTATAGTAAAGTAATAGTAAAAGTCGTAGACGTAGTAGTAGTAGTAGTAGTATCGTAAGAGTCTTAGTAGGAACGTAGTTAGCAGTAGTAGGTAGTAGTAGTATAGTAGTGTAAGAGTGTAGTGGTAGTAGTAGTGGTAGTAGTCGTGGTAGTAAAGTAGTAGTAGTATGGTAGGTAGTATTAGTAGTAAGTAATAGTAGTAGCAGTACATTAATATAGTAGTAGTAGTAGCAGTAGCAGAAGTAAGTAGAAGTAATAGTAGAGTAGCATTAGTATAGTAGTCGTAGTCGTGGTAGTAGTAGTAGTAGCATAATAAAAGCCAGTATAGTAGTAGTAGCATAATAATACCATAGTAAAGTCGTAGTAGAAGTAGTAGTAATAGCAGTAGCAGTAATAGTTAATTAGTAAATAGTGCAGTAGCAGTATAAGTAGAGTAGTAGTAGTAGTCGTCAGTAGTCGTAGTAGTAGCAGTAGTAATAGTAGTAGAATAAGGTAGTAGTAGAGTTAGTAGTAGCAGTAATAGTAGTAGAGGTCGTAGTATAGTCATAAGTAGTAGTAGTCGTCCGTAGTCGTAAGAGTCCTTAGTAGTCTTAAGTAGACGTAGTAAGCAGTAGTAGTAGTAGTTAGTAGTAAGTAGTAGTAGTAGAGTAGTATAGTATAGTAGTAGTAGTGGTAATAGTAGTGGTTAGTAGTAGAAGTATGGTTGTAATAGTCGTGGTAAAGTAGAGTAGAGTGGTAGTAGAAGTAGTGGAAAGTAGAAATTTAGTACGGTAGTAAGTAGTAGCATATCCAGAAGTAGTAGTATTTTTAGCAGTAGTAATAGTAGTAAGTAGTAGTAGTAAGTATAGTAGTCGTGGTAGTAAGTATAGTAGCAGTAGTAATAGCAGTAGTAGTAGTAGTAGTAGTAGTAGTAGTTATAGTAGTAGTAAGTATAGTAGCAGTAGCAGTAGTAATAGTAGTAGTAGAAGTCGTAGTCGAAGTAGTAGTAGTAGCAGTAGCAGTAATAGTAGTATAATAGTATAGAGCAGTAGCAGAGTAGTAGTAGTAAGTAGTAGTATAAGTAGAACGTAGTATCGTAGTAATATAGTAGTAGTAGTAGCAGTAATTAGTAGTAGTGAAGTCGTAGTTCGTAGAAGTCTTCGTAGTAGTCTTCGTAGTAGCTTCCTAGTAGTCAGTTAAAAAAGTCGTAGTAGTCGTAGTAGTAGTAGCAGTATAGTAGTAGTAGTAGTAGTAGTAGTATAGTATAGTAGTAGTAGTAGTAGTAGTAGGTAGTAGTCGTAGTAGTCTTAGTAGACATAGTAGCAGTAGTAGTAGTAGTAGTAGTAGTAGTATTCGTAGTATTATGGTTAGTATTGTGGTAATAGTATAGTAGGAGTAGTAGTAGTAGTAGTAGTAAGTAGTAGGTATAGTAGTATTAAGTAGTAGTATAGTGGTAGTAGTAGTAGTGGTAAGTAAGGATATTAAGTAGTAGAAGTAGTAGTAGTATAGTAGTAGTAGTCGTAGTAGTAGTATAGTAGTATAGAAGTAGTTAGTAGTAGTAGTTAAATAGTAGTAGTGTAGTGTAGTAGTAGAATAGTAGTAGTATTAGTAGGAGCATTAGTAGTAGTAGTAATAGTCTGATAATAGTAGTAGCAGTAGCAAAGTATAGTATAATAGTATAGTAGCAGTAGTAGTAGTGTAGTAGTATATTAGTAGTCTGGTAGTAGTAGTAGTAGTAGTAGTAGTAGCAGTAGTAATAGTATAAAAAAGTAGTATAGCAGTAGTATAGTAGTTAGTAGAAGTCGTAGGAAAAGAAGTAGTAGTAGACAGTATCAGTAATAGTAGTTAGAAATATAATATCGAGCAGCAGTAGCAGTAGCAGTAGTAGTAGTAGTAGTAGTAGAAAGTCGTAGTCGTAGTAGTAGTAGTAGTCGTATAGTATAGTCGTAGTATCGTAGTAGTAGTAGTAGTAGTAGTAGTTATAAGTAAGTAAGTAGTATTAGATAGTAGTAAGGAGTAGTAGTAGTAGTAGTAGTAGTAGAGGAGGAGGAGGAGGAGGAGGAGGAAGGAGGAGGAGAGGAGAAGGATTAGGAGTAGTCCAAAGAACAAGAAGCAATAAGAAATGTAAAGGAGAAGGAGGAGGAGCATATAGAGAGCCGTGAAATTGTAATCGGGTGTTCATGTAACAATACAAGCATTATTATTCATGGCTTATAGGATCCTATGCAAACCGGCCAGATTGCTTTCTCGTTTATTATAACTCATTGTACTGGTTTAGAAATGAAGCACCTATAATGTTCACCGAAAAATATTTGGTTCAAAAGTTCAACTGATTGCTACATAAAGTACTGAAATTTTAGAATCTGAGTTACGGTTAAAATGAAAAAGATACATTATACAATTATTCACTATTGGGCAAGTTATGAAATTCCCTATTAATACATCTAACAGGTACATATAAGTGTCTACCATTGAAATTATAGTTTTCAGTACAAGTTATAAGACATTGGCGTAAAGAAAAGAATGTTCATGAAAAACAGACTTACAAGAGTGTGTGAGTTGTGGTCAAAGTCATAAGACATTGGTAGTATAAGACATTGGCGTAAAGTAAAGAATGTTTATGAAAAAAACAGACTAGGAGAGTGTGTGAGCTGTTGTGGCCAAAGTCTCAAGAGAGATGGACAAGGGTTTCTGAGATACTGAAATGTTTTTTTCTGATCAAATCAGTATGGGGTGAATATGACTGAATATGATTATGATTATACAATATAAAAGGTTGTCTGTGTGAATCACGTCATAAGCTTATTGATCGTTAGCTTGCAGAAATGGACTAAACGACATCTGTGGACTTCAGATATTAATAGCTAATAGGAATTGTAGAAACTTGTATTGGTGTTTTGCGTAATGTTTGCAAATATAAACTGTATTCTAACTTAATGTTAAGACTTATAATATCAATTTATTATAAGTGTTGTAGAAATTTTTTTACAAACCAGGACTCTGACTAGCGCTCAGGTCGGAGAGGGACGTGTTTTGGTTTGCTCTCTCCATCCAGTGCTATGCTCAGTGGCTTTTTTTCCCCACAAGCCATTGCTAAGTGTGAAATTTGTTCAGACTTAAATACGAATTTCAAAAGCAGGAAGTGGGCGCAGAATCATTATGTTGTCGAAATATACCAGTCTGTAAATGGCTCAGTGAGTGATAACGTGGCTGCGGGAAATCCCCCTGATGAAATGATGATACCAAGTAAGAAATGTCGTAATGGATGAACAGTAGCTACATTGCAACGTAAAGTTATTCAGGTAGGTACAGACGGTGCTCTTCGTATATAAACACAATTAGAAACACTACATGATCGGATTCATGTACTTCAAACAGACAAAAAAAGGAAAAACAACAACAACAACAACAACAGTTTTGCAGGTTTTCACTGTGGAAGTGTACTATAGTTACTCTTAAACAAAATACACAATCGAAAGATCCAGACAAAATGCACAGTATCAGGAGAGCATGACAAGCTCACTGACAAAGTATTTTGCGGGAAGATCGTCAGGTAAGAGGAAGAATCCTTCCGCTTCCTCCACCAGTGATTCCTGTGCCAGCCCCGAGCAGCCCAGCAGCAGGGGGAGACAGGAGGAGGAGAGGAAGAAGAAGAAGGCCAGGACAGGCAGTGTGGGCAGTGAGGACAGTCACATCATGGGCTCTGAAGAGCTCCTAGAAGAAATTAGACAAAAACTGTGCAACGTCTCAACAAAAGAAGATATACAAGAAATGAAGGATGAAATAAAGCAAATGAGAGAAGAGATGAACTTTAAGAATGGACAAGAAAATCGGGGTGAGGGTGTCTACAGCAGACCTTGAAATTGCCCACCGTGTGGGCAAGCCAGGAGGAAGCAGGCCACGCCCCATCATCGCACGCTTCTTCTCCAGGAGGCTGAGGGGACAAGTTCTGGCGGACCGCCGCAAGCTGAAACAGTCTGGTGTGTCGGTGGGAGAGGATCTCACTCAAACAAACTATAAACTCTTAAAGAAAGCATCCGATCATATGGCAACCATGGCAGCATGGTCGTCGAACAGCAAAATCCTTGATAAAATGAAGAATGGGCGGACTCTTATATTAGATACCACAATGAACGTCAATGAAGTGCTGTCTAAGGCCATGAATGAACACACCTGGCTGAGGATATGGAAACGACAGTGACAATATGAAACCTGCCTGCTGCTGTTTGGACACCATCCCTTTTCTCCTGTCTGTCAGTGCTTCATGTCGTGTTCCTCTCTCTCTCTCTCTCTCCTCTCTCTCTCTCTCTCTCTCTCTCTCATCTCTCTCTCTCTCTCTCGCTCTCTCTCTCTCTCTCTCTCTCTCCTCTCTCTCTCTCTCTCTCTCTCTCTCAGTGTGACTGGGCCCCCCAAATAGACATAAAAATTAACCCAAAACAGTTAACTTTTAGAGTCCCTTTTCAATTGCTCCCTTTGGCCAGAGTGATCTTCTACAAACGCTACATGCACAATGTAAACGATCAATCCGCCTTTAGCGTTTGTTGGAATGACTTTGCCAAACCTAACAAACCCATTTCCCTCAGTGAAAATAGAGACCTAACCAGCATTCCCACCACCCTACCTAGTGAAGAACTTTATAAAACTAAAATACAAGTGAATTGTGGAGACAAGAAACTGATCACCATCACCACTTTTTACACAACAGGAACTGTACTTGTGCAAGGCAACCTGTGCAGACGATGGCTCAAAAAAGAATTTCAGACTCTGATACAAGTGATCCGAGCCATCTTCTGCTTGACACAGAAAGAAGCCCAGCCAAACCTGGACGAGGCTGTGCGTGACCTGTCCGAAGTACCTCTACCCCAACCCAAACCTTCCCCCTCTGGCGGAATAACTCCCCAGGACATCCCCTCCCCATCCAGGAGTCCTGCCCCAACCAGATTGCTCCCATTGACCAATGTCACCACCAGCCCACCACCCAGTCCTGATGTTCCACTGTCTGATCCATCACCACCCTCATCCCCACCAGTTCAGCAGCCAGCCCAGGTAACTTCAGCAGAGGGGAACACAACACAAACCACTCCACAAAACACAGCACAAACACCACATTCACACCCTGTGCAGACGCAAGTTCTCCATCACTCAACAAAAAGCAGTCCATCTAACATTCAGTCCAAAAACAGCACACAAAACACACTCATCCATACTGTGCAACACGTTGCACCATCAGTTACCCGCTCTCACCAAAAATCACATCGCTTTCCTCGTTTCCTGTGCAAACAAACAGTTACCCAAACATCACAACGACTGAAGCAAAAGATACACTCACTGTCTTGCTCAATACAAAAAACCACCAAAGCATTGGGTTCCCTCACCAAAACTATTCTCACACTGCAAACAGAAAACCACGACTTGAAGTCAGAACTCACGGAACTGAAACGCACACTATCAAAAGCACACACACACAAAGACTCAACCTCACACACGCAGTCAGACAAAGAACAGGACTCCTTACTATCATCCTTCCCTAACCACCAACAGATTCTCTCTTCTCTACCACTACGACGAAAACACAAATCAATGTACACATGAAAACACTGACCAGAAGCCAACTCCACCTGACTCAACAACTTCACTACAAGCCATGGACAATACTGTGAACATCAACAACCAAACAGACTCTGGTAAACAAGCATCCGACATTACTGAATAAATCAACAACCAAGCCACAAGCAACACTGCCAAAACTGTCAGCATCAACAACCAAACAGACTCTGGCAAACAAACCCGTGACAACACGGAGGAGAAAGACCCAAACCCAAATGTTTGGACAACAGTCCCTCAAAGAAAAAGAAAAGACAAACTGCAATCACACACTTCTGAAGCACCTCAGACTACTACCAACAACACCCTCACACCACGCCAACAACTAGCAGTACAAAGAGTACACTCCAGCACAACGAATCTCATCCTGGGTGACTCAGTGACACGACACATCAAGTCAGATATTCTATATTACAAAGGCAGAAATCAAAACATCAGCATCTCAGGTCTCACAGTTGATGACCTTATTCATTGGCTTCAACACATTCCCCGCAACAAAGAAGTACAGCACCTCATTTTTCATACTGGAATCAACACATGCAAACATACATCAATCACAGACAATAAATGGACACAACTTATCAGAAATATCAAGCATGTGTTCCCCCAAGCCAGGCTGCTGGCATCGTCCATTATCCCCCCAATGGGTCGACATCCTCTAAAGAAGACCGTTCACTTATCCAATATGTCCCTTGCCAAAGTGTGTTCTGCAGAAAACATCACGTTTGCAGACCACGCTGCCATATTTACAACTGCTAGTGGGGCCCCACGCAAAGATTTATATTCTGACCCTTTCCATCCCAGCCCCAAAGGTACAGACAGGTTAGCGTACAGCCTCAAATACGCCGACCCCCGAACACCAACGACAGCCTCTCCTGACGACCCCAACTACACGGCCCACTGACGTACAGAGGACGCAACCCTTACCTCTGCTTCAAAAGGGTATCATGTCCCTGGATACCCTTTTTCAATCGCGGATGTCAGGACGCCAACCTCCCCTCAAACCCCTGTAACGGTGTCTGGGCCAACAGACAAACTCTCCCACGTCTACGATATGTGACGACCCTACCTCCTCCCCACCGCCAGCCCCCACCCTACCCAGCAGTTGTCCGCCACCAGACTTCACCCAGCTCCAACTTTCTGTCTAGGGTTACACTAAGAAAACTCTGGTGGACAAATTCTCACCTACCAATGTTCCACATTAAGGGTGTGTGGTGGAGTGGGTGGGTGGGTGGGTGTGGGTGTGGGTGGGTGTGGGTGTGGGTGGGTATGCAGGTACACCTATGTGTGTGTATGTGTGCACTAGTGTGTGTGTGTGTGTGTGTGTGTGTGTGAACAAGGATTTGTATGTGCGTTCATACTGCATGCATGTGTATAAACACTTCCCTTAACCACTCATTAGTTAGAAGTTGCATAACATCTTACAAGGACTTACTCCTGTGTTCTGCTACCCATGGCCTTGAAATGTCAATTTGGTGACAGTTTAATTTTATATCATAAATCTGTATTCTGTGCTGGAGACACGCCCACCCAGTGCTGCAGTGTGAAGCAGACAGTTTAATTTTATATCATATATCTGTATTCTGTGCTGGAGACACGCCCACCCAGTGCTGCAGTGTGAAGCAGACAGTTTAATTTTATATCATATATCTGTATTCTGTGCTGGAGACACGCCCACCCAGTGCTGCAGTGTGAAGCAGACAGTTTAATTTTATATCATAAATCTGTATTCTGTGCTGGAGACACGCCCACCCAGTGCTGCAGTGTGAAGCAGACAGTTTAATTTTATATCATATATCTGTATTCTGTGCTGGAGACACGCCCACCCAGTGCTGCAGTGTGAAGCAGACAGTTTAATTTTATATCATAAATCTGTATTCTGTGCTGGAGACACGCCCACCCAGTGCTGCAGTGTGAAGCAGACAGTTTAATTTTATATCATATATCTGTATTCTGTGCTGGAGACACGCCCACCCAGTGCTGCAGTGTGAAGCAGACAGTTTAATTTTATATCATAAATCTGTATTCTGTGCTGGAGACACGCCCACCCAGTGCTGCAGTGTGAAGCAAACAGTGACAGGACAACCAGTGTCAATCTCCTGCACCAGGACCAAGCTTTCTGGAACAGTGCTGAATGTGCTCATCACTTTCTTTTCTCTTTTCTTTTCTTTGTTATTTGTTCTTACTTTAAAAAAAAATTCTCTTTTAAAATCATATTTTCCAGGAACTGTGCTGATTGTAGTTGTGCTTATTATTCATATTCTGGCATCCTTTATTTACAGGTGCTTTACTGTATTGTCTCACCTCGCTTGTTGAGGGTGATTTGGTCGCTTCTGTTGTTGTTGTTGTTGTTGTTGTTTTTGGTCTTTTTTTTAATATCTCCCCTTTCTCTCGGTAACCAACCACGCCACCTGTGGAATTTTCTTTTTTTCCCTTTTTTCTTCTTTTCTCGTCAATCTCTATTTTATCTTACCTTTCAAAACCCTTGGAAAAACATATGAATAAACACATAGTCCATCATATAGATATTAACAACTTACTTCACCCAAATCAGTCTGGATTTAGAAACAATCACTCGTGCCATACGGCATTAACTAGTCTTGTAGACAATTGGCTGTCAAACTTAATGCCCAAAAAATTTTTTTTGGAGTATTATTTGTGATTTTTAAAAAAAACTTTTATAAAA
>CM054154.1:58126378-58145242 GCA_028751875.1 Rapana venosa | reverse complement strand
CCCCCCCCCCCCCCCCAAAAAAAACCCCCCTCCCCCCCCCCACCCCAAAATTTTTGGGGGGCCCCCCCCCCCCCACTAACCCCGGGGGCTGGGAAACCTACACCATTCAAGGTAACTACTTGTTACACATAAGTATAAATCAATTAATAACAAACAGATCATTTCAAATAACAATGAAATCTTTCACTCAAACTCCTTCAATTGTTGAAAAATCAAGAAATCGCAAAATCAAATGAATAAACAAAACCATTAAACAGAAAAAGACCCACAAAACACTCCCCTCCTAACTCCCTAACTAAACTAAACCCCAAAAGTCCAGACTAGATAATCAAGCGTGGCTTGGGCGCTGCAACACACACACACACAACACATCTACACATACACACACATACACACACACTTACGCACGTTATACCACGCACACACCACAACACACACACACACTCTCTCACACATACACACTACACACACATAAACACACACCACACACACACACACACCCCATCCTGGATACATATCCATTCGCAAGACATTTCCTCACATACAAGATAATAGACACATGTCATAATTATCAAAATATCATAACCGTACATTTGTAACAGACAAAACCAGGAAATAAACATTATTTGATGTACGAAGACAGCAAGCCACAAAGCATCAAGAAAAATGACCATCTAACATCAGCTATTTCAACAAAAACACACAGAACTGCTTTCTTTCCGCTCTCATCTGCACACACTGTGCATGGGCGCTCATTACTACTCACTGGACACACACATACACACATACACACACTAATACAACACATATTCATGCATGCGCAATCCTATATACACATTAGTAGAATAGATACAAAAGTCCACAGAAGTAATGAAATTGTCAATCAGAACATTGCAAATTAAACAATCCATACCATTTCTGCATTAGCAACAAAATTACAACCCAAAACTTCATTTTAAGGGGGGAGGAAAAAACTCAGACAAGTTCATTGTTAACAAAATCAAAACAAGCCAAGGGCAACACACTGGGCACACAACACATTACAATTCAAAGTCTAGCTCACTAATGTCAGTTACAGAGAGAGAGAGAGAGAGAGAGGAGAGAGAAGAGAGAGAGAGAGATGGAGTGAGGAGAGAGAGAGAGAGAGAGAGGATAATTTGGTATAATGCATAGGGAGGATATATTTACTTTGTTTCCAACAGATCAATTGTGGATTTTTATTTTTGAAATTTTGGGCCATTTAGTGGATGAAAAAAATGGACTTTTGTAGATTGTTAATGATTGGGAGTTGTCTAAAAATGAGTCAGGAGAAGGGAGTTCCACTGCACAGGGCCTGAGGTAAAGTAAGCTAGATTTGAACAAATCTATTCTTGGGATTGGGACACATGGCTTTTCGGTATTTCTGGAATGATTCATTGGGAACTTGTCTTGTAAGGGCATGAGGGAAAATGTTCCTGTCATTATCTTAAACATCATGATTCCTTTTGTTAAAATCTTAGTCATTTGGTGTAGGGAAGAATATTTAACTGGGTAACATCCACTTCTAGTAAGGTGTCCTCTTCAGAAGAACCAGTTTATGAGCACACGTGTTATACAGACTTTAATAATGGTTCATAGTGTTTGCACTGCAGAATTACCACAGGGTTGAAGCATTAATCTATTGAGGATTGTATTATAAGCTTGCAAAGAATATTTTTCTTGAATGAAAAGTCAAGAAAATGTTTGATTTTAGTCAGTTGGTTATACTCTTTGAAGACATGTTATTTGCACAGATGGGTAAGTGATGGTACCAGCTGGAGATTTTCATCTAATTGGTACTCCTAGAAACTTTGTGGTGTGGTGAGACGGCTTGGTCTATTGTTTCCCTTTTCAATATGGAATCGGAGAAAATATTAGATAGATTTTGTCGCTTTTGTCTGGTAGTGATAAGCATGCATTTTGTTTTTTGGGGGTGTATAGTCATGTGATTTTGTTTTTCGTCCATTTGACAAGTTCATCAGTGCTATTCTAGCAATGTCTTTGCAAGTGAGTTAATGTCAGTAGGACTTGTATGTATGGTTTTGGCGTCAGCAAAAAGTTCGCATTTAGAATTGAATATGGAGAGGAAGGTCATTTATGTATAATGAAAAGAGAATTGGTCCTAAGATGGATCCCTGTGGTACTCCATAATGATGGGTTTGAGTGTGGATGTGGGA
The DNA here is from genome assembly GCA_028751875.1 of Rapana venosa. Taxonomy (NCBI): domain Eukaryota; kingdom Metazoa; phylum Mollusca; class Gastropoda; order Neogastropoda; family Muricidae; genus Rapana; species Rapana venosa. The sequence continues at coordinate 58,143,047 of CM054154.1, read as the reverse complement.
CGTGCTATTGAAACACATTGTTGCCTGTTTGTAAGATAAGAAGCAAGAAGTTCAAGAGTTATCTTGTAGAGAGATTATTATAGTCTAGCTTTTTAATGAGAAGTTACTGGTCCAATGTGTATCAAATGCTTTTTTTTGAAATCCTACCAAATAATACTCCACAAAATGTATTGTTATAATGTTAGACAGCCATTTGTCTTCAAGACTAGTTTAATGCCGTATTGCACGAGTGATTTTTTCTTAAATCCAGGACTGATTTGGGTGAGTAAAGTAAGTTGTTAATATCTATATGATGCACTATGTGTTTATACATAGTTGTTCAAGGCGTTTTGAAAGGTAAGATTTAAAATAGTGATTGGGCCTATAATTGGAGGGATCAGAAGTAGTGTCCTCCAGACTGTGGATCGGAAATCACCTTAGCAGTTTTGAAGGCTTGGGGAATAATAGTTTTTATGAAGAGCAAAGGTTATATATATGTGTCTGAGTGTCTGTAATAAACTGGAGCTGAGGAGTTTCAGTATTTCGGCCATCTATTCCTCAAGACCACCGCGTACTTGATTGTTTGAGGTGTGTCAGGTAATCGTAGACCTCAGAAACAGATATGATGGTTATGTGGAGTTTTGATGGGAATACGCTTTTCTTGGCAGAATTGTTTTAGTTCATTGAGTCATTGGACTTCGATTTATCATTTGTTATTTATGTTACAAGAAAATATTATGAAGTGATTGTTTTGTTTATCAGAAGAAAATATCTTTAAATTACGTTAGATTTTGGAAGACATTGATTATTTGTTATTTTGATTGATTGCCGTTCCATTCAGTCTTTGATTTTTGTTTGGATGAAAGTAGATCTTGGAAATATTTCCTTTTCTCTTGCCGCCCGGTTTTTTTGTGAATTTATGGCCATTTCTTAATTTTTTGCCATCCTCAAAATATTTTATTTCTTTTAGGAAATCTCTAAGATAGCATGCCTTCTTCTAGTTTCATGGTAACCAAGGTGGTTTGCGGACTGTTTGATCCTTATGGTTTTAATGGGGAATGTTTGTTATAAGTTTTCAGTAAAAAACTTTTATTCCAGAAACTCAATGGCCAGGTCTGGATCAGTAATATTGAATGTTCCGAGAGCATGGAAATGCTTAACCTCTAGTAAGAAAAAGTGCCTCATTTAAATTTTGCAAAAGGGCGATTGGTTATAGTTGTATGGCCAGGTTTAGGAATTTTTGTTCCTTTTTTTGACATGTGGTACAGACTGGGTAGTGGTTCGCTACAGTTGTGTACAGGGACACAAGTGTTCTATGATGTTTTTTAGGGTCTGATAATAGATGTGATCAATGATTGTGTTAGAATTTGTGTGACTCTTGTGGTGAATTACTAATTGGTGAGATTGAATGAGTTAATAACTTGGGTCCATTGGTTGTTTACTTTTGCTAGGTCAATTATAAAAATCACTAGTAGATAAATTGCCCTCGATTCTAATAGGATAAGTTCATCATGGAGTCAAACTTGTCTATCCAATTTTTTTTCTTTCTGTTGGTTTTCTGTAGCAGCAACCCCATTATAATAGGCGACTGCACCTTTTATAGCTACTTCGATCCCAGAAGATGGATACTACTCCATACGGTTCAAGATGGAAAAGACGTTTGAACGTTACAGGACTCACTAATTATAGATTTAAGAGACCTGTTTCTTGGGGCTTTTGCGGATCTTTTCGCATGATTTTATATCTGGGAATGGAAATGTCAGTGTTGGTTATGTGTTCTCTAAGTCTTGACTCGAGGAAAATCACCTAGTATATGAAATGTTTGCTTGGTTTGTGATGAGTATTGTTATATCTTCGATTTTATTGACTTGCCAGGGTTTATATTTAGGTGACAAATTCGGTAAGCCATCTTGGAGGGCATGAATTGTGTCTTGAATACATCTATTAAAGTTAGTTTTGTGAGGAAAAGTATTAATGTGTAAAGAATGGTGGAAGATAAGGAAGAAAGAGAGACAATGAATAATAATAAAATAGGAGGGGGGAGTGAATACTTGATAGGGGTATAGTGGTGGAAGGGTGAAGTGAGGAAGAAGAAAAACCAATTACCACTCTGTAGCTTTACACAATGTGTAATATAACTCAATCAGTCTGACCAGTAGTCTGACGAAAAAAAAAAACAAAAAGAATAAAATAAAATAAAATAAAAATCTACAGGTTGGCGTGGTTGGTTACCGAGGGAGAAAGGGGAGTATTTTTAAAGGAAAAACAAACAAAAAAACAAAAAACAAAACAAAAACAAAAGACAAACATAAAAAACCCCAAGCAAAACACAACAACAAAACAACAAAGCAACCAAAAATCACCCTCAACAAGCAAGGCGAGGACAATACAGTAAAGCACCGTAATTAAAAGATGCCAGATATGAATAATAAGCACAAACTACAAACAGCACAGTTCCTGGAAAATAGAGTTTTAAAAAGAGAATTAAAAGTTAATAAATAAAAAAAAAGTTTAAGAACACAATAAAAAAATAAAAATAATAAAAGAAAGGGGAGAAAGGAAAGTGATGAGCACAATCAGCACTGTTACTGAAAGCTTGGTCTGTACAGGAGGATTGTCATGGTTTGTTCCTGTCACTGTTTGTTCCACTTGCCAGCACTGGGTGGGCGTGTCTCGAGCACAGATACAGATTTCTGATAATAATAATTAAACTGTCTGCTTCACACTGCAGCACTGGGTGAGCGTGTCTCGAGCACATGAAAACAGATTTATGTATATGATTAAACTGTCACCAATTGACATTTCAAGGCCATGGGTAGCAGAACACAGGAGTAAGCCTTGTAAGGATGTTATGCAACTTCCTAATAATGAGTGGTTAAGGGACGTGTTCATACCACATGCATGCGTTTGAACGCACATACAAATCCTTGTTCACACACAACACACACACATACACGCAACGTTAGTGCACACTAGGCACACATAGGGTTGTACCTGATACCCACCCACACCCCACACCCACACACACCCCACCCCACCCACACACCAACGCGCACCACACACACACACACACACACACACACACACAGAATTTGTTTTACACCAGAGTTTCTAGTGTAAACTAGACAGAAAAGTTGGAGCAGGGTGGTGAAGTCTGGTGGCGGACACTGCTGGGTAGGGTGGGGGCTGGCGGTGGGGGAGGGAGGTAGGGTCGTCACATATCGTAGACATGGGAGGGGTTTGTCTGTTGGCCCAGACACGTCCATTCAGTGGTTGAGGGGGTTGGTTTGGCGTCCTGGAATCCGTGATGAAAAAGGTATCCAGGGGACATGATACCCCTTTTTAATGAAAGCAGAGGTAAGGGTTTGGTCCTTTGTACGTCAGTGGGCGAGTAGTTGGGGTCGTCGGAGCGGCTTGTCGTTGTGGTCGGGGTGTCGGCGTATATGAGGGATATACTCACACATTTCATACCCCAAATTTTCTTTTCATTACCCTTTACCTCAACACCCCAAAGCTGATTTTTCCCCCAATCCTAATACCTATTTTACTCGAGCGTCATCAAACTCCCGCTTGATTATTTACATCTACCCCCAAATTCCCTTTCCCACCATTTCCCCATCCCCCCACCCAAATTCCCCCCTTACATATTAAACTCCCGTATGTCCCCCCCCCCCCCCCCCCCCCCCCCCCCCCCCCCCCCCCCCCCCCCCCCCCCCCCCCCCCGTCCCCCCCCCCCCCCCCCCCCACCCCCCCCTCCCCCCCCCACCCCCCCCCCCACACCCCCCCCCCCCCACCCCCCCCCCCCCCCCCCCCCCCCCCCCCCCCCCCCCCCCCCCCCCCCCCTTGGGGGGTTAATGGGACGATGCCAGCACCCTGGCTTGGGGGAACACATGCTTGATATTTCTGATAAGTTTTGTGTCCATTTATTTGTCTGTGATGGATGAATGTTTGCATGTGTAGATTCCAGTATGAAAAATGAGGTTTGCTGTACATCTTTTTTGCGGGGAATGTGTTGAAGCCAATGAATAAGGTCCATCAACTGTGAGACCTGAGATGCTGATGTTATGATTTCTGCCTTTGTAATATAGAATATCTGACTTGCTGTGTCGTGTCACTGGTCACCAGGATGGATTCGTTGTGCTGGAAGTGTACTCTTTGTACTGATAGTTGTTGGCGTGGTGTGGGAGTGTTGTTGGTAGTAGTCTGAGGTGGCTTCAGAAAGTGTGTGATTGTAGTTTGTCTTTTCTTTTTCTTTGAGGGGACTGTTGTTCCAATCATTTGGGTTGGGTCTTTTCCTCTGTGTTGTCAGGGTTGCTTGCCAGAGGTCTGTTTGGTTGTGTGCTTCAGTTGTTTGGCAGTGTTGCTCTTGTGGCATGGTGGTTGATTTCTTCAGTATGTTGGATGCTGGTTTGCCAGAGTCTGTTTGGTTGTTGATTTTCACATTATTGGTCCATGGCTTGTAGTGAAGTTGTGAGGCAGGTGGAGTTGGCTTTGGGTCAGTGTTTTCATGTGTACATTGATTTGTGTTTTCGTCGTAGTGGTTGGAGAAGAGAGAATCTGTTGGTGGTAGGGGAAGGATGCTAGTAAGGAGTCCTGTACTTTGTCTGACTGGCGTGTGTTTGAGGTTGAGTGTTTGTTTTGTGTTTATTGCTTTTGATAGTCGTGCGTTCTCAGAGTCCGTGAGTTCTGATACTTCAAGTCGTGGTTTTCTGTTTGCAGTGTGAGAATAGTTTTGGTGAGGGAACCCAATGCTTTTGGTGTGTTTTTTGGAATGAGAAAAGACAGTGAAGTGTATCTTTTGCTTCCAGTTGTTGTGATGTTTGGGTAAGTTTGTTTTGCAACAGGAACGATGGGCAGGGGGAAAGCGATTGTGATTTTTGGTTGTGAGAGCGGGTAACTGATGGTCTGCGACGTGTTGCCACAGTATGGATGAGTGTGTTTTGTGTGCTGTTTTTTGGACGAATGTTAGATGGATGCTTACTGTTGAGTGATGGAGAACTAGCGTCTGCATAGGGTGTGGAATGTGGAGTTTTCGCTGTGATTTGGTGAAGATGGTTGTGTTGAGTTCTCCTATGCTGAAGTTACCTGGGTCTGGGGCTGCTGAATGGTGGGGATGAGGGTGGTGATGCATCACACAGTGGCATCAGGGGACCTGGGTGGGTGGGGCTGGTGGTGACATTGGTAAATGGGCTGCAGCTGCAATCTGGTTGGGGGCAGGGACTCCTGGATGGGACGGGGATGTCCAGGAGATTATTCCTGCCAGAGGGGGGGAAGGTTTGGTTGGGTAGAGGTACTTCGGACAGGTCACGCACAGCCTCGTCAGGTTTGGCTGGGCTTCTTTCTGTTTCAGGCAGAAGATGGCTCTGGATCACTTGTACTCAGAGTGAATTCTCTTTTTAGCCATATTCTGCACAGGTGCCTTTGCACAAGTAACGTTCCTGTATTGTAAGAAGGTGGTGATGGTGATCAGTTTCTTGCTCCACCAATTCACTTGTTTTTAGTTTTATAAAGATTTCTTCCACGAGGTAGGGTGGTGGGGATCTGGTTAGGTCCCCCCTCTTATTTTCACTGAGGGAAATGGGTTTGTTAGGTTTTGGCAAATGCATTCAACAAACGCTAAAGGCGGTTGATCGTTTACATTGTGCATTGTGGTTTGTATAGGATCACATCTGGCCAAAGGGAGTAACTGAAAAGGGATTTTAAAAGTTAACTGTTTTGGGTCAATTTTTATGTCTATTTGGGGGGCCCAGTCACACTGGCAGAGAGACAGAGACAGAGAGAGACAGAGAGACAACGAGACAGAGGACAGATAGAGCAGAGGAGAGAGACAGAGGAGAGACTGAAAAGACAAAGAGAGACACAGAGAGTGACACAGAGAGAGACACAGAGAGACAAGAGAGACAGAGACAGGAGACAGAGAGAGACAGAGACGAGCTGAGAAACAGACAGACAGACAGACAGAGACAGAGGGGCAGAGAGAGAGAGGAGAGAGAAGAGAGATATGGAGAGGGGAGGAAAAGAGAGGAGAGATGGGAGAGAGAGGAGAAGGAAGAGAGAGAGGAGGACGAGAGGATGAATGATCTACTCATGGTTTGAAATAGGACAGTCTGCTATTGCTGGATACCTTCTATAAAGCTCGAAAATACTTCTTAACACACCTCATCATCATCAGACCGTGCCCTTGGCGGTTCGTGGGGAGGACATAGGAAAGACGATGACGTGGTAGCCTCCTCCATCCATCTCGGTCCTCGGCTGCTGCGCAGTAGTGCCGAGTCATTCATCCTGTGTAGTCCATTCTCTGTGTTGTACATCAATGACTAGTCTGTCCTTCCCCTCCTTCTGCCACCTTAGAGTGTTCCTGCATACTGTTTTGGGCAGTGTGTTGTGGCGGGTGACGTTGGCGAAACCATGGCAGCTTTTTTAGTCTTTGACGATGGTGAAGAAGGGGTTCCTGTGGACCGGCCAGCAGTTGTTATTTGACTCTTGACAAATTCATTGGTCTTTCGTTCTCTCCCAAGAATGCCAGTAGCTACCGCTTCCATATATATAAGATAAGCATTTTGTTTCGAATGACTGGATTTTCGCTTTGCTGTTCAGCAGTCAATGTCAGTTTCAACTTCCGTACAGCAGGATTGGAAACTGGAATTAGGGCCTTTGTAGAGCTTTAGTTTGATTGGGAAAGCTGATCTCTTTACTTTCCCAGATGGTGGTGAGTTTTGTCATGGAAGAAGATGTTGCCATGGCTATCTGACTTTGATTTCTTGTCGTCGATCGCCCGTCTTTGTGAGTGTAGCGCGCGAGGTATTTAAAAGCGGTCTACCTCCTCCAGTTGTTTGCCGGTCATGTAAAATTTTAGCCGGTGGCATTGCTCGGTGCTGTTACAACAAGTACTTTACTTTCCTCCGAGCTCACTCCATCCCCATATGCTCCAGCTCTGTTCTAAAGTCTGGTTCGAAGATCTCTGCAGCTCTGTGTTATTCCGCCCTGAGGGCAATGTCATCGGGCAAACCGTAAGTTGTTGAGGGGGTCGGCCGCCAATGGAGATGGTTAGGGTGGGAAGTCATGGAGGGTCTCTTCGTGATGTTTTTCCAAGAACAGTATTGAACAGGACTGGAGATAACAGGCTTCCTTGTCGGACCCCAACTGTGGTTTTGACAGTAGTCTCCGACCTGAGTGTTTAGAAGGACTGCACTGCTTGCAGTTTGGTATAGTGCTTAAAATGGTTTGCACTAGTCCTTCTTCAATGCCCAAACATTATGAGGACCTGCCACGGCCTTCGTGCCATACACTGTCAAAGGCCTTTCTTGAAGGCGATGAAATTGTGGAACAGGTCTCTCTGATGTTGAAGATGTTTTTTCCAATCATGATGTGGCAAGTTAAAAATCTGTTCCGATTGTGACTCCTGCCTGCCCTGAACCCAGCTTGTTCCTCTGCAAGGTGTTCTTATGTCTCATTCTTGAGTCGATTCAAAAAATTAACTTTGGAGATGATCTTGTGGCGTGATGTGGGATGATTGTTCTTTGTTTTGGCATTGGGCGCGTAAATTCCCCTTCTTGTGGCAGGGGTATATGATGAGTGATTGTGTCCAATTTGTTGGGCACTGGTTTTGTCTCCCAAACTTCTGACAGATAGCTGTAAAATATGTGGAGTGGACTGTTTCGCCACCATGCTTGAGCAGCTCTGCTGGTATATTGTCTGCTCTGGGGACTTTCCTACTGGGTTAAGCTGCGGATGGGCTTCTTCCACTTCTTCCCTCAGTATAGGTAAATGGCAGAGGGTTGCTCTTGATGTTGGCTGCTTTCTCTTTATATGGCTCTTGACGGTTTGTATTGGGTAGTTTTACAGTTCTTGACAATATTCAGACCACTGTCAATTGCAGCTGAGCTTTCTGTGAGGGAGGTTGCCGGAGTGTTTCATGACTGATGGACACACCTATATGACAGCATAAAAACAGGCCTTTGGCAGGAAAGTGAAACTTTTTATGGGGAGAGTGAGTGTGTGAGAGAGAGAGAGATAGAGAGATCAAGATCGAGAGAGACAGAGAGAGAGAGAGGAGAGGAGAAAGGAAAGAGAGAGGAGAGATGAGAGGAGGAGAGAGAGAGAGAGAGAGAGGAGGAGGAAAGAGAGAGAGGAGAGTGAGAGAGAGAGAGAGGAGAGAGAAGAGACAGAGGAGGAGAGAGCGAGTGAGAGGGAGAGAGGAGAGAGAGAGAGAGAGAGAGGGATAAGAAAGTAACAGAAAAACAAGAAACAGAAGTAGAAAACAGACAGAGCGCAAAGGGTGGAGAACGGCCTGGTTATGGTTGAAAATGTAAAACCTGTGGCTTTTGGGTATCTTTATAAACCCCAGAGTATTTTAAAAACACTCACAACTGACAGCATTAACTGCATTTGTCAGCAGTTAAAAACTGAGAGAGATAGAGGGAGGGAGGAAAGAGAGAGAGAGAGAGAGGAGGGGGGGGGTGAGGGAGAGAGAGGAGAGAGAGAGAAGAGAGAGGAGAGGAGAGAGAGAGAGACAGAACAGACAGAGAGAGACAGACAGACAGACACAGAGACAAAGTTGAGACAGAGGCAGGGAGACAGAGAGACAGAAAGACACAGAGAGAGGCAAGAGAGGAGAGAAACAGACTGACACACAGACAGACAGACAGAAACACAGACGACAAAGGATGGATGGACAGAGGCAGAGAAGAGACAGAGACACAGAGAAAGAAAGACAGAGAGACCAACAGACAGACAGAGAGGATGCTCAACACACACACAACACACCACACACACAAACACACACAACACACACACACACAAACCACACAACACACACACAGAGGCAAGTTTAATCCAATTCAAAGAATGAACGAACTATAAAGAACAACAGTATTCTTTCTTTTTGGTTGTGAAGGACAGACACAGACCAAACGTCCTCGTCTGTTTTTTAATTGCACTTAGACAGCAGTTTACAGTTGTCTCATCATATGAGCCAAAATGCGTTTCTTGCCGTTAAGCGCCTGGACAATTCAGGCCCAGCACATCCAACTTCCACATGGGATGAGAATTGTTATACTTTAAGTCGCTTTCTGGTTTTAAGAAAAAAAGAAAGGGGGCGGGAGAATCGGCAGGTCCGCACGCCTCGTCCGGGTTTGGCTGGGTTTTTCTGTGTCAGGCAAAAGATGGCTCGGCCCTTTTATCAGACTGAAATTCTCTTTTTAGCCTCTTTGCAAGGGTTGCCTTCCCAAAAGTCCCGTTCCTTTTGTGTAGAAGGTGGTGATGGGAAACAGTTTTTGTCCCCACAATTATTTGTATTTTAGTTTTAAAGTTCTTACTAGGTAGGGTGGTGGGGTGCTGGTAGGCCCTTTTTTTCATGAGGGAAAGGGGGTTTGTTAGGTTTGGGCAAAGTTTTCCCAAAAAAACGCTAAGGGGGTTTGATCGTTTAATTGTGCATGTAGCTTTTTGTATGGACCCTTGGCCAAGGGAGAAACTGAAAAGGGTTTTTAAAAGTTAACTTTTGGGTCAATTTTTATGTTTTTTTGGGGGGGGGCCCGTCCAGGGGAGGGAAAGGGGGGGGGGGGGGGGGGGGCGGAAATAGGGAAGAGGAGAGGAGGGGCGAAAAACGGAAAAAGGGGGCCAAAGGGGAAAAAGGGGAACAGGAAAGGACCCAGAAAGACAGGGAAGGGAAAAAAACGACAGCAAAAAAAAGGGGAGAGAGAGGGGAAAAAAGGAAAGGAGGAGGTTTGGGGGGGGAGGGGAGGAAGAAAAATTTTTTCCCGGGTGAAAAGGAAGTTGCTATTGTGCCAAAAAGTGAAAATATTTAACCCCCTCATCTCATCAGCCCCGGACCTTGGCGGTGTGGGGGGGGACAAAAAGCGATGCCGTGGGGAAGCCCCTCCTCTCGGTCTCGGCTCTGGCATTGTGCCGGTCATTTTCCTGGTCCTTTTTGTGTTGTCCTCATGAATTGTTTGTCTTCCCTCCTTCTGCCCCTTGGTGTTCCTGCAGTACTGTTTTGGGCAGAGTGTTGTGGGGGTTCGTGGCCCCACCTGTAGCTTTTTTTTCTTTACGATGGGTGAGAAGGGGTTCCTGTGGGCCCTTTCCAGCCCTGTTATTTGTCTGACAAATTCATTTGGGCTTTGTTTTCCCCGTTGCCCCGAGTTTTCTATGGCTTTTGTTTCGAATGACTGGTTCGCTTTTTTTAGCTTCAATGTCCGGTTTCATTCCCTACGCAGGATTGACTGAATTAGGGTTGTAGAGCTTTTTGTTTGTTGGGAAACTGATCTTTTACTTTTCTATGGTGGTGAGTTTTTTCTTTGGGGATGTTGCCATGGGATTTGACTTTGATTTCTGTCGTCGAGCCCGTCCTTTGTGGTGTAGGCGAGGGTTTTAAAAGCGTCTACCTCTCCTTGTTTGTTTACGGCGGTTCATTGTAATTTTTGTAGGTGGCATTGTCGTGCTGTTCACATGTACTTTACTTTCCTCCGAGCTCACCTCCATCCCATATGCTCCAGCTCTGTTCTAAAGTCTGGTCGTAAAGATCTTGCAGCTCGGTGTTACTTCCGCCCATGAGGTCAATTGTTCACGGCAAACCGTAAGTTGTTGAGGTATGCCGCAATGAGATCGGTAGGGGGGAAGTCATGGTGGGTCTCTCTCGTGATGTTTTCCAAGAACAGATTAGATGAAACAGGACTGGAGATAAAACAGGCATCCTTGTCGGACCCAACTGTGGTTTTGAAGTAGTCTCCCGAACCTGATTGTTTTTTAGAGGACTGCACTGCTTTGCAGTGTTGTATAGTGCTTGATTGGTTTGCACTATTCTTCTTCAATGCCAAACATTCTGAGGACCTGGCCGCAGGCCTTCGTTGCCTTACTCTGTCAAAGGCCTTTCTTGAAGCCGATGAAGTTGTGGGGAACAGGTCTCTCTGATGTTGAAGATGTTTTTCCATACATGATGTTGGCAGTTTTAAAAAATCTGTTCGATCTGTGGCTCCTGCCTGCCTTCCTATGAACCCATCTTGTTCCTCTGCAAGGTGTTCTTCTTGCTCCTTCTTGCAGTCGATTCAAATTAACTTGAAGCACATGATCTTGCTGGAGAGGCTGATGAGGCTGATTGTTCTATAGTTTTGGTATGGGCGTAAATTCCACTTTTGGGAGGGGTTTGATGAGTGTTTGTGTCCATTCTGTTGGCCACTGTTTTGTCTCCCAAATCTTCTGCAGATAGCAGTAACATATGTGATGGACTGTTTCGCCCACCATGCTGAGAGCTCTGGTGGTATATTGTCTGCTCATGGGGACTCCCTTCTTACTGGTAAGCTGCGGATGGCTTCTTCCACTTCTTCCCTCAGTATAGGTAATGGCGAGGGTGCTCTTGATGTTGCTGCTTTCTCTTCTATTATGCTCTTGACAGGTTGTATTGGGTAGTTGTACAGTTCTTGACAATATTCAGACCACCTGTTCAATGCAGCTGAGCTTTCTGTGAGGAGGTTTCCGGAGCTGTCTTCAATGACTGATGACACACCTAAATGACAGCATAAACAGGCCTTTGGCAGGAAAGTGAACTTTTTATGGGGAGAGTGAGTGTGTGTGAGAGAGAGAGTTAGGAGAGAGAGAGAGATGAGAGAGAGGAGAGAGAGAGAGAAAGAAAGACGAGAGAGAGAGAGAGAGTGAGAGATGAGATGGATAGTGGTGAGAGAGAGAGATGAGAGAGAGGATTGGGGGAAAAGGGTGGGAGACGGGAGAGGAGAGATGAGAAGACGAGATGAGTTGAGTTATGTGAGGAGAGAGAGAGGTGAGAGTGAGTGGAGAGTGGAGGAGAGAGAGTGAGTGAAAGAAAGAAACAGAAACAGAAACAGAAGCAGAAACAGGACAAGAGCGACTAAAGGCAGTGAACGGCCTAGTTATGGTTGAAAATGTAACTGGTCTTTTGCGTATCTCTTATAAAACCCCAGAGTATTTTAAAACAATCACAACTGGACAGCATTAACTGCCTTTGTCACTCAGTTAAACTGAGAGAGATAGAGGGAGGGAAGGAAGAGAGAGAGAGAGAGGAGGAGGGGGGGGGGAGGAAGAGAGAGAGATGAGAGACGAGAGAGAGAGAGAGAGAGAACAGCAGACAGAGAGAGGACAGACAGACAGACCACAGAGACAAGTTAGAGGACAGAGGCAGGGAGCAGGAGAGACAGAGGACCACAGAGAGAGGCAGAGAGCAGACAGACTGAACACAGGACAGACAGGGACAGAACACAGACAGACAGAGGGATGGAGACAGAGGCAGAGAGAGAGACAGAGACACTGAGGAAAGACAGAGAGACAGGACAGACAGACAGAGAGGTTGCAAACACACACAACACACACAACACAACACACACACACAACACACACACACACACACACACACACACAGAGGAAAGTTAAAAACCAATTCAAAGAATGAACGAACTAAAGAACAACAGTATTCTTTATTTTTGTTGTGAAGACAGAACAGACCAACGTCCTCTTCTTTTTTTTTAATTGCTTAGACAGCAAGTACAAGTTGTCTATCATAGGAGCCAAAATGCGTTTCTCTGCGTCTTAAGCGCCTGACAATTCAGGCCCAGCACATCCAACTTTCCACATGGGGAGAGAATTGTTTTACTTTTATGTTCTTTTGGTTTTAAGAAAAAAAAGGGGGGGGGGAGAATGGACCAAGAAGGCGGAAAAAAGACAAAAGGAAAGACAGAAGAAAAAGGAACACGGTGATACAAGAGAAAGAGGGGAAAAGAGAGAGAGAGAGAGAAGGAGAGAGAGAAAAGAGAGGAGAAAAAGAGAGGAGAGAGAGAGAATGCAATGCGAAAGTTTTATTATTATAGGCCTTGGCCCCTCGAAGGGGGTGTGTTATATAATCTGCATGGAAAATTTGAAAAAAGAAAAAATACCCCAAGAACAGGAAGGCCCCACCTACAAATGGGGATCTCCCAAAGCTAGGTGGAAATTTTTGGGGCCCGAGCCCCGCCTTGGAGCAGAAACTGTACGGCACTTGGGGTACCTGCAGGCAAAATGCTGAATTTCCTTTAAATTGGTCTCAAAAAAAACCGGCAACGCAAAGAAGAACAATACCTCAAGTATAGACATTATTTCTAATTAATTTAAAGCTTTATACAAAGAGAGAGAGAGAGAGAGAGAGAGAGAGAGAGAGAGAGAGAGAGAGAGAGAGGAATGTGCGAATGCGAGGTGTTATTCATTATAGGCCTTGGCCCCTCATGAAGGGTGTGTGTGTATATAATCGAAATTCCAAAACATGTTGCATAGGAAACATTTATGAACAGAAGAATAATAGCTCAAGTACAGACATTATTTTAATTTAAAAGTGTTATACAGAAGAGAGAGAGAGAGAGAGAGAGAGAGAGAGAGAGAGAGAGAAGACAGACGAGACAGACAGACAGACAGACAGACAGAGACAGACAGACAGAGAGGGAGGAGGAGGAGAGGGAATTCCTAACACAGAATTTCCAGAAGGCGGCGTTGCTATTTATAGTGACAGACCTCCGGCATCCCCACGGGACATATACACAGAGCACACAATTACAGCCTGACCTCTCCCTGACCTCAGTTAACACTTAAGGGGAAGGCAGTAGGGGATAAAAACAAAACCATCAACGAACTAGACTGTTTAGTTAGTTAGTGTGTGTGTGTGTGTGAGCCGCCTTGCTGTATCAGCTAGAAAAGAAATGAAAGGGAAAAACTCAAACACAGACAAAACACACCAGAAAATAGCCCAATGTTTGCAGGTGGGAGATGAGAGAGCGAGAGAGAAAGAGACAGAAATAGAGAGGGACAGTGAGAGACAGAGAGACAGAGAAAAACAGAGACAGAGAGAGAAAGAAACAGAGACAGAGAGAGACAGAGAAAGACAGGGTAGAGAGAGAGACAGGGCAGAGACATAGAGACAGAGAGAGATAGGGGAGAGAGAGAGAGAGAGAGAGAGAAGAGAAGAGAGAGAGAAACAGAGAAACAGAGAGACAGAGACAGACAGACAGCAGACAGAGACAGGGAGAGAGAGAGAGCATCTTATCTTGAACTATTATGGCTAAACACTTAAGGAAGCCAGAAAAGAAAAACCAACAAGGCACCAATTAAGCTTAACACTGTTTGACTCTAAGTATCCTTGAAGTGGGCATACACTAGGAAAAACGTAGAAGTGAAAACTCGTGTAAAACCAACGAAAACTAGTCCAATGTGGTGTGTGTGTGTGTGGTGTGTGTGAGGAGAGAGAGAGAGAGAGAGAGAGAGAGAGAGAGAGAGAGAGAGAGAGAGAGAGGAAGAAGAGAGAGGAAGTGTGAGAGAGAGAGAAGGTGAGAGAGAGAGGGAGAGACAGAGACAGACAGAGACAGACAGACAGGCAGGCAGGCAGGCAGGCAGACAGACAGACAGACAGACAAACAAACAAACAGACAGACAGACCAATATCAATCAAACCTTCTGCTCCTCCCTATTCTGCTACTACTACTACTACTACTTCTACTACTACTACTGCTGTTGCTGCTGCTGCTGCTGCTGCTGCTACTACTACTCCTACTCCTACTGCTACTAATCCTACTGCTGCTGCTGCTACAGCTACTACTACTACCTCTATTACTACTACTACTACTACTACTACTACTCCTACCCCTACTGCTGCTGCTGCTACAGCTACTACTACTACTACTTCTACTTCTACTACTACTCCTACTCCTACTGCTGCTGCTGCTACAGCTACTACTACTACTACTACACTACTCTCCTCCTCCTCCTCTCCTACTACTACACTACTACTCCTCCTCCTACAACTCACAAATCTATACTAACTAACTACTACTACTACTAATAATAATAATGTATGGAATTATATAGCGCTGATCTTGTACAGCAACAAATCACAGCGCTCAGATTCATTTCCATACCACTTATATCACGGCAGATTTCTCTCCGTGAATCGGGCTGCTCCTCCCGCGGAGAGCGGATGAGCGCGTCGCCACAAGCGAGCGCCACCATTTTTTCTTTTCATGTCTCAACTGTATTTTGTTCCTACAAGTGGCTATTTCTAAGAATTTTCTAGGGACAACTCTCTTGTTGCCGGGTCTTTTCGTGCGCTAATATACTACTATACTACTACTATTACTACTCCTCCACCTCCTCCTCCTACTACTACCACTCTATTGCTCCTCACTCCTCCTCCTACTACTACTTCTCCTCCTCCTCCTCACCACCTACGGACTACTACACTTCTATTCCACTCCTCCTCGCTCTCCTCTACTACTCTAACTATCTACTCTGCCACCTCACCACCAGCGTAAGGAAGGCGAAACTCAGCAATCAATTCAGCGCTGTCTGACTTAAGTGTCTTTAGGGAAAAACCTCCAGAGACAGTAAGTTACTAAGTACAAAAAACCACAACAAACATAAACAGGAGAAAATAGCTCCAGGATGGCATGAGAGGGAGATGAGAGGCAGAGGAGAGACACACACACACACAGACAGACAGAACAGAAAGAGAGAGAGAGACAGACAGAAGCAGAAGAACAGACAGACACAGACAGACAAACAACAGACAGACAACAACAGACAGACAGACAGAGACTCGGAGGCACAGACGGACAGGAAAGACCTTCAAATTAAGTGAATAATTATGGACACGCATAGAAAGTAGCGGGAAGTGCGTTGTTTAAAGTTAGAGAGCAAGAGTCAGAAACCGTTCTAGAACAGTTCATTATGAGAACCTAAACAATGAGAGTGGCATAATCTATCTCTTTTCTCTCTATCTATCTATCTATCTACTATCTACCTATCTATCTACCTATCTATCTATCTGTCTACCCACCTACCTATCTACCTACCTACCTACATATCGTTCATCTATCTATCTATCTATCTATCTATCTGCCTGCCTGTCTGCCTGCCCGTCTGCCTGCCTGTCTGCCTGCTTCTCTGCCTGCAACCCTGTGCCTGCCTTTTGCTACACGAATGGCTTATATCATGCTTCGCATAGCTGTATTTGATGTGGGAGAATTTTGAATCTGGCCGATCAAATCATATTTGTTTCAAACACAGAGAATTTGTGCAATCACTCGTTCTTTCGTGCTATCCTGCTTGTTCACACAGCAAGTTCTCCCTTGCTGTTTTCCTGCTGTCTGTCTGTGTTGTTCTGTGTTGTTGTGTGTGCTACTAGGCATATCTGTAATCGCAATCTATACTATGACATTACAGTAATGTAATACAGTTAGTGTTGGAAGAAGAAACGGGGCAACAGTCTGCTTTTCTGATGCAAACTCATCTAGCTTAAGCTCATTTCTTTCAAGCTTTCGTGGCTACTTTGTCTGTTGTCTGTTATCTGTGCATACCAGAGCAGAGCCTATATTACCTCATATTTGAATACAGTATATTGAGTGAAGGGATAGCTCATGTCACAGCACTCGCTTCCCCCACCAAGTAGCGCCGTTAGCTGGTTACCATTGATGCTGACCGTTTGTGCTGCCTTGGCTCAGTTCAATCCCCATTCACCCAATGCTTTTAAATCAAAAATAAAGCTGGAGAAGGGATGGGGGTTTATGATGCCGGGAAGGGGAAACTGGGCCCTGCCTTTACTTAAAGCAAATTTTTGTTGTTTTTCTTTTGTTTTTGTTCCCCCTTCCTGGTTCCCCGATTCTTCTTTGGGGGGTTTTAAAAAAAGATTTAAACCCGAAAAAAATTTTAA
>CM054154.1:58082897-58125878 GCA_028751875.1 Rapana venosa | reverse complement strand
CCTGTCCGGGGCCCTTTGGGGCAGTTCTTTCCATTCTTTGGGGGTAACCGTGCAAACTGGACGTTTCCCCTTTATCATGCCTTGAAACGCTTTTTTTTCTCCCGGGATTCTTTTGCCCCCTTGCAATTTTGCCGAAACGCATTGTTTTGGCTTTCGGTGGTCTTCCCCCTGCGGAGGATATGGCGACCCATCTCAGTTTGGCTTTGACAAGCAGGTTTTCAAATGCTTTTTGAGCTGATCGTGTTGAGGACCTCAATTTTTGGGTGTTTGGCGTCTTGCCACCGGATCCCAAGTATGCTGCGGAGAGCCCTTTGGTGGAACTGTTTCTAATTTGTTGATGTGCTTCCTGTAGAATGTCTAAGTCTCCGAACCGTAGAGGAGGGTGGAGAGCACAACGAAATGAAACACTTTGATTTTTGTTGACACCGGACATTGTCCCTGGTTTAGTACCTTGTTTTTTCTAGTCTACCGAAGTTTGGGCTGGCTTACTGATTTGTGAATCAATTTTCGATCGATGGAGCCTCTGCAGGATGATACTCAAGGTATTTAAAGGTTCTTGGTGTTCTTCGGGGCTGTTGCCAACAATGGTGATGTTTGAAGACAGGGGGTTAAATTGTTATTTGAGAAAACTTCATTTTCCTATGCTTAGTGTAGTTCCAAAAACTTTGAGGCTTTTCTACGAAGTGATTGAGCATTGATTGCATTTCCGCTCAGATTTGAGCATTCAAGGCAGTCGATCGGCAAGAGCCCTCCTGGAGGAGTTCTGGGGCTGGTTTTTTTGTCTTGGCATGCAGGCGAACGTAGATCAAAAAGGAGCCATCCAGGCGGTACTTAGTATGTTCCCTTGTCAAGATCCTTGCAGGCGTGGGAAACATGGCGGTGAAGAAGATATTAAAAAGGACTGGTGCCAAAAGGAACAGCCTTGTTTTGGACGCCATTTGTAATTTTGAATTTGCACATTGTTGCCAAACTTTAAAAACTTGCCCACTCATTCCTGTTGGGAAGAGCTGAATGTTTAGGAATTTGGAGGGCAGCCATCCAATCAGGACATCCCCAGGGCTTCTCTGTTGACCGTGTCGAAAGCCCTTGGTAAGTCAATAAAGACTGATTTAAAAAGGCCTAATCGGTCAAGCACTTTCTGAAATTTTTCTCATAGCAAACATCTGCCACAGTGCTTCCCCTGGCCAAAGCGCCTGAGCCTCGGTAATCTGGTTCTGAGGTTACATCTGTTTTAGAATAACCCTTGCAAATATTTCCATGCTATGGAAGAAGAGAGATGCCCCTGTAGTTTCCGCAGTCTGCTTTTCTACCTTTGTTCTTGTACAGTGAAAACTAAAAGCACGTCTTTGAAATCAGCAGGCATTTGCTCTTCTTCCCAGACCTTATGGGTTTCCCTTACCTTAGCATGTGAAGACTGGTTTCCCGGCAGATGAAGCAGGGGAGATCACAGAAAACCCTACCCCATACAAAAAGCAAAAGCCCATAATCAGCTGACTATCAAATCAAAATAATAACGCTTATAATAGTACTAAGGATCTCTCTCTAACTGAAATAAAAACAACATCCACGATAAAACCAAATTAAATTTGGGACAGAAAAAAAGGCACGGGAGATAGAGAGAAAAACTCGAAATGGTTTATTCAGTATAGCCATGGCCCTTACTGAAGGGGTACAATACACCAGTTTCAAAAAGCCAAACGTGGCCAGGTGTTCCCAATCTTAATCTGTAAACCCTGCAATTTCAATATGTAGATCACCATAAAGCACCAGATATCTTTGACAGTAAATGGTTCAATAACCTGAAAAGGAAATCTTCGTTGTTTGATTGTGTTCATTTCAGTTGTGTCATCTATCTGATAAACTTTATACAAACCAGCAGATAACAAAATATAATCATACACTTTCACCTGTGTCCTGATAACATAAAACAAGCCCTGATCAAATCCAGCAAATTTACCAAATTAGAATACATACATTCAGACTTATACACATAATTATCATAAGTTGCCCTAATTTCCACTCTACCCACTCACTGGAGCAACTAATCAAAAACATGGTGACGTGCCTGTAATACTAAAACAATGAGAATCTTTTTCTAATGATATCTGGACATAGTTACAGTCAATTTAATGAAATCTCTTTTCTTCAATACAAAGTACATCTGAAAGCTCTAAATTCTTTTCTGCAACTCTATTTCATACATAGGGATAAAACTATAACGTCCATATGGCTTTTTGGAAGTAAGTAAACACAAGCACATGATACATCCTTTTCAAACCTCAATGACCTTTTGATAAAATGACATACTGACATTACTTCAGTGAGTTTTACTCCTTTAATGTATAACACAACTTCCTTCTTGGTCCAACAATTTATCTTTCTGGACCTTTTTTCGTTATAATATTGAATAGCAAACTGGTTTATAATGACTGTAAAATTTTAAGAAAAACAACGACAACAACAACAACATGTTCAACTGTAAATTTCCCACAAAAGTTTCCATTCAGATCTGGTAACCAACATCATAACAAAAAAAATTTTAGTAAGCACAACATGGATTTAATTTTGATTTGATTTGATTTCTCCCCTTCTCTCCTCTCTCGCTCTCCTCTCTACATCTTCTTCTTACCTCTCCCTCTTCCTCCCCTCTTCTCTCTCCACACACACACAACCCCACACCCACACCACACACACACACACCACACCACAGACATACACCCCAAACACACACAACACACGTATGCACCACGCACGCACACACGTTAGTGCTATCATGGTCACACCTTTTTTTCTTTTCTTTTTTACACATAATTATATCAGTTTCTTTTTTTAGATCCTGTATTTGAACATGAATGGCTAAAAACAGGAGCTGATTCAAAACACTACGTGGGCACTGACATTAGCTGGCAACCTTGACACATTTAACCCTGTCAGCAGACAGCCCAGGACAGAATTCAGTGCAGTTTGCATTGGGGGAGAAGGGGCAAATTTAATGCAGGCGGGTGACGATTTTCATTTGTTCCTTCTGACTTAAAAAATAAAACCCAGTGAAAAAAACCCAACAGATCTGATAAGTAGCATGGCTTATTTTAAAAGTGGGCCAACCAGAATGCAAATCCGTATTTGTAGGATCTGGACTTTCGTCCAGATAGTGTTTTCGCCATCCAATGACAAGATCAAAGACCAGAACGCTCTTTTCCCATCTTTCCTGGCATCCTTCAAATGAGGAACAAGTTTCCTTCTGATGTCACGCAAAACTGGGGTGAAGGGTCTTCCCAGTGAAGACATTGCTTCCACGGAGTTTGCGTTTAGCCTTCAGAACCATCTCCTTATCCCTGTAGAATGCACATCTACCTATGATAGGGGAGTTAGGGTTTCTATTCAAACGATGGATCCTGTCAAACTCCATGTCATGACTCAGTCCTAGTTTGTCAGTCAGTAAGTCTTTGACCAGTCCTTCACAATTGTCACGAGTTTCATTGTCCTGTCTCGGCATGCCAAAGAAAAGAATGTTGTTTCTTTTGGAATGCCCCTCCAAGTAATCAGTCTTTAGGTTCATTTTTTCCACTTTTTCACATAATTTTTCCTTTTTTTCTTGCAGTCTTTGGTTTTCCTGTTTCAGTTCGGTAACAGTATCTTTCAAGGATGCAATTTCACCCAGAATTCCTGAACATGTCCCTTTGACTTACCTCACCTCTTCTTTCATTTCTTTGAACATGGAGGTCACTCCCGCAGGTTTGCTGCCACGTCCTTCAGTATAGGATCCCGACTTGTTCTTTTAGGAGACGATTTAATTGGAACCAGCACCAGAGTTCAGCTGGGTTTGGGGCAGACTGGGCCTTCCTTCCACTGGTCCAGGTCCAGGGTTTTTAGCTCCACATCGCCACCAAACCCATGCAGAAAAACCCTAGGTACAAAAGGCGAGGAGCAAACCTATGGTAACAACCCTCATGCAGCCGCCTAATGTGAATGTCGGAATATACAATGATTTTCTCAGCCATTGTAAATTGAGATATGAACGCCACAAAGCAGCCACACAGGCCTGAAACTTAAAGCCACCCCTGGCATGAAGTCTTTAGTCCCCTTCACAGACTCAGGCAAAGGCACAGGAAGCAAAACTTACACTTGAATGCGGTGCTTCATTCAACAACTGTTTACATTTCAACTACCGGAAAAGTTCCCCCACAGAGAGATAGAGAGAGAGAGATGTCACAATATCTAGCTATGGGGTCTACCAATTTGTTTTCTCCTTTCCATGTTGTTTTAAAATGTGTAGATTGTACACGAGCTTATAATATATATTATTTTTACTTTTTTGCTTACTAAGAGTGCCTCTTTCTCCCTCCACACACATACAGCGTGTGACTGTGTAGAATTTCCAGTCTCAGTAAAATATACTTGAAATATATATTTTTGTAATGCAGAAAGTGCTCATTAATTTAAGCATTGTTGATTTGCCTTATCAGTCAATTCCTAGGCATTCATGCATTAGATGGCTTTTTAGCTGTCTTGCACTGGTTTTTGTTTTTAATACATTTTAAGCATTTTGGGAGCTTGTTCCATATATCACTACCTAAGTATAAGAAGCTCGTTTTGTAAAGATTATTTCTTGGTCTCGGAAATGCTAGTAGATGATTATGCCTGTGATCAATGACTTTGAAACTATTGGTGGTCTTTGGAGGGGCATTTCCATTGACAACATTCTGTACAATAGAGTTTTATTGAGAAAAGCTCTGTTTTGAAGGTTAGAATATTTGTTTGCTTATAATCGTTGATTGTTAGGGAGCTGATATTAATAGAGCAAGTTTAATATGCTTTTTTATATAGTCGATGAATCAATTTAAATTTGTTTCGTTGCAGCTGTCCTAAAGAGATGAAGCATAGTCAACTATAGGCAAAATGTGGCCGCAAAAATGAGTTTGGTAGAGTGGTTAATCAGAAAATGTTTTATTTTTGATAACTGAAGTAGCTTGTAAGCGAGACGTTTTCCTAGTGCCATCACGTGGTCAGTCCAAGTAAGATTTTTGCCAATAATTACACCCAGAATTCTGTGGGAGTCAACTTCTTCAATTACTCTTTTACCTATCAACAGAGGTTGGAATTTATCTTTCATTTTTGGTCTCTTTTGTCTTGCTAGTACATACATACACTTAGTTTTTCGCAGTATTTAAGGACATAGGTTTTAGCTGAGTCCAAGTAACCAATCTGTCAATATTGTGTTGAAGTTTGATTGTAAGTCTGTGGGGGTCAGAATCACTACAATAGAGGGATGTGTCATCAGCAAACATTTCACAGCTACATTCTAGAAATTGTGGTAAGTCATTTACATAGATTGAAAATAGAAGTGGACCCAATATTGACCCTTATGGTACTCCATGTGTAATAGGTACTAATTCTGATGTTTTTTTTATTTGCAGTTACTAGCTGCTGTCTATTCGACAAAAATCTTTTCAAAAGATTTATTATTTCTGGTGTTAGTTTATACAAGTGTAGTTTACCGCAATAACAGGGAACGATTGATTACATCAAATGCTTTTTCAAAGTCAACAAGAAGACCTGTACATTTTTTTCATTGATATTCTTTTCGGGCGAACGCATCAAACATCTCCGCCACTTAAATCCTGTTCCGCTTTTTTTGAAAGAGTAGCCTGGTCCATGGGAAAAATGACACAATTAACAAAACTGCATACACACGGGGGCTGGGTGTAAAAAGCCAAAAGTGGGTTTTTCCATTATGCTCGATATAAAAAAAGTAATCTAGCGCTTTTATTTTTGCTTTATGAATGCATGCTATATAAATTCCATACATTTTTATTATTATATTATTACTATAATAAATATTGTAAGGAGAGGAAATGAAGGGGGAAAATAGTTTTTAGAAAACCCCCAAAGATCTTCATCTTATAATTTTTTTTTACACTAAATAACAATTTTTAGAATTTTTTTTTATTTTGTAAGGAAAATTAAAAATTTTCGTAATTTAAGGCAACCAGGGCACCTATTTTGGGACGGTATGGCCAAAAACAAAAATTTTTTCCAGCCAGCAAATACAAATAGAGGGTTTTTAGATAAAGACCAAAAAGTTTCTTTTTTTTTCCCCAAGCAAACCCGTGTTTGAAATTTTTTTTTAAGAGAAGGTTTCCAAGCCGTATTTCATTCAGATTTGAAAAGGGGAAAAATTCTTTTTATTTCAAATTGTTTTAAATAATGGAAAATTTTTTTTTTAAAGCATTTAAAACTTGTGAAAGTTTTGAGAAATGGGTTTTTTTCAAAACATAGCTAAATCTTAAACTGTCTGTTACTTTTGGAAAATGGTTTTTTTCATAAGTATTATCTTTTTAACTTTTTGGGAAGTCGGTGTTTATTAACAACTTTGAATTTAAAACTTTTTATTTCGTTTTATAATTTCTTTTTTTTTCTTGTCTCTGAACGCTCTTTGAACCCGTTTTTTTCAAAAGTCCTTTGGTTTATTTTGGATTTTTTCTTTTGTTATCCAAGGGGGTTTGATTTTTCTTTACTCTTTTTATAAAGGGGCATACTTGTCATACACTGAAGTAAATGTTTTAATCCAAAATTCAGCAGCTTTATCAGGGTCTCTGATTTGATATATGCATGTAATGGCAAGTTTGTCAAGTCCCGAAAGGAAATCTTGCTAGTTAAGTTTTTAAATTACCTTTAAAAATAGTTTTATGCCCTTCTTTATGTATTTTGATACGGTTTTTGAACCAATAAAGCACACAGGATTATGATCACTGCATCCACATGAGGGAGCACATACTTCTGTTATGAGTTGTTTAGTAGTTGTGTAGATATGGTCTTTTAATGTTCTAGAGTTATTTGTTATCCAAGATGGTCTATCTACTAGTTCTTCTAGGCCAAACATAGTAATGTTGTGACTCCATTTTGGTTTAGGTTTTAATAAGTCTATGTTAAAGTCCCCAAGAATAATTGTTTCATTGTTTAGAAGTATTACCTCGTCCATAGAGGAGTTGAGTTTTTCTAACCAGTCTCTGGTTTCTGGAGGATTTCTGAATATAAATCCTATTCATATTGGTCAATAACATATGGCATCCCCAAGGGATCAGTTCTTGGGCCAACTTTGTTTTCCATCTATATTAATGATCTTCCATTGAATATTTCATCTCCTTGTGAACTACGACTATTCATACTAAGGATAAAAAAGCAAAGTTATATTAATAATTTACAGAAAGATATAGATAAACTCAACTTCTTGGGCTGATCTGAACCCATGGCTCTTCATCCTAAAAAATATAAGTTCAATGATATCAAACTAGACAAAAAAGACAAACATACAGTCTGTTCAGAGTTTAAATTCATGATCAGATAGTAGAGAGGTTAATTAATCATAAATATACTTGGCCTAATGTAGACAATAATCTTTTCCTGGTCGAGCCATATTTCAATATTAACCAAATCAATTATCCCCAAGATATTTTAGGCTCAATAGAAATAAAAGCATTTCCCTTGATGAGCACTTCAAAAGTTGTTCGTTTATGTTACATACAACCAGATAATGATTATGCTTCCACATGTTGGACCAGGCAAGTATTAAAAAACAACTTGAAGAGTATTTACAAAGTCATACATAAATTCACTGTTCACTGTCCCGGTAACCGCCAGGTCGTAGGGCGGCTGCATGGTGACAACGTGGACCAGCTGGCTCCACTTAGCACAGTCTGGGCGAGTGCCTGGGTGACACTGAAGTCCTCCCTACTGCCAATCACGGATGTCGTCGCCCTCTTTCTCCTCTGTCTGCCCCGTCTTCTCTTTCCCCTGGACTGGTTTCTGCAGATGGTCTTTGCAAGTCCTTCTGACGATGTTACGTGCCCGACAACCATCTGATTTCCTCTTTTTCGCCGTGGTCAGTAGGTCTTCATAAGTCCCCCGCACTTGTTTGAGTGATCTTTCTCGACTTCATTTTGGTGACATGGTCCTTGTATGATATGCCAATGGAGCCTTCTGAGGCATCTCATTCCTACTGCTTGGGATCCTCCTTTGTAGTTCTGTTGCGTTTCAGTGTCCATGCCTCACATGCGTAAAGATGATGAAGGTGAACACGCGCGCGTTTAGGTAACTTTACCTTGGTTGCTGAGAGGGATGTTTCTGTCTCTCCATATGGTCCTTCAGTCTTGCCATTGCTGCTTGCTGTTTGTGCGCTCTATCTAGGGATTATTTCGGTCTTCGATCCCGCCCTCTCCTTTATGATGGCTCCAAGGTACTTGAAATGGTCAACTGTCTCCAGTTCTTTTCCTCCTGAGATGGATCTTGGTGGTGATTGGCTGGGCTCTTTGACAGGAGCTTGGTTTTCTCAGTCGCTGATTTCCAGCGCGATATTTCGTCCAGATTGCTTCACTAGGTTGGCCAGTTCCTCTTCATTTCCTGCAGACCGTCAATGTCAACGCAAACCTGAGGTTGGAGGATTGTTCGCCCTCCAATGCTGACTTGCCTGGTGGTCTTCCAGGCGTCAGTCATGATGCGTTCGAGGAAAATTTAAACAGTGTAGAGCACAGCAACATCCCGTCGGACCCCAACTTAGTAACGGAACCATTCCCCTAACCGTGCCTGTACGAGTACTAGCACGGTGGCCTTTGAGTAGAGTTCCTTGATGGTGTGGATCAGCTTCTTGGCCCCATGTTAATTTGTTTCATGGTGCCCACAGAGCGTCATGCCATACTCCATCGAAGGCCTTCTAAAATCAATGAAGACAGTGAAGATGTCTTGTTGATGGCTGGCCTGTATTTCTCACACAGAACCCGCAGGTTGAATATTGTTCCTGTGTGCTTCTATTTGGGCGGAAACCGCCTGCTCTTCGCGATGATCTCTTCTGCCTGTGTTTCAGCCTGTTCCGGATCACTTTCAGCATGACTTTACTGGCATGACTTATAGGCTGATTGTCCTGTAGTTTTGCACAGCGGAGATGTTCCTTCATGGGGAGAAGGGATGATGAGTGAATTGGTCCATGGTGTAGGCCCTCACCGCGGTCTGCAGATCTTGTGCAGATACATGTAAGGATGTCTGACACTGCTCCTCCCCCAGTGTTGGAATCATCTCTGCTGGGATGTTGTCGATTCCTGCTGATTTTCCTTTCTTTTCAGCGATCTAATTGCTACTTCTACTTCCTCGCAGAAGAATTGGGAAGTTGTCTTATTCGATGAGGCTTGGCTTGGCAAGAAACGCTGGGGTCGCCTAGCGTCTGAAGATTTGTAGAGTTCCGGAACAGTATTTCCGACCATCTGCCAACGATTTCCAACTTTCATGTAGGCAATTACTCTACTTTGTCCTGGATGGTTACTAGACTCTTGCCTTTTTGTTGGTGGAGCTCTTTCAACAATCTGGTATCTCTTACTGCTATTATTCTTTGTCAGGCTCACTTCGATTTCTGTACCTTGTTTCTCTATCCCATTATCTCCTTGGTCTCCTCTTGACGCTCCTGATCTTCTTGTTTACTTCTCTGTACTCAACTGCTTCCTCCTGTAGTGTTCTTGCTCTTCTTCAGGTCTCGTCTTTTGTCACACACAGAATCAAGATTATCATCTGTGACCTGGTTGTGGTTTTTTCGGCGATGTTTGCCAAGAAGTATGCTTGCTGTCTCAGTCATCACTGAGTTAAAACTGTGGTCATCGTTTCGGCATCTTCATCAAGTGCCAGCAGTGTGCGAATTTCCCTCCTATTGTTTCTTGGAAGGACCGGCGATGGTGGGGTCCTCAGTCTGCCAGGTTGAACTGGAGTCTGGTGTTCTTGTCTTATTGATCTTCTTCAATCGACTCGAAAGTTCAGGACCGAGGTGATGATCGCTGAGCCCATAGTCTGCACCAAGGAATGTCCTCCGTCTTTGGCTCTGTTGATGCCAGAACAATCGAGAACCGGTTCTGCCACCAGGATGTATTCAATCTGTTTTGTGATGGATCATTGGGTGCATGCCATGTCCAGGCGTCGGGATGCCTTGTGTTCACCAATGGATGCGAGCACCGTGTCGTTGAGCTGCAAATACCAGTTGTCGGAGTCCTCGCTCATTAGGTGATCGCATTACAGAGGGACCGCAGAATTTGCTCCATCTTTTCAGTGCGTCTCCGCCCACCTTAAGTTCCAGTCTTCCGGGATGATCAAGATGTCTTTCTTGTTCACCCTTATCGATGATGCCCTGTAGTTGGTTGTAGAATGTCCTCTACTCTCATCATCGTGATCTGTTGTTGTTGCGTAGGCTTGAATCACTGTGATGTTGAATGGAGCTGCCCAGGGGGGGGGGGGGAGGGGGGGGGGGGTAGGCGGATGGCCATAAGCCGCTTTTTACTGGTAGATCCTATTACCAGAGTTCTTAGTGTTCTTGTTGACAATCATGCCTACGCCATTGATATGCTCTGTCCTGCTCCCTGCTATAGTAGCATAAATGGCCCTCGTCAGTATGGTGATCACGTGTTCCTTCATCTGACCCTCACAAGACCTACCAGATGCCGAGGTGTACCTTCCAGCTCGTAATAAGCCGTTCTTGGAGTTTTGCCTGTTTGGGCCAGACTTCTGACGTTCATGTTGCGATGGTGATTAGTCCCTTCCATTGATTTTTTGTTGTAGGTTCCAACCAGTAGCACACTTGCAGCCTCCCCTCCGCCTGGTGCAGACGGAATGGCGCTTCCTTGTTGACCCGGGCGGCGACCGATCCGGTATATTCTTTATTAGGGGTCAGGTCAGAGGTGTCTTCTGCTACCCGAAACCATGTAACCCGGTACCACCTGTGACATGTGGGGAGTCAACCCAACCCAAAAATCACGCCTGGAGAGAGATGGGCGCCGCCAGGCTACTTTTGCCCAAGACACGCCAAATGGAACGGAATGGACATAAATTAATACTCCTCAAATCATCTTTCCAAAATGAAGATTACAAAAAACTCAATATTTTACCATTAAATCAGAAATGCCATTTCAATAAAGTCGTATTCATGTACAAGATCATGAATAATCTTACGCCAACCTATCTGTATGATAAATTTGTTATCAGAGTTATTCGAGGTAAAAGTATTCTATTTATTCCCCGCCCCAGGATAGACTTATTCATGTCATCCTTGGGTTTATTCAGGTAGTAAACTATGGAATAAATTTCCCTGATTATCTAAAACAGAAAGCCTATTTGTCTTCATTTAAGAAAGGAAATCACAGACAATCTGTGTGAAGTGTCGTGATTGGAATTTCATTTTTGTTATCGAAATACCTAATCTCTAGTATCATTAGCTCACAATTCATGTTTAATTATCAGTAGTTAGTCATTAGCACACAATTCATGTTTAATGCGATTCATCTTCACATATTTGTTGTTGTTTTGGTTTTTTTTTACCGTTTCCCTGTCTATACTATCTCTTCCCCATCACTCTCTCGTACTTGCTGTTACGAACGACGGCCGCTGTCCTGTTCCATCTGAATGCGCCGACTTGTCTGTCCCTGTCTCTCTCTGTCCTCTCTCTGTCTCTGTTCTGTTCTTCCAGTGTCAATCCATATGATTTCCATACGAAACACTGTAGTGGTTCTTTCCTCAATCTTGGAGCTTTCTGAAGGCAAGATATTTTTTTCTAATCTTGTCTGATGACGGATATTGGTGTCAAATCAGATTGCAAAGTTTATTGCTGAATCGCTGAAATTAGGACAATCACAGCTAAGTTCCAATTAGTTTAACATTTGTGACTAAACTAAAGTAACATTTATATCCTGTAAACTCCAGCAACATTTTGTGACACACCTAAAGAAACATTTGTAAATACCTGTAATCTCCAGCAAGAATGGTCTAATGAAGCATTCTAGAATGTTCTGTTATTACTTTAGTTAATTGTATTATTGGATTCCATGCTGTTTTCCTTTCATTACTTTGTGTCCAGTTTGAAATGAGTTTAGGCCAGAGCTTTAAGTTTCTAATCCGTCATAGCACGCTTTTTGACTTTTTTCATTACATAAGTGCATCAGTAATTTTTCTTGTATGTATTTGTATTTATAAAAGAAAGTCTGGTGTAACACCCCCCCCCCCCCCCCCACCCCTTGTCAATAGGCCACATGGGCAATGACAATAAACTGTCCAAAGTCTCAAAGAGCCTCTCCTCTCTGTTGCGGTTTTCGGTGTTATTCTCACAATTGATTTGTCGTGCTTGTTTGGGGTTGTTTGTTTGCTTTTTTTTTCCTTCTCCATTGTTTCCCTTGAATTACAGTCATCGTCATTTATAGTGTTTCAATTATAAAATCATATCTGATTTTTATTTTGGGTGTGTTTATAATTGTTGATAATGATTGTTTTTGCGGTTTTTTGGTTTTTGTTGGGGGTTGGGGGGGTCTGTTAATTTGTTTCGTTTTTGTTTTATTTGAGAGCATGGTGTAAAAAAAGCCCTGAGCTTATCCATTTACTCTCATACCATTCGATTCGAGTATCCAGTTCAAAGCAAAAAGAGAACTGTTTAAATGCTTAAACATATTCACAGATCTGTGACCCATATAACAACACTTCTTCTTGAGTCCTGCAACCTGAAAGTCACTTCAAGAACATATATGAGGGACTCTATTCAAACTTCATCAGAGGAAAACCATGACTAGCCGGAAGTTTTGGGCGACCACTGCATTCTCTCTTGTGGAAGATGCCCACCCAAAGAGACAACGTGGTGTGAATGGTTCTGGAAAAAGTATTTATTCTCCTAGTCTGGTTATGCTGCCACTTTCTAAAAAGAAAGATCACTGGTTTCTTTAAACAACAAACATACAAGAGGCCAACGATGCTGACCCTGGAGACAACACTCTCATTTTCCCCAGAAAATACCCAGACAATTCTTGTATAGAGAACCGCAAGCCACAATTTCTGGTGTAACACCTGTGAGCAGGCCGTTATTTTCACTGGTGACTTTTGCTTTCTTTGTAGCAGTAGCTCAGCATTAATTCAGACGTTAATCTATTGTGAGTGTGTGTTACCAATTTTAAATAGTTTCCTCAAGAAAGGTTAATGACTAATTAGAATGACATATGTGTTGTTGATCTTAGATTATTCCCCTCATATCTGCATTAGCTTGTTAGTTACTTGGGACAAAAAAAAAAAAAAAAACTACCAAAAATTTTTATTTTCCCCCCCCCCCGGGTTGGGGGGTTTCTAATCTGTGTAGATAGAAAGGTTTGATTGAAGTGCTTAATTTTAGATCTTTTGATTAAGTTCTTATTTATAGTGGTTTTTTTGACTTTAAAACTTGAAAAACATTATTGGCTACTTGTCTATTTATTTGATCACTTAGATTTGTGTAGGACAATGTCTTTAAACAACCATATCCACTGAAAATTATACAATGGAAAGCTCGATTCAGTCTCCAGCATTTGTCCTATTTAGTCCAGCATCTGCTGAAAACTTCTATCAGGCTATCGTATTGCAACCCCTCAAGTGTAACCAGGAGCAACTTCCTTTATTTACCTGGTACTATTATCCCACCTGACATCAGCAAGTTGATGCGCTACCAAAATTAGTGGCAGCAGCTTATCCATCCAAAGGGATAGATTAATGTTCTTCTGCGCCAGTGCTGACCAAGTTCTTCATGTACATTCATATGTTCAGCGAGAAAAAGTTTGCAGAGATTTAATACTGAATGTTGTGTCAGTGTCTCTGCCCAAGGGGCCTAACATTATCTAACACTGAATGGGGGATACACAGTCTTAAAGATGAATGAAAAATGGCTAATTGTAGGCGACTTTTAATGCTCATGCCCCCTTTTTGGATAAAGAGTGTGAGAAAATATATAGTAACCGTTTTGTAGGAAAGTGTATTGATTCCTGCCTTTGCTTATAAATGATGGCAGTGTCACCAGAATCCAGATATAATTGCCACTCATAGAGCCGTCAATCCTTATATTTAACATTTATACTCCCGTACTTGCTCCTGAATGGTGACTACAACCCCAAACAAACCAAAGACCCCCATGGAGCATCACCTGCCATTATAACAACACATCATAGAACACTGCTATATGTGACACCCTTAGCATTCCAAGCACTATAAACACCAGCAAGCAGTGCAGTCCTTCTTGACAATCAGTCGAGACTACTTTCAAAACCACAGTTGGGGTCTTCGACAAGGATGCCTGTAATCTCCAGTCCTGTTCAATCTGTTCTTGGAAAACATTATGAGAGAGACCCTCCATGACTTCCACCCTACCATCTCCATTGGCGGCAAGACCCCTCAACAACTTCGGTTGCCGATGACATTGACCTCATGGCGGAAGTAGCACAGAGCCTCAAGATCTTACGAACCAGACATGAGACCAGAGCTGGAGGCATATGGATGGAGGTGATCTCGGAGAAAAGTAAAGTACTTTGTTAACACGCACGAGCAACACACTGCTAAAATTTACATGAACGGCTCAAACACAATCCAACTGGAGGAGGTAGATGCTTTTTAAATACCATTGTCGCTACACTCACAAAGGAACGGGCGAACACGACAGAAATCAAAGTCAAAGAGCATGGCAACATCTTCCATAGTACAAAAACACACCACCATATGGAAAAGTAAAAGAGATCATTCCCAATACAAACTAAAGCGTCTACCATAAAAAAGGCCCTAATCTGACGATCCTGCTGGTACGAAGTGAAACCTGGAACATTGACTGCTGATACAGCAAAGCGAATCCAGTCATTTTGAAACAACATGCATAGAAAAACTGCTGGCATATCCTGGAGAGAACGAAAGAACCAATAATTGGTCAAGAAGTCAATAAAACGGCGGCAGATCCACAGGAACCCCTTCTCACCATCGTCAAGAAGAAAAAGCTTACATGTTTTGGCCACGTCACCCGCCACAACACTCTGCAAAAACAGTACTGCAGGGAACCTCGAAGTGCAGAAAGAGGGGAGACAGAACAAGTCATGGATGGAAGACCATCACAGAGAATGGACCATGTGCGTCCATCAGCACAACACAGACATGCCAACAGGATGTGAAACAAAGGATTAAGTCCCATCAACACAATACAACAAGGTGTACACGCAGGCTGTACAAAATAATACACTGTCACATCTTGCACTCTAAGAGCACGAGCAAAACAAACAGCTACTGGATTACCACAGGGACAATGTAAAAATATCCCTGTCAATTTTCCTTCATAAATACATGTGTGTATTTAAACATCAATTAAAGTCCATTATCCTCTTCAAAGAAAAAATAATTATCGGCATTGGATTCAGTCACATCCACTGACACAATCCGGTTGGAAAAAAAAAAATTCAACGAAGTATTGGCACCCACTAACAGGTCGAAACCATCAACATTGCAAAGCTATCAAAAAACATGTCCTGTCCTGCCTCAGCTAGAGAGAAAAAAAAAAGAAAGAGTGAGAGGGTAAAACAGGAACAGACACTCAGACAGAACCACACAGAACGACAATCCAGAGGGAGGGAGAGAGAGAGAAAGAGGAACAGACACACTGACAGACAGAGAGGGAGAGAGAAAAGCGGCAAGCAGGGACAGAGAGACAAACCGACGAAAGAGAGAGAGAGAGAGAGTGTGTGTGTGTTGTTGTTGTTGTTTTTTGCTTCGATTTTACGTCTGTTCATTTAAAGTGTATTACAATGTGGGGATAGTAGGGGACACTTACTGTTTGGTATGAATAAAGTAAATGTGTCTCTCATCTCAATCTGCTCCCATAACCCCCTCCGGGGTCGTAAGGGCACTGCTTTTGACGAACGTTGCACCACTGGCTCCATTTGCGGCGGTTGTGTGTCAAGTGCCTGGGTTGTGAGAAGCTCTTCCCTGACCATTCATCTGATGTGTCCTGGCGCCTTTTCTTCATCAGCCTGCCTCGCCTTCTCTTCCCCTGCAACTGTTCCCTGCAGTATGGTTTTGACAAGCCATCTGATGTAGTTCACATGTTTACCGTACCATTGAGCTCCTTATTCTTGACTGCGGTCAGCAGGTTTCGTATACTCTTACTGTTGGGTGATGGTTTGTAGGACTTCGTTGTTGGTATGAGGTAGTCCCTATATGAAAATGCAAGGATTTTCTGAGGCATCTCTATCTCAGAGCCTGGATCTATTCCTTATGTAGATCCCTTCATTCATTACAGGATTCGCACGCCTATAGATAATGTTAGGAGATGACGCAGTGCATACAGTAGCTTGACCTGGCCTGAGAGAGGATGTTTCGTCATTCCAGATGGTCTTGTGCTGCGCCATTGCTGTTATTGTTTGTGCAGACTCTTGCCGAAGAATTTCGGTCTTGAACCTTCTACAGTAATAATAGCTCCAAGACACTTGAAGTGAGTCTACAACGTTCAAGTTCTTTTTCCACTGACTTATGATCGTTTGTAGCTGATTGGGCTGGGCACGTTTGTCATGAGTCTGTTTTCCTCGCACTGATCCTCATGGGCATATCTTGGGGATGTTTTTTTTAACCAGTGGACACTAGGTGCTTAGTTCCTGTCATTTCCTGCAAGTCGTCGATTTCATCCAGCAAACCTGAGGTTTGGTGAGTACCTCGCCCTCCAATACTGACTGTGCCATGTGATTATTCTAAGGCATCATCATTATGCGCTCAAGGAAGACATTAAACAGTGTTGCGATCGGAAGACAGCCTTGACGAACTCCCACTGAGGTATGAAACCACTCTCCAACTATGCCTTGGAAAAGCACCATTCGCTGGTGCTTTTGTGTATAAGCTCTTTGAAGGTCCGAGAGGATCGTATGTCCCATGTTTGTAAATTTCTTCCTCGTGGCCCATAATGCGTTCGTGCCATACACGTCAAATGCCATTTTGAAGTCTATGAAGTTACGTGGTATAGTTTTTTATGTTGTGATGGGCTGTATTTCTCGCACATAACACGTCAGGATGAATATTTGTTCTGTGGTACTTTTTTTGGGGCAGAACCTGGCTGTTCTTTAGCCATGAATCGCTTCTGCCCTTGGCTTTAGTCTGTCAAGCTGACATTTAACATCACTTTACTGGATGGCTTATGAGGCAGATTGTTCGATAGTTTTTTGGCATTGCTGTAGAATTGCCTTTCTGGGGAGCATGATGATGATGATTGGTCCATGGTGTTGGCCACTTCTCCAGATCAAAGTTTTTCTGCCAGATCTTGTTGCAATTCTTGGGGATGGATGTCTGTTCATCCCCCCCCCCCCCCCCCCCCTCCGTATTTGACACCTGCTGGGATGTTTTGTCAATAGCCTGGAGCTTTCCCATTTTTCAGCGATTTGATTGCTGCCTCAACCTCTTCACGAAGGATAGGAAAGTCATCATCTTCCTGATGAGTCCTGACTTGTAAATACACGGGGTCACCTTGTTTCTGAACTGAACAGTACTCCTGACCATCTGTAAAAGTGTATCTACTGCTAAATAACATAGTAAACATAAAAGGACTAAACCAATGATAATAACAAATAATCTGCATGAAAATGTTAACATGACTTATAACTAAAGCAAATGTCCTATAGACGTTCATTGAAAATCAGTTATACGAAACGCCACATTAAAAAACATATTATCAAAGATATCTCCGAAACAGAGGGTTACAAATGTTTTTAGACACTCTTAGCATTAAAACAACTATATGAATGCAATACCTTTCTCACCATACAAACAATTTACATCTTTGCTATATTTGGTGATGAAAGCATAAGCTTAACCAAAAAAATAAAGCGCTAGCATTTTATTTGGCCCTGCTCAAACGATGCCTCTTCAAGTAAATGACAGCCCTCAAGTAAAGATAATGGAACATGTATTCTACACAATCCTCTCCATGCTTGCACATTTTTTGCAGCACTGTCAGCCCACACATTTGGTAAGAACCCCCACATGCACAGGTACACAAGAGGAAGAATGAGAACCAATAAAATATTATATACCAATAGTAATAAGAGATAAGAAAATAATTAATATAAATAGAAAATAAAATTTAAAAACAACCCCATAAATCTAAAATCATCTATGGAATTAATATAGCGCTGAATCTTGTAAAACCAACAAATCGAAGTGCTTTCACTCAAATCGTTTACGAGCCAAGGAACTTACCGCAAGTATAATGCAAAGCAATATTCAAGTTTATGCAACGCGCAAAGTCACACACACACAATGCGCGCCGCGCGCGCTCGCACACACGCATCACACACCACACACACGCACAAGCACACACACCCTCGCGAACACACTTAGGAGATGAGGTATGCTGTGAAAAGATAGGACGGATATGAGGGAAAGTGACAGGTAGGAATAAGTGTGTTATGAAGCTTATTGACTTATCAAGTGCAGGCTTTGGCGAAAGTAAAAGAAGGAGGTCATTCCAGGTGGATGGACATAAACAGAGAAGAGCGCAGCCAACAGTGGTTTGTTTGAATCTGGGTCTCGAAAGCACAAAGTAAACTGCGGCTGGAACGAAGGTAACGGGATTGGGTGTAACAGAAAAAACCGTACAAAGGATAAGAAGGTGCAGATTTGCGGGAGACATTTAAATCGGAGGGTATTGATTTTATCCTCACAGTCTTTGTGAGACAGCAGCCAGTGAAGAGATCGCAAGAAGAGAAGTGATGTGTTCAGATTTTTTCGTTTTCTTAGACCAGTCGAGCTGCAGAATAAAACATTTTTTCTATTTTAAGCGATGGTATTACAAAAGTTAACCTGTTTTACTTGATCATCTAATGTGAACCATCTGTAAATACTTTTAAATGATGAGAATATATAATGAAGAATATGAGACGAACTTAAGAGATCATGATATTTTGATTTTCCACTCTTTGCCATAATAAATTTATTCTATGTCAAAATTTGCTTTGTTCAATTCCCATGAAGGATAAGGTAGAAACTTTAGTTTGGTGTGTCCATGGGTATGTTGATTGATTCCAACTTTCAAAAAGGTCTGAATCATACGTACTCAATTGGCTTTACCAGAAGATAATTGTTATGCTCTTTAGGAAAATTTATTTTTTATTTTATTTTAACCTTTGTCTGAAGCATAAAAAATTGTTGGTTTTGCTCCGAGTACATATTTGCACATGCCAATTGTTGTAATTCATCTAGAGGGCAAAATTCTCAATTTCATTGTACGTTTCCAAGAGCCAGTGCAAGTGAAAAGGTACCTCCGAGGCAAGCTGTATGCCTTACATTCCTACTTTGTAAATACTTTTTGAGTAAGTACTGTGGGTGCCATTGAAAAGGACCTCTATGCCTATAGGAAGTTTGGAACGAATAAGGGATGTTGATAAATATTACAAATTGAAGTGCTGTGTGACCCAAACTGCTATAAATACCATATAAAGTGAATTCAAACATATTCTTGCTTTAGTTAAGGTATATTTTATATGATCACTCACACTAGCTATAGATGTAAGAATGACACCCAAGAGTTTTCATTTTGTTTTGATATGATTAATCAGACTGCCAATCCGAGTACATCAGTAGCTCATCTGGATTGTCTACCATTGTTTAAAAATACTATTGTGGGTTTTTCTTTAGAAAAGAAGTCCATTCTACAAAAATATGATTCTTTTATGTTGTCAAGGATTGTGATCGTTATTATTTTCTGGAATGTAATGTGTAAAGCCTGTTTTGATGTGTTCTCTTCGTGTTAACATCCGTCCACATGCTGCATTTTATGCGTCTGCATATTGCACTAAAACATCAATTGATAACTTTCATGGTAGATCGAGTATTAAAATGAAGAGACCCTAAACCTGAGTTTACTCTGACTTGAAGAGAGGGAGTGGTTTGTGTGTGTGTGTGTGTGTGTGTGTGTGTGTGTGTGTGTGTGTGTAGTGGCTATTTGTGCGTGCGTGTCATTGGGGCTCATTAAGGGTGGATATTACTGCTTAGTTATGTCTACTGATTGAGTAAGTATTTTACGTTTGCTGCAGATGTAAACATTGCTCATATCTGCCCATCCACCACCCCAACGCTGTATGCACTTATTAAGAAGGATAACACGTGTTTCACGATATACCATATGTAAGTGTGTGTGCGAGAGAGAGAAGAGGAAGGGAGAGAAGGGGGACGTAGACGAAGGAGAGAGAGGAGAGAGAGAGAGAGAAGCCTATTCTCATCAGTAATACTGACAGAGATCTGGAGGAAGTAAGTGGACAAATAAATAATAAATGCTAATCCATTGATACTCAGGTTTCGTGAGCTGAAGGTTTCTTTCGCCAGGACGAAAGAAGGAAGTTTCGCTTCCTTTCTTCCCTCCCTATGTCCGATCTCCTCTAGTACAATAATGATTATTGTAGGACATTGATAGTGCTGTTGTTATCATAGAGCATAATCAAATAATTGTTCAGAGGTGTAGTTTTGATGTTATTGGTGGTAGTGGTAATTGGTAGTAGTTGTAGCGGCGTGGTAAATAATAATAATATATCTATCTAATCTATCTGTCCCGAAGTCCTGACGACCGTGGGGCACCCTCAAAATACTCAACAACCAGTTCCCTCATTCATCTCCTGTGTCTGCATTCTCGGGGTTTTGTTGATTCAAGGCCTGTCCATTCACTGATGTTATACCTCCACTCTTCCTTGGTCTGCCTCTTCATCATCCTCCTCGGAACAGTGCCTTGTAAAATTGTCTTGCAAGTACCTTTGGATCTTGGTGACATTGCCATAAAACCATTTAAGTTAACCGCCTTTTCATGATCGTTAGAAGTTCTCTCATAGGGTCCAATGGTTTGCTGATTCTTTTATTGCACGCTTTCGTTGCGTATGTGGTCTCTGTAATAGATCCAAGGAAGACCTCCGAAAGCATCTCATCTACACCGCCTGTACTCTTCTCCTCCAATCTGGCAGTCAGGGTCCATGATTCACAGCAATACAGAAATATGATAAGACAAGTAGCGCATTAGTCCTGATCTTGGAGAAAGTGAGATTATTTATCTCTCCTGATGGTGTTTAGTTTTGACAGTGCTGTTTATTGTCAATAAGTACAGGCACAATCAGCCCTCATATGCCACCCAAGCAAGGTCATGCTGCAGATAATATTGAAGAGACTGAAGCCACACCAGAGACCATCATGCTGAGTAACAAGCAGGTTTCAGAGCAGTGTCGCAAGCACAACAGAACAGATAATCAAACCTCAAGAATACTATGTGAGCGTTACCTTCAAAATCAACAAGACCTTTACCATGATTATCGGATTTAAAAGGCATTTGACAGGGTGTGGCATGCAGCTTTGGTTGGCAACCTGAATTTGTACAGCATCAATGCAAACCTGATCAGAGTCATCAAACAGCTGTACACGAGGCCACCAGTGGCAGTGTAACAACAACAACAAACATTGGGAATGGTTTCTAACAACAGTTGGAGTAAGGCAGGCTGTCTACTCTCACCCACACTTTTCCAACATAATTCTTGAGAGAATCATGTGCTGATGCACTGGAACATCATGAAGGATCAGTCAGCAATTGGTGGCAGAACGATCACAAACTCCGCTTCGCAGGATGGACATTGATGGAATAGCAGGAAATCAGAAAAAGAGCTTGCCAGCGCAAACAGAACACCCGAATAAAGGCCTGCCAAAACATACGCATGGGAAATCAGTGCAGAAAGACCAAACAGATGGACTAATAACACCAAACAGGCATTAGCACTGATATCAGGGTTAATTAACCAAATCTGGAAACAGTTCAAAGCTTTAAGACCTGGAGGCCATTGTAACAGACCAGGGATCCAACCACAGTATATCAGGTGCAAGAAAGCTTAACAAAAAATTGGCCCACAATCACTTATTAATAGCTAAACTTTAGAAATTTAGTCTGCATCATCCTCATCATCATTATAATCAGGACCCGTGACCTTGGCGTCGTGGTGAGACTACGAAAGACGATGCCGGTAGATCCTCACTCCATCCTCTCGGTCCTCGCTCTGCACAGTAGTGCCGAGTCAATCATCCTGGTCCATTTTTTGATGTTTTCCCATCCTACTTGTTCTGTCATCCCCTCTTTCTGCCACCTTCGAGTGTTCCCTGCAGTACCGTTTTTTGGCAGGTGTATGTGGCGGTGACGTGGCCGAACCATGTCAGCTTTTCCTTCTTGACGATGGTGAGAAAGGGGTTCCTGTGGATCTGCCAGCCGTGTTATTTGACTCTTGACAAATTCATTGGGTCTTTCGTTCTACTCCAGGGGGTGATATGCCCAGCAAGTTTTTCTATGGCATTTTGTTTCAAATGACAGGATTCGCTTGCTGTTTCCAGCAGTCTATTCCAGGTTTACACTTCCGTACAGCAGGATCGTCCTGAAATTAAGGGCTTTGAAGAGATTGTAGTTTTGATTGGGTAAACTGATCTCTTTACTTTTCCATCTGGTGGTGAGTTTTGTTCATGGAAGATGTTGCCAATGCTATTCTGACTTTTGATTTTCTGACGTGATCGCCCTACCTTTGTGAGTGTAGCGCCGAGGTATTTAAAAGCGTCTACCTCCTCCAGTTGTTGGCCGTTCATGTAAATTTTAGGCGGTGGCATTGCTCGTGCTGTTCACAAGTACTTTACTTTCTCCGAGCTCACCTCCACCGCATATGCTCCAGCTCTGTTCTCAAGTCTGGTCGTAAAGAACTTGCAGCCTGTGTTAGCTTCCGCCCTTGAGGTCCAAATGTCATTCGGCAAACCGTAAAGTTGTTGAGGGGGTCTGCCGCCAATGGAGATGGTAGGGTGGAAGTCATGGAGGGGTCTCTCCTCATGATGTTTTCCAATAACAGATTGAAGCAGGACTGGAGATAACAGGCATCCTTGGTCGGACCCCAACTGTGGTTTTGAGTAGCTCTGACGCTGATTGTTCCAGGACGGACTGCGACTGCATGCAGTGTTTGATAGTGCTTGATGGTTGCACTAGTCCTTCTTCAATGCCAAACATTCTGCGTGACCTGCCACAGGCCTTCGTGCCATACTCTGTCAAAAGCCTTCTTTGATGTCGATGAAGTTGTGTAACAGGTCTCTCTGATGTTGAAGATGTTTTTCGTCCATCATGAAGTGGCAGTTAAAAATCTGTTCGATTGTGCTCCTGCCGCCCTGAACCCAGCTTGTTCCTCTGCAAGGTGTTCTTCTGCCTCCGTCTTGTGTCAGATTCAAAATAACTTGAGCATGATCTTGCTGCGTGGCTGATGAGGCTGATTGTTCTGAAAGTTTGGCATGGCGTATATTCCCCTTCTTGGGCATGGGGTATGAATGAATGATTGTGTCCATTCTTTTGGTAGTTTGTGTAGATATGGTCTTTTAATGTTCTAGAGTTATTTGTTATCCAAGATGGTCTATCTACTATTCTCTAGGCCAAACATAGTAATGTTGTGACTCCCATTTTGGTTTAGTTTTAATAAGTCTATGTTAAAGTCCCCAAGAATAATTGTTTCATTGTTTAGAAGATATTACCTCGTCCATAGAAGGAGTTGAGTATTTCTAACCAGTCTCTGTTTCGTCTGGAGGAGTTCTGAATATAAATCCTATTCATATTGGTCAATAACATATGGCATCCCCAAGGGATCAGTTCTTGGGCCAACTTTGTTTTCCATCTATATTAATGATCTTCCATTGAATATTTCATCTCCTTGTGAACTACGACTATTCATACTAAGGATAAAAAAGCAAATGTTATATTAATAATTTACAGAAAGATATAGATAAACTCAACTTCTTGGGCTGATCTGAACCCATGGCTCTTCATCCTAAAAAATATAAGTTCAATGATATCAAACTAGACAAAAAAGACAAACATACAGTCTGTTCAGAGTTTAAATTCATGATCAGATAGTAGAGAGGTTAATTAATCATAAATATACTTGGCCTAATGTAGACAATAATCTTTTCCTGGTCGAGCCATATTTCAATATTAACCAAATCAATTATCCCCAAGATATTTTAGGCTCAATAGAAATAAAAGCATTTCCCTTGATGAGCACTTCAAAAGTTGTTCGTTTATGTTACATACAACCAGATAATGATTATGCTTCCACATGTTGGACCAGGCAAGTATTAAAAAACAACTTGAAGAGTATTTACAAAGTCATACATAAATTCACTGTTCACTGTCCCGGTAACCGCCAGGTCGTAGGGCGGCTGCATGGTGACAACGTGGACCAGCTGGCTCCACTTAGCACAGTCTGGGCGAGTGCCTGGGTGACACTGAAGTCCTCCCTACTGCCAATCACGGATGTCGTCGCCCTCTTTCTCCTCTGTCTGCCCCGTCTTCTCTTTCCCCTGGACTGGTTTCTGCAGATGGTCTTTGCAAGTCCTTCTGACGATGTTACGTGCCCGACAACCATCTGATTTCCTCTTTTTCGCCGTGGTCAGTAGGTCTTCATAAGTCCCCCGCACTTGTTTGAGTGATCTTTCTCGACTTCATTTTGGTGACATGGTCCTTGTATGATATGCCAATGGAGCCTTCTGAGGCATCTCATTCCTACTGCTTGGGATCCTCCTTTGTAGTTCTGTTGCGTTTCAGTGTCCATGCCTCACATGCGTAAAGATGATGAAGGTGAACACGCGCGCGTTTAGGTAACTTTACCTTGGTTGCTGAGAGGGATGTTTCTGTCTCTCCATATGGTCCTTCAGTCTTGCCATTGCTGCTTGCTGTTTGTGCGCTCTATCTAGGGATTATTTCGGTCTTCGATCCCGCCCTCTCCTTTATGATGGCTCCAAGGTACTTGAAATGGTCAACTGTCTCCAGTTCTTTTCCTCCTGAGATGGATCTTGGTGGTGATTGGCTGGGCTCTTTGACAGGAGCTTGGTTTTCTCAGTCGCTGATTTCCAGCGCGATATTTCGTCCAGATTGCTTCACTAGGTTGGCCAGTTCCTCTTCATTTCCTGCAGACCGTCAATGTCAACGCAAACCTGAG
Source organism: Rapana venosa (assembly GCA_028751875.1). Classification (NCBI taxonomy): domain Eukaryota; kingdom Metazoa; phylum Mollusca; class Gastropoda; order Neogastropoda; family Muricidae; genus Rapana; species Rapana venosa. The sequence goes on along the minus strand of CM054154.1, from coordinate 58,101,069 downwards.
GTTGGAGGATTGTTCGCCCTCCAATGCTGACTTGCCTGGTGGTCTTCCAGGCGTCAGTCATGATGCGTTCGAGGAAAATTTAAACAGTGTAGAGCACAGCAACATCCCGTCGGACCCCAACTTAGTAACGGAACCATTCCCCTAACCGTGCCTGTACGAGTACTAGCACGGTGGCCTTTGAGTAGAGTTCCTTGATGGTGTGGATCAGCTTCTTGGCCCCATGTTAATTTGTTTCATGGTGCCCACAGAGCGTCATGCCATACTCCATCGAAGGCCTTCTAAAATCAATGAAGACAGTGAAGATGTCTTGTTGATGGCTGGCCTGTATTTCTCACACAGAACCCGCAGGTTGAATATTGTTCCTGTGTGCTTCTATTTGGGCGGAAACCGCCTGCTCTTCGCGATGATCTCTTCTGCCTGTGTTTCAGCCTGTTCCGGATCACTTTCAGCATGACTTTACTGGCATGACTTATAGGCTGATTGTCCTGTAGTTTTGCACAGCGGAGATGTTCCTTCATGGGGAGAAGGGATGATGAGTGAATTGGTCCATGGTGTAGGCCCTCACCGCGGTCTGCAGATCTTGTGCAGATACATGTAAGGATGTCTGACACTGCTCCTCCCCCAGTGTTGGAATCATCTCTGCTGGGATGTTGTCGATTCCTGCTGATTTTCCTTTCTTTTCAGCGATCTAATTGCTACTTCTACTTCCTCGCAGAAGAATTGGGAAGTTGTCTTATTCGATGAGGCTTGGCTTGGCAAGAAACGCTGGGGTCGCCTAGCGTCTGAAGATTTGTAGAGTTCCGGAACAGTATTTCCGACCATCTGCCAACGATTTCCAACTTTCATGTAGGCAATTACTCTACTTTGTCCTGGATGGTTACTAGACTCTTGCCTTTTTGTTGGTGGAGCTCTTTCAACAATCTGGTATCTCTTACTGCTATTATTCTTTGTCAGGCTCACTTCGATTTCTGTACCTTGTTTCTCTATCCCATTATCTCCTTGGTCTCCTCTTGACGCTCCTGATCTTCTTGTTTACTTCTCTGTACTCAACTGCTTCCTCCTGTAGTGTTCTTGCTCTTCTTCAGGTCTCGTCTTTTGTCACACACAGAATCAAGATTATCATCTGTGACCTGGTTGTGGTTTTTTCGGCGATGTTTGCCAAGAAGTATGCTTGCTGTCTCAGTCATCACTGAGTTAAAACTGTGGTCATCGTTTCGGCATCTTCATCAAGTGCCAGCAGTGTGCGAATTTCCCTCCTATTGTTTCTTGGAAGGACCGGCGATGGTGGGGTCCTCAGTCTGCCAGGTTGAACTGGAGTCTGGTGTTCTTGTCTTATTGATCTTCTTCAATCGACTCGAAAGTTCAGGACCGAGGTGATGATCGCTGAGCCCATAGTCTGCACCAAGGAATGTCCTCCGTCTTTGGCTCTGTTGATGCCAGAACAATCGAGAACCGGTTCTGCCACCAGGATGTATTCAATCTGTTTTGTGATGGATCATTGGGTGCATGCCATGTCCAGGCGTCGGGATGCCTTGTGTTCACCAATGGATGCGAGCACCGTGTCGTTGAGCTGCAAATACCAGTTGTCGGAGTCCTCGCTCATTAGGTGATCGCATTACAGAGGGACCGCAGAATTTGCTCCATCTTTTCAGTGCGTCTCCGCCCACCTTAAGTTCCAGTCTTCCGGGATGATCAAGATGTCTTTCTTGTTCACCCTTATCGATGATGCCCTGTAGTTGGTTGTAGAATGTCCTCTACTCTCATCATCGTGATCTGTTGTTGTTGCGTAGGCTTGAATCACTGTGATGTTGAATGGAGCTGCCCAGGGGGGGGGGGGGAGGGGGGGGGGGGTAGGCGGATGGCCATAAGCCGCTTTTTACTGGTAGATCCTATTACCAGAGTTCTTAGTGTTCTTGTTGACAATCATGCCTACGCCAGTATGCTTGCCGCCCCCTGCAAATAAGCATAGGCCCCGTCGAAGGTTTTCACCGTTTTTCCTTCCTCCCTCACAGAGCCTACCAGACCCAGGTGTCCCTGCCAGCTCGATGCAGTTCTTGGAGTTTCCTGTTTGGGCCGACTTCTGACGTTCCATGTTCGATGTGTTTTTCCCTTCCCTTTGATTTTTTTGGGTGGGGTTCCACCGTAGCACACTTGGCGCCTCCCCCTGGTGCAGACGGAAGGCGCGGCCCTTTGGACCCGGGCGGCGACCGACCGTATATTTTTATTAGGGGTCAGGTAAAGGGGGTTTCTTCGCTCCCCAAACCATGTAACCCGGGGTACCACCTGTGACATGGGGGAGTAAACCAACCCAAAAATCCGCCGGGAGAGATGGGCGCCCCGGGTACTTTTGCCCAAGACACGCCAAATGGAAGGGAAATGGACATAAATTAATACCCAAATCTTTTTCAAAATAAGATTACAAAAAACCAATTTTTTTCCCATAAAATCAGAAATGCCATTTCAATAAAGTCTATTCAGTACAAGTCATGAAAATTTTACGCCAACCTATCTGTAGATAAATTTTTTTATAAAGGTTACGGGGAAAAGTTTCTATTTATTCCCCGCCCCCCGGATGACTTTTCAGCATCCTTTTTTTTCAGGTGTAAAAATATGGAATAATATCCTGATTTTCTAAAACAGAAGCCATTTTTCTTCATTTAAAAAGGATATCACAGAATCTGTTTTAAGTGTCGTGATTTGGAATTTCATTTTGTTTTTTGAAATATAATCCTTTGTTCATTAGCACAAATTCATGTTTAATTATCTGTATAGTCATTAGCACACAATTCATGTTTAATCGATTTTTTCTTCACATATTTTTGTTTTTGTTTTTTTTTTTTTTCCGTTTTTCCCCTCATCTATCTCTTCCCCCTCATCTCTTGTACATTGCTGTTAGCCCGTCCTGTCCATCTGTATGCCGTTGTCTGTCTTCCTCCTGTCGCTCTCTCTGCTCTGTTCTGTTCTTTCAGGTTCAATCATTGTTTTTCCCTACGTAAACACTGTAGTGTTCTCAACTAGGAGTTTTTGAAGGCAAGAATTTTTTTTATCTTGTCGATGACGATATTGTGATCAAAACAGTTGCAAAGTTTTTGCGAAACGCTGAAATTAGGGCAAAAACAGCAAGTTTCCAATTATTAACATTTGTGCTAAAACTAAAGTAACTTTATATCCTGAAACTCCAGCAAAATTTTTTGACACCCTAAAGAAACATTTTGTAAATACTGTAATCTCCCCCAAGAATGGTCTAAGAACATTCTAGAATGTTTTTGTTTTACTTTGTTTTTGTTTATTGGGGTTCCCCGCTGTTTTTCCTTGTCTTTCTTTTTGTCCCGTTTGAAAAATGATTTAGCCAGAGCTTTTAAATTCTATCCGTTCGCGAGCTCTTTTTGGGCTTTTTTCATTACATTTTAATGCTCAAGTTATTTTCTTGTATTATTTGTTTTATAAAAGAAATTGTGTAACCCCCCCCCCCCCCCCCCCCCCCCCCCCCCCCCCCCCCCCCCCCTTTTCAATAGGCCACATTGGGCAATGACAATAAACTGGTCAAAGTCTCAAAGCCTCTCTCTCTGTTGCGGTTTTTGGGGTGTTTTTCTCACAATTGTTTGTCTGTGCTTGTTGGTTTGTTTGTTTGCTTTTTTTTCCTTCTCCATTGTTTCCCTTGTATTACAGTCATCGTCATTTATAGTGTTTCATTATAATAATCATTTCTGAATTTTTATTTTGGTGTGTTTATAATGTTGATAATGATTGTTTGCAGGTTTTTTGTTGTTTGGTTGGGGGTTGGGGGGGTCTTGTTTATTTTGTTTCGTTTTGTTTTTATTTGAGAGCATGGTGTAAAAAAGCCCTGAGCTTATCCATTTACTCTCAATAAACAGTTCGAGTTCGAGTATCCGAGTTCAAAGCAAAAAGAGAACTGTTTAATGCTTACACATATTCACAGATCTGTGACCATGACAACACTTCTTTCTTGAGTCATGAAAACCTGAAAGTCACTTCTAGAACATATATGAGGGACTCTATTCAACCTTCAGTCAGAGGAACCAGTGTACTAGCCGGAAGTTTGGGGCGACACCTGCATTCTCTCTTGTGGAAGATGCCCACCCAAAGAGACCAACGTGGTGTGAATGGTTCTGGGAAAAAGTATTTATTCTCCTAGTCTGGTTATGCTGCCACTTCTAAAAAGAAAGATCTCTGGTTGTCTTTAAACAACAACATACAAGAGGCCAACTATGCTGACCCTAGGAGACAACACTCTCATTTTCCCAGAAAATACCCCAGACAATTCTTGTATAGGAACAACGCTAGCCACAATTTCTGGTGTACACCTGTGAGCAGGCCTTATTTTCACTGGTGACTTTTTGCTTTCTTTGTAGCAGTTGCTCAGCATTGAATCAGACGTTAATCTATTGTGAAGTGTGTGTTACAATTTTAAATAGTTTCCTCAATAAAGGTTATGACTAATTAGATGCATATGTGTTGTTATCTTAGATTATTCCCCTCATATCTGCATTAGCTGTTAGTACTTGACCAATTTCGTGTTTCTAATCTGTGTAGAGATTGAAATGTTTTTGATTGAGAAGTGCTTAATTTAGATCTGTTTGATTAAGTTCTTATTTATATGGTTTTGACTTTTAAAACTTGAAAAACATTATTGGCTATTGTTCTATTTATTTGATCACTTAGATTTTGTGTAGGACAATGTCTTTAAAACAACCATATCCACTGAAAATTATACAATGGAATGCTCGATCAGTCTCCAGCAATTTGTCCTATTTAGTCCAGCATCTTGCTGAAAACTTCTATCAGGCTATCGTATTGCAACCCCTCAGTGTAACCAGGAGCAAACTTCCTTAATTACCTGGTTACTATTATCCACCTGTACATCAGCAAGTTGATGCTGCTACCAAAATTAGTGCAGCAGCTTCCATCCAAGAAGGGATAGATTAATGTTCGTTCTTCGCCAGTGCCTGACCAAGTTCTTGATGTACATTCATGTGCAGCGAGAAAAAGTTTGCAGAGGATTTAATACTGAATGTTGTGTCTGTGTATCTGCCCAAGGGGCCTAACATTTCTAACACTGAATGGATACACAGTCTTAAAGATGATGAAAAATGGCTAATTGTAGGCGACTTTAATGCTCATGCCCCCTTTTTGGATAAAGAGTGTGAGAAAATATCTAGTAACCGTTTTGTAGAAAGTGTAGTTGATTCCTGCCTTTGCTTAGTAAATGATGGCAGTGTCACCAGAATTCCAGATATTGCCACTCATAGAGCGTCATCCTTAGATTTAACATTTATATCTCCCGTACTTGCTCCTGAATGTGACTGGACAACACACAAAGACACCCTTGGTAGCGATCACCTGCCAGTTATAACAACTCTTCATAGAACGACTGCTATTTGTGACACCCTTGCATTCAAGCACTATACAACACCGCAAGCAGTGCAGTCCTTCTGAACAATCAGGTCGGAGACTACTTCAAAACCACAGTTGGGGTCCGACAAGGATGCCTGTTATCTCCAGTCCTGTTCAATCTGTTCTTGGAAAACATTATGAGAGAGACCCTCCATGACTTCCACCCTACCATCTCCATTGGCGGCAGACCCCTCAACAACTTGCGGTTTGCCGATGACATTGACCTCATGGGCGGAAGTAGCACAGAGCTGCAAGATCTTACGACCAGACTTGAGAACAGAGCTGGAGCATATGGGATGGAGGTGAGCTCGGAGAAAAGTAAAGTACTTGTGAACAGCACGAGCAACACCACTGCTAAAATTTACATGAACGGCCAACAACTGGAGGAGGTAGACGCTTTTAAATACCTTGGCGCTACACTCACAAAGGACGGGCGATCAACGACAGAAATCAAAGTCAGAATAGCCATGGCAACATCTTCCATGACAAAACTCACCACCATATGGAAAAGTAAAGAGATCAGTTTCCCAATCAAACTAAAGCTCTACAAAGCCCTAATTCAGACGATCCTGCTGTACGGAAGTGAAACCTGGACATTGACTGCTGAAACAGCAAAGCGAATCCAGTCATTTGAAACAAAATGCCATAGAAAACTGCTGGGCATATCCTGGAGAGAACGAAAGACCAATGAATTTGTCAAGAGTCAAATAACACGGCTGGCAGATCCACAGGAACCCCTTCTCACCATCGTCAAGAAGAAAAAGCTGACATGGTTTGGCCACGTCACCCGCCACAACACTCTGCCAAAAACAGTACTGCAGGGAACACTCGAAGGTGGCAGAAAGAGGGGAAGACAGAACAAGTCATGGATGGACATCATCAGAGAATGGACCATTGGCGTCATCAGCACAACACAACATGCCAACAGGATGTGAAACAAAGGAGTTAAGTCCCCATCATCACATACAACAAGGTGTACACGCAGGCTGTCAAAATAAAACACTGTCACATCTTGCACTCTAGAGCACGTGCAAAACAAACAGCTACTGGATTACACAGGGAACAATGTGAACAAATATCCCTGTCAATTTTCCTTCATAATTACATGTGTGTATTTAAACATCAATTAAGAGTCCATATCCGCTTTCAAAGAAAAATAATTATCGGCATTGGATTCAGTCACATCCACTGACACAATCTGGTGGAATCATCGAAGTAGTGGCACCCACTAACAGGTCGAAACCATCAACTTTGGCAAAGCTATCAAAAAACAGGTCCTGTCCTGCCCTCAGCTAGAGAGAAAAAGAAAGAGAGAGAGGGGGAAACAGGAACAGACACACAGACAGACACACAGACAGACATCCAGAGGGAGGGAGAGAGAGAGAAAGAGGAACAGACACACTGACAGACAGAGAGGGAGAGAGAAAGCGGCAAGCAGGGACAGACAGACAAACCGACAAAGAGAGAGAGAGAGAGAGTGTGTGTGTGTTGTTGTTGTTGTTTTTGCTTCGATTTTACGTCTGTTCATTTAAAGTGGTATTACAATGTGGGGATAGGAGGGGACACTTATGTTGGTATGTAAAGTAAAATGTGTCTCTCATCTCATCTGCTCCCATAACCCCCTCCGGGGTCGTAAGGGCACTGCATTGACGAACGTTGCACCAGCTGGCTCCATTTGCGGCGGTTGTGTGCAAGTGCCTGGGTTGTGGAGAAGCTCTTCCCTGTCCATTCAGTGATGTTGTCTGCCCATTTCTTCATCAGCCTGCCTCGCCTTCTCTTCCCCTGCACTGTTCCCTGCAGTATGGTTTTGGACAGCCCATCTGATGTAGTCACATGTCCGTACCATCTGAGCTTCCTTTTCTTGACTGCGGTCAGCAGGTTTTCGTAGTACTTTACTTGTTGGGTGATGGTTTGTAGGACTTCGTTGTTGGTAGTGTAGTCCATATATGAAATGCCAAGGAGTTTTCTGAGGCATCTCATCTCTAGAGCCTGGATCTTCCTTTGTAGATCTGCATTCAATGTCCAGGATTCGCACGCATATAGATATGTAGAGATGACCAGTGCATACAGTAGCTTGACCTTGGTCCTGAGAGAGATGTTTCGGTCTTTCCAGATGGTCTTGTGCTTCGCCATTGCTGTTATTGTTTGTGCAGCTCTTGCGAAGATTTCGGTCTTTGAACCTTCTACAGTAATAATAGCTCCAAGACACTTGAAGTGATCTACAACTTCAAGTTCTTTTCCACTGACTTTGATCTTGGTAGTGATTGGCTGGGCACTGTTTGTCATGAGTTCTGTTTTCTCGGCACTGATCTCCCATGCCATATCTGGGGGATGTTTTAACCAGGTGGTACACTAGGTTGGCTAGTTCCTGTTCATTTCCTGCAAGTCCGTCGATGTCATCAGCAAACCTGAGGTTGGTGATTATCCGCCCTCCAATACTGACTGTGCCAGTGTGATCTTCTAAGGCATCAGTCATTATGCGCTCAAGGAAGACATTAAACAGTGTTGGCGATAGGAGACAGCCTTGACGAACTCCCACTGAGGTATGAAACCACTCTCCAACTATGCCTTGGAAAAGCACTTCGCTGGTGGCTTTTGTGTATAGCTCTTTGATGGTCCGAAGGATCTTTTGTCCCATGTTGTATTTCTTCCTCGTGGCCCATAATGCGTCGTGCCATACACGGTCAAATGCCATTTTGAAGTCTATGAAGACGTGGTATAGTTTCTGTTGGTGCTGGCTGTATTTCTCGCACATAACTCGCAGGTTGAATATTTGTTCTGTGGTACTTTTTTTGGGGCAGAAGCCTGCCTGTTCTTTAGCCATGAATCTCTTCTGCCCTTGGCTTTAGTCTGTTCAAGATGACTTTTAACATCACTTTACTGTGATGGCTTATGAGGCTGATTGTTCGATAGTTTTGGCATTGCTGTAGATTGCCTTTCTTGGGGAGCATGATGATGAGTGATTGGGTCCATGGTGTTGGCCACTCTCCAGTCTGCCAGATCTTGTTGCAAATTCTTGGGAGGATGTCTGTTCATCCCCCCCCCCCCCCCCCCCCCCCCCCCCCCCCCCCCCCCCCCTCGTATTTGATCAGCTCTGCTGGGATGTTGTCAATGCCTGGAGCTTTCCCATTTTTCAGCGATTTGATTGCTGCCTCAACCTCTTCACGAAGGATAGGAAAGTCATCATCTTCTGATGAGTCCTGACTTGTAAATACACTGGGGTCACCTTGTGTCTGATACTGAACAGTACTCTGTCCATCTGTAAAATGTGTATCTACTGCTAAATAACATAGTACACAGAAAAGGACTAAACAATGATAAGAACAAATAAGTGCATGAAAAATGTTAACATGACTTATAACTATAGCAAATGTCCTATAGGACTGTTCATTGAAAATGATGTTATACGAAACGCCACATTAAAAAACATATTATCAAAGGATATCTCAGAAAAAGAGGGTACAAATGTTTTAGACTCTTGCATTAAAACAACTATATGAATGCAATAACTTTCTCACCATACAAACAATTTATATTTTTGCTATATTTGGTGATGAAAGCATTAAGCATTATCCAAAAAAATAAAGCGCTAGCATTTTTTGCCCTGCTCACGATGCCTCTTCTAGTAAATGACAGCCCTCAAGTAAAGATAATGGAACATGTAGTTCTACACAATCCTCTCCATGCTTTGCACATTTCTTTGCAGCACTGTCAGCCCACTCATTTGGTAAGAACCCCACATGCAAAGGTACACAAGAGAAAGTGAAACCAATACCCCTTAAAGCTAAAATAATCTATGGAATTAATATAGCGCTGAATCTTGTAAAACAAACAAATCGAAGTGCTTGCACTCAAATCGTTTACGAGCATGGAACTTTCCGCAAGTATAATGAATAGCATATTTCAAGTTTATGCACGCGCAAGTGCACACACACACATATGCGCGCGCGCGCGCGCGCACACACACACACACACACACACACACGCACAAGCACACACACCCTCGCGAACACACTTAGGAGATGAAGGATGCTGTTGAAAAGTATGGACGGATATGAGGGGAAAGTGTCAGGTAGGAAATAAGTGTGTTTTGAAGCTGGATTTGAATGTATCAAGTGAAGGCTTTTGGCGAAGTAAAAGAAGGAGGTCATTCCAGGTGGATGGACCAGAAACAGAGAAAGAGCGACAGCCAACAGTGGTTTGTTTGAATCTGGGTGCTCGAAAGCACAAAGTATCTGCGGCTGAACGAAGGGAACGGGATGGGGTGTACAGGTAAAAACAGTTACAAAGATAAGATGGTGCAGATTTGCGGAGACATTTAAATCGGAGGGTATTGATTTTATACTCCAGTCTTTGTGAGACAGGCAGCCAGTGAAGAGATCGCAGAAGAGGAGTGATGTGTTCAGATTTTTTTCTTTCTTAGGACCAGTCGAGCTGCAGAATAATAACATTTTTCTATTTTAAGCGATGGTATTACAAAAGTTGAACCTGTTTCTTGATCATCTAGATGTGAACCATCTGTAAATACTTTTAAATGATGAGAATATTTATGATGAATATGAGATCGAACTTTAGAGATCATGATATTTTGATTTTCACTCTTTGCCATATTAATGTATTCTATGTCAAAATTTGCTTTGTTCAATTCCCATGAAGGATAAGGTAGAACTTTAGTTTGTGTGTCCATGGTATGTTGATTGATTCCAGACTTTTCAAAAAGGTCTGAAACATACGTACCAATTGGCTTTACAGAAGATATTTGTTTTGCTCTTTTAGGAAAATTTATTTTTTATTTTATTTTTACTTTGTCTGAAGTAAAAAAAATTGTGGTTTTGCTTCCGAGTACATATTTTGCACATGCCAATTGTTGGTATTCATCTAGGGGCAATTCTCAAATTTCATTGTAAGTTCCAAGAGCCAGTGCATGAAAAGGTACTCCGAGGGCAAGCCTGTATGCCTTACAGTCCATACTTTGTAACTTTTTGAGTAGGTACTTGGGTGCATTGAAAAGGACCTCTTGCCTATAGGACAGTTTGGAACGAATAAGGGATGTTGATAAATATTTCAAATTGAAGTGCTGTGTGACCCAAACTGCTTATATACCATTTAAAGTGAATTCAAACATTTTCTTGCTTTAGTTAAGGTATATTTTATATGAGCACTCTCAGCTAGCTTAGAGGTAAGAATGACACCCAAGAGTTTCATTTTGTTTTGATATTGGATAATCTGACTGCCAATCCTGGACATCTGTAGCTCATCTGGATTGCTACCATTGTTAAAAAGTACTAGGTGTGTTTTTCTTTAGAAAAAGAAAGTCCATTCTCAAAAATATGTTCTTTTATGTTGTCAAGTTGTGTTCGGTATTTTTTTCTGATGTAATGTATAGCCTGTTTTGATGTGTTTAGCTTCGTGTTAACATTCATCCACATGCATGCATTTTATGTCGTCTGCATATTGCACTAAAACATCATTTGATAACTTTCTTGGTAGATCGTGTAATAAAATGAAGAGACCTGAAACCTGAGTTTACTCTGACTTGAGAGAGAGGGAGTGTGTGTGTGTGTGTGTGTGTGTGTGTGTGTGTGTGTGTGTGTGTGTGTGTGCGTATTTGTGCGTGCGTGTCTTTGCGCAGGAAGGGTGGATATTACTGCATAGTTATGTCTACTGATGTGTAAGTATTTACGTTTGCTGCAGTTGTAAACTTTGCTCATATCTTCCCAACCACCACCCCACGCCTGTATGCACTTATTAAGAGGAAACACGTGTTTTCACGATATAACTTATGTAAGTGTGTGTGCGAGAGAGAGAGAGAGGAAGGGGAGAGAGAGGGTGGACGTAGACGAAGGGGAGAGAGAGAGAGAGAGAGAGAGAGAAGCCTTTCTCATCAGTAAGACTGACAGAGATCTGGATGGAGAGTAAGTGGACAAATAAATATTAGAATGCATCCCATTGAGACTCAGGTTTCGTGGAGCTGAAGGTTTTCTTTTCGCCAGGACGAAAGAAGGAAGTTTCGCTTCCTTTCTTCCCTCCCTATGTCGATCTCCTCTAGTACAATATTGATTATGTAGGTACATTGATAGTGGCTGTTGTTATCATAAGCATAATCAATATTGGTTGCAGAGGTGGTAGTTTTGATGTTAGTGGTGGTAGTGGTATTGGTAGTAGTTGTAGCGGCGGTGGTAAATAATAATAATATATCTATCTATCTATCTGTCCCGTAGTCTGACGACCGTGGGGGCACCCTCAAAGACTCAACAACCAGTTCCCTCCATTCCTCTCTCTGTTCTGCCTTTCTCGGGGTTTTGTTGAGTTCTAGGCCTGTCCATTCACTGATGTTATCCTCCCAGCTCTTCCTTGGTCTGCCTCTTCTTCTTCCTCCTCGGACAGTGCCTTGTAAAATTGTCTTTGCAAGTCCTTTGGATCTTGTGACATGCCCATACCATTTAAGTTTACGCTTTTTCATGATCGTTAGAAGGTTCTCATAGGGTCCAATGGTTTGCTTGATTCTGTTATGCACGCTTTCGTTGCTTATGTGGTCTTTGTAAGAGATGCCAAGGAGTCTCCGAAAGCATCTCATCTACACCGCCTGTACTCTTCTCTCCAAATCTGCAGTCAGGGTCCATGATTCACAGGCATACAGAAATATGGATATGACAAGGGAGCGCATTAGTCTGATCTTGGAGATAAGTGAGATATTTTTATCTCTCCAGATGGTGTTTAGTTTTGACAGTGCTGTTATTGTCATAAGTACCGCACAATCAGCCTCATATGCCACCCAAGCAAGGTCATGCTGCAGATAATATTGAAGAGACTGAAGCCACAAGCAGAGACCATCATTGCTGAGGAACAAGCAGGTTTCAGAGCAGGGCGCAGCACAACAGAACAGATATTCAACCTCAGAATACTATGTGAGCGGTACCTTCAAAATCAACAAGACCTTTACCATGTATTTATCGATTTTAAGAAGGCATTTGACAGGGTGTGGCATGCAGCTTTGTGGGCAACCATGAATTTGTACAGCATCAATGCAAACCTGATCAGAGTCATCAAACAGCTGTACAGCGAGGCCACCAGTGCAGTGTACTACAACAACAACATTGGAGAATGGTTTCGAACAACAGTTGGAGTAAGGCAGGGCTGTCTACTCTCACCCACTCTTTTCAACATATTCCTTGAGAGAATCATGGCTGATGCACTGGAACATCATGAAGGATCAGTCAGCATTGGTGGCAGAACGATCACAAACCTCCGCTTCGCAGATGACATTGATGGAATAGCAGGATCAGAAAAAGAGCTTGCCAGCCTAACAGAACACCCGAATAAGGCCTCCAAAACATACGGCATGGAAATCAGTGCAGAGAAGACCAAACTGATGACTAATAACACCAACGGCATTAGCACTGATATCAGGGTTAATTACCAGAAGCTGGAAACAGTTCAAAGCTTTAAGTACCTGGGAGCCATTGTATCAGACCAGGGATCCAAGCCAGAAGTAATATGCAGGGTGCAAGAAAGCTTAAAAAAATTGGCCCACAATCAGCTTATTTATAGCTAAACTTAGGAATTTTGTCTGCATCATCATCATCATCATTATCATCAGACCCGTGACCTTGGCGGTCGTGGGGGAGACACGAAAGACGATGCCGTGGTAAGCCTCCTCCATCCATCTCGGTCCTCGGCTCTGCACAGTAGTGCCGAGTCATTCATCCTGGTCCATTTTTTGATGTTGTCCATCCATGACTTGTTCTGTCTTCCCCTCTTTCTGCCACCTTCGAGTGTTCCCTGCAGTACTGTTTTTGGCAGAGTGTTGTGGCGGGTGACGTGGCCGAACCATGTCAGCTTTTTCTTCTTGACGATGGTGAGAAGGGGTTCCTGTGGATCTGCCAGCCGTGTTATTTGACTCTTGACAAATTCATTGGTCTTTCGTTCTCTCCAGGATATGCCCAGCAGTTTTCTATGGCATTTTGTTTCAAATGACTGGATTCGCTTTGCTGTTTCAGCAGTCAATGTCCAGGTTTCACTTCCGTACAGCAGGATCGTCTGAATTAGGGCTTTGTAGAGCTTTAGTTTGATTGGGAAACTGATCTCTTTACTTTTCCATATGGTGGTGAGTTTTGTCATGGAAGATGTTGCCATGGCTATTCTGACTTTGATTTCTGTCGTCGATCGCCCGTCCTTTGTGAGTGTAGCGCCGAGGTATTTAAAAGCGTCTACCTCCTCCAGTTGTTGGCCGTTCATGTAAATTTTAGCGGTGGCATTGCTCGTGCTGTTCACAAGTACTTTACTTTTCTCCGAGCTCACCTCCATCCCATATGCTCCAGCTCTGTTCTCAAGTCTGGTCGTAAGATCTTGCAGCTCTGTGTTACTTCCGCCCATGAGGTCAATGTCATCGGCAAACCGTAAGTTGTTGAGGGGTCTGCCGCCAATGGAGATGGTAGGTGGAAGTCATGGAGGGTCTCTCTCATGATGTTTTCCAAGAACAGATTGAACAGGACTGGAGATAACAGGCATCCTTGTCGGACCCCAACTGTGGTTTTGAAGTAGTCTCTGACCTGATTGTTCAGAAGGACTGCACTGCTTGCAGTGTTGTATAGTGCTTGAATGGTTTGCACTAGTCCTTCTTCAATGCCAAACATTCTGAGGACCTGCCACAGGCCTTCGTGCCATACTCTGTCAAAAGCCTTCTTGAAGTCGATGAAGTTGTGGAACAGGTCTCTCTGATGTTGAAGATGTTTTTCCATCATGATGTGGCAGTTAAAAATCTGTTCGATTGTGCTCCTGCCTGCCCTGAACCCAGTTGTTCCTCTGCAAGGTGTTCTTCTGCCTCCTTCTTGAGTCGATTCAAAATAACTTTGAGCATGATCTTGCTGGCGTGGCTGATGAGGCTGATTGTTCTATAGTTTTGGCATTGGCGTATATTCCCCTTCTTGGCAGGGGTATGATGAATGATTGTGTCCATTCTGTTGGCACTGCTTGTCTCCCAAAATCTTCTGACAGATAGCTGTAACATATGTGATGACTGTTTCGCCACCATGCTTGAGCAGCTCTGCTGGTATATTGTCTGCTCCTGGGGACTTTCCTACTGGTAAGCTGCGGATGGCTTCTTCCACTTCTTCCTCAGTATAGGTAATGGCGAGGTGCTCTTGATGTTGCTGCTTTCTCTTCTATTATGCTCTTGTCAGGTTGTATTGGGTAGTTGTACATTCTTGACAATATTCAGACCACTGTTCAATGCAGCTGAGCTTTCTGTGAGGAGGTTTCCGGAGCTGTCTTCAATGACTGATGATTTGGTTTGAAGTGGTTTGTGAGTTCTTCAGGGTGTCGTATGCCTTTTTACTGTTGCCCACTTTCATGTTTTTTTCGATCTCATCACATTGATCACGATCCACTTCTCTCTGGCCTTTAACATTGACTTCTTCACGAGATTGTTGGCCTCCCGGTATTCTTTAGGGTTGGAAGACCTGGTTGGTTTCAGTGCTCTTCTTGTATCGCAGAGGTCCAAGATGTCATTGGGTAGTCCTGGCTGGTGTTTATTCCTCTGACGACCGAGTACCTCCTCTGCTGTTTCTCGGACTGCCTCATTGAAGTTGTTGGTGAGGTCATTGATGTCATTGTCCAGGAGGGTTAATGCCGCAAAACGTCCGCCAAGCTTAGCTTGGAAGATCTCGACATCTGGATCTTTCAGTTTGTCCACGTCAAATTTGATACTGGGTTTGCAGGCTGTTTGTTTTTCTTCAGCTTCATTTTGAATACCAGCAGCACAAGGTCGTGGTCGCTGCCTATGTCAGCTCCAGGGTAGGTTCTTGTTCTGGCTCTGTTGATGCTGGATTTGAAGCGCCGTGGTGTTAAGATGAAATCTATTTGGTTATGGATCTTGCCGTTTGGCACATGCCAGGTTGTCCTCCTTGACTGCTTGTGGGGATAGAGGGTATTGGCAATGGTAAGTCTGTGTGTGCAGGCAAACTCCAGCAGACGTAGTCCCCTGTCGTTGGTCTCCCCAGTTCCAAACTGACCAACTGTTCCGGCCCATTGGTTGTAAGAGTCAGGACCTACTTTGGCGTTAAAATCCCCTTGGATGATGATGATGTCCTTCTTGGGTATTTTCTTAATGGTCACTTCAAGATCTTCATAAAATTCTTCTACTTCTTCATCTGTATGGTCAGATGATGGTGCATAGATTTGTATGATGGTGATGTTCTTGGGCTTGGCCGACACCCGGATGCTGATAATCCTGCTGGAAGCCGGTGTACAGCTGATAATGCACCCCACTACTTCCTTTCTGACAATAAATGCCACTCCATGTTGGTGATGATTCTCTTGGCCACTGTACCAGATCTTGTTGCCTTCTTCAGTCAATGTCTCACCAAATCCTGTCCATCTCACTTCTCCTAGTCCAATAATGTCCCATTTATATCGGCTAAGCTCATACTTTAGTTCTTTGATTTTTCCGCACTGGTAGAGTGTACGGACGTTCCATGTACCAAAGGTGATTTGTTCTCTAGGGAGCTTAAGTAATGTTTTAACTCCAGTAGCTGACTTGTCACTTCCACCCTGGTGTTGATCAATGGAAAGCGCGGTCGTTGGTAACCCGGGCCTCGACCGATCCGGTATCATTTCGGCTTTGCATTTGTCTTTCATGTTTTTTCTGTGGGCTTAGGATATTCCTTGGTGGCGCCAATCTCCTCTCCAAGTCTCCATATGTTTTGGGTTTTTTCTATTGGGGTTTCCTCCCCCACATGCGACAGGTTGTACTGGGCTACATGGATACCAGTAGCAGTAACAGAGAACTTCTCTGACTGACCTGACTTCAGAGAATAGACTGTGCAAAATGGGACAAATATGAATGCGAAGTGTTAAAAGATGTTGTTAGGATGCTCTGTGAAAATTGTGATTCCTACACACTTCAACACACTTTACTCTCACTTCCTCTTACTTTTCTGACTGATGAGGGTAGCAGTGTACCATTGGCTGCACCCTCAACTGATCGCATGGCAGTTATCTCTGCCTCTTCCCCTTCACCTTCCACTACAGCAGAAGAATATCTCTGTGACAATGTCCTTCTGGACATGATAGACACTTCACTGGTATTCCCCTGTCCAAACAAAACTGAAGTGAGCCTAGCTATCCCCACAGACAAACAAGATCATGATCACGAATATAGCAAAGATCTTGAGCTCACTGTGACACTGAGTGCAGTGTCTGATGCTGGTGTGTGTACACCACACAAAACTGACACCTAAACTGGTGAAGCACACAAAACGTTATCAAAGAGGGACACTGTGTCCCTCACAACATGCCAACAAAACTGTAATGAAAAACTGCAGTCCATTGAAACCACTCTCGACATGATGCTTACAAAACTTACTGACCAAGAGGTGGAGTTTTCCTCCAGACTGGAGGACTGCAAATGCTCCATCAAACATGAGCTCAAGCATTACATTGACCTCAAGGTCCAGTCACGTTTGACTGCCATGGATAGTTTACAAACTAGCATGTCAAAATGATTTGCTACAATGAACAGTCTCATAAAAGAAAACCACTCTCTAAAATAAACTCTAGGGACAGTTTAGTCCCCATTAAAGCAACTAAAGTTACAAAAAAAACTCCCTCAAGTAAAAATGAAAGCACACAGTATGACATGCCAGTTAAAAAAGTTAGTGATCAAACCATGTGTGACAAAGACACAGAGGAACAACTCTGTGGGGGTTCTTTACAGCCTCAGTCAGTTGTCCTCATGGCAGTAAAGGCTGACAGTAGTGACCACTCTATGTCTGTTGTTCATGACGTTGCTGAGGAGGCCACACATGAAAACTCCCCAGTTCAAAATGCAGGCACAGAGTAGAGATGGTAAATGTCCCTCTTGAAAACCGTTAAGAGATACTTTCAACTCTCAGACAGGATCAAGAGCCTAAGAAGCAAGCTTTTAGCTTCTCTAATAGGGAGTCTGTTGCCTCAAAAGCACTAAGGCAAACTACTTTAGAAACTAAGCAGCCTCATACAGAAATGAAAGAAAACCCTGAGCAGGTCTTGAAGAATATAAAAATTCCTACCAAAGCTTCCTCTGTTCTTATTGGTGACTCTGTTATTAAGTATATAAATTCCAGAGGTTTGGAAGCACAACCTAACTCTCTATTCAAAGTCTGTGTAAGAGGTTTAACTGTCATAAGTCTTATTCAGTGGCTCCGTAATATGGCGGTGCCCCAGGACCAAGTCAGCACAGTCATTGTTCATGTGGGGGTAAATGACTGCCCCAGTGGTCCCATCCCGACACAGACTTGGAAGGAAGCAATCTCTCTGTGTAGAGCTTGCTTTCCAAGAGCCTGTGTTACCTTTAGTTCCATTCTTCCAGCTCGTGGAAGACATCAGCTCAACAATTCCATTCTGCCATCAAACAGGAATTTGTATGAAGCATGCTCTTACTTGCAGATTGACATGATTGACCATGTCAGAGTTTTCAATACCCCAAATGGTGCCCCACGTCAGGCCTTATATAATGATCCCATTCACCCCAGTGTTAAAGGTACAGCCCGCATAGCAGTAAGCTTCAAACAGGTTCTTTCCCCGCCGCATGCACAAACCTTGGAGCCCAGCAACACTAAGCACTCTCTCAGAGAGCAAACTGGTGCTCCTCGTGGCAGACCTGCTGTTTTCGGCATGAGGGATGTGAAGAGAACATCTCGGCATGGCCCAGGCTTACAGGAAATGCCAGGTATGCAGGTGTTCCACCCATGACATCTGTAGAAGAGTTCCCCCCTTT
>CM054154.1:58064713-58082397 GCA_028751875.1 Rapana venosa | reverse complement strand
TACGGGACCAGTGAACAGTGAATTTATGTATGCCTTTGTAAATACTCTCAAGTTGTTTTAATACTTGCCTGGTCCCAACATGTGGAAGCATAATCAATATCTGGTTGTATGTAACCATAAAAGAACAACTTTTGAATGTGCTCATCAAGGAAATGCTTTATTCTATTGAGCTTAAATATCTTTGGGGATAATTTATTTGGTAATATTGAAATATGGCTCGACCAGGAAAGATTATTGTCTACATTAAGGCCAAGTAATTTATGATTATTAACCTCCTCTACTATCTGATCATGAATTTTCAAACTTCTTGACACAGACTGTATGTTTTGTCTTTTTTGTCTCGTTGTGACTATCATGAACTTAGATTTTTTAGGATGAAGAGCCATGTGGTTCAGATCAGCCCAAGAAGTTAGTTTATCTATATCTTTCTGTAAAATATTAATATAACATTTGCTTTTTTATCCTTAGTATGAATAGTCGTAGTTCACAAGGAGATGAAATATTCAATGGAAGATCATTAATATAGATGGAAAACAAAGTTGGCCCAAGAACTGATCCCTTGGGGATGCCATATGTTATTGACCAATATGAATAGGATTTATATTCAGAAATCCTCCAGAAACCAGAGACTGGTTAGAAAAACTCAACTCCTCTATGGACGAGGTAATACTTCTAAACAATGAAACAATTATTCTTGGGGACTTTAACATAGACTTATTAAAACCTAAACCAAAATGGAGTCACAACATTACTATGTTTGGCCTAGAAGAACTAGTAGATAGACCATCTTGGATAACAAATAACTCTAGAACATTAAAAGACCATATCTACACAACTACTAAACAACTCATAACAGAAGTATGTGCTCCCTCATGTGGATGCAGTGATCATAATCCTGTGTGCTTTATTGGTTCAAAAACCGTATCAAAATACATAAAGAAGGGCATAAAACTATTTTTAAAGGTAATTTAAAAACTTTAACTAGCAAGATTTCCTTTCAGACTTGACAAACTTGCCATTACATGACATATATCAAATCAGAGACCCTGATAAAGCTGCTGAATTTTGGATTAAAACATTTACTTCAGTGTATGACAAGTATGCCCCCTTTATAAAAAGAGTTAAAGAAAAAATCAAACCACCTTGGATAACAAAAGACATAGAATCCGAAATACACCTAAGAGACTATTTGAAAACACATGGTTCAAAAGAGCAGTTCAGAGCACAAAGAAACAAAGTAACTTCACTAAAACGCAAATCAAAACGTGATTACATTCAAAAGTTGTTAATTACAACTACCGACTCTCGCCAAGTATGGAAAGCCATCAATACATTATGTAATAAACCCATATCCAAAAGTCAACAGACAGTTAAAGATATATCAGCTGATGAATTGAACAACCACTTCTCAAACATTGCCGACAAAGTAATATCAAATGACAAGTCAAATGAAAATGATCTCCATTACTTAGAACAATATATCGAATCAAAAGAAATAAAATTCCCATTCAAACTACTGCCAATGACAATCACAGACGTCTTGGAAAGCCTGTCTCTTCAAAAAAATGTTCAAGAACACGTGGTTTAGACAATCTAGATGGAGGAATAAAAAGAAACTTTGTGGTCAAGTTATAGCTGGAACACTGACATATTTGTATAGCTTGTGCATAGAGAAAAACACTTTTCCTGTCATATTTAAAAGGAAAAAAACTCATACCAGTCCACAAATCAGGTGATCCTGCTTGTCCTTCAAATTACAGACCAATCTTAATTCTGTCTCTCTTATCTAAACCCATCAAAAAACATCTAAAAATCTGTATATTCCTACTGTGTAAATAACAATTATAAGATGAAGATCAGTCAGGTTTTCGTAAAAAAACTATTCCTGTCACACAGCTCTTACATACATTACGGACAGTCTCCTATACAATATTATAATAATAATAGTAATAATAATAATAATAACAATGTATGGAATTTATATAGCACTGCATCTCATAAAGCAACAAATCAAAGCGCTCAGATTACTTTTTTTATATCGAGCATAATGGAATAAGCACTTATGTGCTTTTCTACACCCAGTCCCCGTGTGTATGCAGTTTTGTTAATTGTGTCATCTTTTCCCACTGGCACACAATGGCCTACTCTTTCGAAAAGCGGAACAGGATTTAACGTGTGCGCGAGATGTTCTGCATGCGTTCGCACACGAACGAATATCAATGAAAATAAATGTACAGGTCTTCTTGTTGACTTTGAAAAAGCATTTGATGTAATCAATCGTTCCCTGTTATTGCGTAAACTACACTTGTATAAACTAACACCAGAAATAATAAATCTTTTGAAAAGATTTTTGTCGAATAGACAGCAGCTAGTAACTGCAAATAAAAAAACATCAGAATTAGTACCTATTACACATGGAGTACCATAAGGGTCAATATTGGGTCCACTTCTATTTTCAATCTATGTAAATGACTTACCACAATTTCTAGAATGTAGCTGTGAAATGTTTGCTGATGACACATCCCTCTATTGTAGTGATTCTGACCCCCACAGACTTACAATCAAACTTCAACACAATATTGACAGATTGGTTACTTGGACTCAGCTAAACCATATGTCCTTAAATACGCGAAAAACTAAGTGTATGTATGTACTAGCAAGACAAAAGAGACCAAAAATGAAAGATAAATTCCAACCTCTGTTGATAGGTAAAAGAGTAATTGAAGAAGTTGACTCCCACAGAATTCTGGGTGTAATTATTGGCAAAAATCTTACTTGGACTGACCACGTGATGGCACTAGGAAAACGTCTCGCTTACAAGCTACTTCAGTTATCAAAAATAAAACATTTTCTGATTAACCACTCTACCAAACTCATTTTTGCGGCCACATTTTGCCTATAGTTGACTATGCTTCATCTCTTTAGGACAGCTGCAACGAAACAAATTTAAATTTGATTCATCGACTATATAAAAAAAGCATTTAAACTTGCTCTATTAATATCAAGCTCCCTAACAATCAACGATTATAAGCAAACAAATATTCTAACCTTCAAAAACAGAGCTTTTCTCAATAAAACTCTATTTGTACAGAATGTTGTCAATGGAAATGCCCCTCCAAAGACCACCAATAGTTTCAAAGTCATTGATCACAGGCATAATCATCTACTAGCATTTCCGAGACCAAGAAATAATCTTTACAAAACGAGCTTCTTATACTTAGGTAGTGATATATGGAACAAGCTCCCAAAATGCTTAAAATGTATTAAAAACAAAAACCAGTGCAAGACAGCTAAAAAGCCATCTAATGCATGAATGCCTAGGAATTGACTGATAAGGCAAATCAACAATGCTTAAATTAATGAGCACTTTCTGCATTACAAAAATATATATTTCAAGTATATTTTACTGAGACTGGAAATTCTACACAGTCACACGCTGTATGTGTGTGGAGGGAGAAAGAGGCACTCTTAGTAAGCAAAAAAGTAAAAATAATATATATTATAAGCTCGTGTACAATCTACACATTTTAAAACAACATGGAAAGGAGAAAACAAATTGGTAGACCCCATAGCTAGATATTGTGACATCTCTCTCTCTCTATCTCTCTGTGGGGGAACTTTTCCGGTAGTTGAAATGTAAACAGTTGTTGAATGAAGCACCGCATTCAAGTGTAAGTTTTGCTTCCTGTGCCTTTGCCTGAGTCTGTGAAGTGACTAAAGACATCATGCCAGAGGTGGCTTTAAGTTTCAGGCCCATGTGTGGCTGCTTTGTGGCGTTCATATCTCAATTTACAATGCTGAGAAAATCATTGTATATTCCGACATTCACATTAGGCTGGCTGCATGATGGTGTTACCATAGGTTTGCTCCTCGCCTATTTGTACCTAGGCGTTTTTCTGCATCGGTGTGGCGATGTGGAGCTGAACCCTGGACCTGGACCCAGTGGAAGGAAGGACAGTCTGCGCCAAACCCAGCTGAACTCTGGTGCTGGTTCCAATTCATCGTCTCCTAAAAGAACAAGTCGGGATCCTATACTGAAGGACGTGGCAGCAAACCTGCAGGAGCTGACCTCCATGTTCAAAGAAATGAAAGAAGAGGTGAGGTAAGTCAAAGGGACATGTTCAGGAATTCTGGGTGAAATTGCATCCTTGAAAGATACTGTTACCGAACTGAAACAGGAAAACCAAAGACTGCAAGAAAAAAAGGAAAAATTATGTGAAAAAGTGGAAAAAATGAACCTAAAGACTGATTACTTGGAGGGGCATTCCAAAAGAAACAACATTCTTTTCTTTGGGATGCCGAGACAGGACAATGAAACTCGTGACAATTGTGAAGGACTGTCAAAGACTTACTGACTGACAAACTAGGACTGAGTCATGACATGGAGTTTGACAGGATCCATCGTTTGAATAGAAACCCTAACTCCCCCCATCATAGGTAGATGTGCATTCTACAGGGGTAAGGAGATGGTTTGAAGGCTTAAAAAAGGGAAACTCGTGGAAGCAAGGGTTTTACTGGAGAAGACTTTAACCCCCCCGTGTGCGTGACTAGAAAAGGAAACTTGGTTTTTTCCATTTGAAGGGGGGTGGCCCGGAAAGATGGGAAAAAAGCGTTTTTGGGCTTTGTCATTTGATCATTTTTGGCGAGAAAAAACCCATCTGGACGAAAGTCCAGAAATTTCCCACAAATTTGGGGTTAGCTTTCTGGTTGGCCCACTTTAAACTAAGCCCATGCTACATTATCAGACTCTGGTGGGTTTTTTTCACTGGGTTTTATGTTTTTAAGTCAGAAGGAACAAATGAAAATCAGTCACCGCCTGCATTAAATTTTGCCCCCTCTCCTCCACATGCAAACTGCACTGAATTCTGTCCTGGGCTTGTCTGCTGACAGGGTAACTGTGTCAAGGTTGCCAGCTAATGTCAGTGCCCACGTAGTGTGTGAATCAGCTCCTGTTTTCTAGCCATTCATGTTCAAATACAGGATCTAAAAAACGAAACTGATATAATTATGTGTAAAAAAGAAAAGAAAAAAAAGGTGTTGACCATGATAGCACTAACGTGTGTGCGTGCGTGCGTGCATACGTGTGTATGTGTGTGTTTGTGTATGTCGTGTGTGTGTGTGTGGTGTGTGTGTGTGTGTGTGTGTGTGTGTGTGTGTGAGAGAGAGAGAGAGAGAGAGAGAGAGAGAGAGAGAGAGAGAGAAGATGGAGAGAGAGAGAGAAGAGAGAAATCAAATCAAATCAAAATTAAATCCATGTTGTGCTTACTAAAATGTTTTGTTATGATGTTGGTTACCAGATACTGAATGGAAACTTTTGTGGGAAATTTACAGTTGAACATGTTGTTGTTGTTGTCGTTGTTTTTCTTACAATTACAGTACATTATAAACCAGCTAGCTATTCAATATTATAACGAAAAAAGGTCCAGAAAGATAAATTGTTGGACCAAGAAGGAAGTTGTGTTATACATTAAAGGAGTAAAACATCACTGAAGTAATGTCAGTATGTTCATTTTATCAAAAGGTCATTGAGGTTTGGAAAAGGATGTATCATGTGCTTGTGTTTACTTACTTCCAGAAAGCCATATGGACGTTAATAGTGGTATGCTTATGTATGAAATAGAGTTGCAGATAAGAATTTAGAGCTTTCAGATGTACTTGTATTGAAGAAAAGAGATTTCATTAAATTGACTGTAACTATGTCCCAGATATCATAGATAAAGATTCTCATTGTTTTAGTATTACAGGCACGTCACCATGTTTTGATTAGTTGCTCCAGTGAGTGGGTAGAGTGGAAATATGGCAACTATATGATAAATATGTGTATAAGTCTGAATGTATGTATTCTAATTTGGTAAATTTGCTGGATTTGATCATGGCTGTTTTATGTATATCAGACACAGGTGAAAGTGTAATGATTATATTTTGTTATCTGCTGGTTTGTATAAAGTTTATCAGATAGATGACACAACTGAAATGAACACAATCAAACAACGAAGATTTTCCTTTTCAGGTTATTTGAACCATTTACTGTCAAAGATATCTGGTGCTTTATGGTGATCTACATATTGAAAATTGCATGTTTACAGATTAAGATTGGGAACACCTGGCCACTGTTTGGCTTTGAAACTGGTGTATTGTACCCCCTTCAGTAAGGGGCCATGGCTATACTGAATAAACCATTTCGAGTTTTTCTCTCTATCTCCTGTGCCTTTTTTCTGTCCAATTCAATAGGTTTTATCGTGGATGTTGTTTTTATTGCAGTTAGAGATGAGATCCTTAGTACTATTATAAGCGTTATTATTTTGATTTGATAGTCCAGCTGATTATGGGCTTTTGCTTTTTGTATTGTGTAGGGGTTTTCTGTTGATCTCCTCTGCTTCATCTGCCGGGAAACCAGTCTTCACATGCTAAGGTAGGCAAACCCATAAGGTCTGGGAAGAAGAGCAAATGCCTGCTGATTTCAAAGACGTGCTTTTAGTTGCACTGTACAAGAACAAAGGTAGTAAAGCAGACTGCGGAAACTACAGGGGCATCTCTCTTCTCTCCATAGCAGGGAAAATATTTGCAAGGGTTATCCTCAACAGACTGATAACCATCTCAGAACAGATCCTACCAGAGGCTCAGTGTCGCTTTAGGCCAGGGAGAAGCACTGTGGACATGATGTTTGCTATGAGACAAATTCAAGAAAAGTGCATAGACCAGAATAGGCCTCTTTACTCAGTCTTTATTGACCTTACCAAGGCTTTCGACACGGTCAACAGAGAAGCCCTGTGGACTGTCCTAGACTGGATGGCTGCCCTCCCAAATTCCTAAACATCATCCAGCTCTTCCACACAGGCATGAGTGGGCAAGTTCTTGCAAGTGGCAACATGACTGACAAATTCGAAATTACAAATGGCGTCAAACAAGGCTGTGTCCTGGCACCAGTCCTCTTCAATATCTTCTTCACCGCCATGCTTTCCCACGCCTGCAAGGATCTTGACAAGGGAACATACCTAAAGTACCGCCTGGATGGCTCCCTTTTTGATCTACGTCGCCTGCAAGCCAAGACAAAAACCAGCTCAGAACTCCTCCAGGGAGGCGCTCTTCGCCGATGACTGCTCCTTGAATGCTCACTCTGAAGCGGACCTGCAATCAATGCTCAATCACTTCGTAGAAGCCTCAAAGCTTTTTTGGACTTACACTAAGCATCAGGAAAACTGAAGTTCTTCAAACTAACAAACTAACCCACTGTCTTCAAACATCACCATTGTTGGCAACAGCCTGAAGAACACCAAGAACTTTAAATACCTTGGAAAGTATCATCCCTGCAGATGGCTCCATCGATCAGAAAATTGATTCACAAATCAGTAAAGCCAGCCAAGCTCTCGGTAGACTGAAAAACAAGGTACTAAACCAGCACAATGTCCGGCTGTCAACAAAAATCAAAGTGTACAATGCCGTTGTGCTCTCCACCCTCCTCTACGGTTCGGAGACTTAGACATTCTACAGGAAGCACATCAACAAATTAGAGCAGTTCCACCAAAGGGCTCTCCGCAGCATACTTGGCATCCGGTGGCAAGACCGCATCACCAACATTGAGGTCCTCAACCGATCAAGCTCACAAAGCATAGAAAGCCTGCTTGTCAAAGCCCAACTGAGATGGGTCGACCATATCATCCGCATGGAAGACCACCGAATGCCCAAACAACTGCTGTACGGCAAACTTGCAAGTGGCAAAAGAAATCCCGGGAGGCCAAAAAAGCGTTTCAAGGACATGATAAAGGCAAACGTCCAGTTTGCACAGGTTACCCCCAAAGAACTGGAAAGAACTGCCACCGAAAGGAACGCCTGGCACAGGGCCGTCCATCTTGCCAGTAGAAACAGCGATGTCAACGACAGGGAGAGGCTGACTATCAGAAGAGAGAGGAGACATAATCCATCCACCCCAACATTCCAGTGTCCCCACTGCAACAGGCTTGCAGGTGACGTAGATCAAAAAGGGAGCCATCCAGGCGGTACTTTAGGTATGTTCCCTTGTCAAGATCCTTGCAGGTGTGGGAAAGCATGAAGGTGAAGAAGATATTGAAGAGGACTGGTGCCAGGACACAGCCTTGTTTGACGCCATTTGTAATTTCGAATTCGTCAGTCATGCTGCTAATTGCAAGAACTTGCCCACTCATGCCTGTGTGGAAGAGCTGGATGATCTTTAGGAATTTGGGAGGGCAGCCAATCCATTCTAAGACAGTCCACAGGACTTCTCTGTTGACTGTGTTGAAAACCTTGGTAAGGTCAATAAAGACTGACATAAAAAAGAAAAAAACGTCAATATTGCCATAGCGACCACTAGAGAACGCATTGCTAAAAACTACCACAGTCGTCTCCAAATTTTCACAGATGAGTTAGTTCTAAATAATAATGTTGGATCAGCTTTCACCATTCCAGCACTGAAAGTTGAAAAGTCTTTTTTTGTTGGCCACAATTTGTCAATATGTACAGCAGAGCCTGTTGTCTTCTTGGGGTTAGAATGCTTGATTAGTCTGTCTCAGATTTGCTTTAAAGTAGCCTTTTATGTCGATTCAAAATCTGCTTTACAAGCCTTAGAATCTTCTAAAGTCAAAAGAAGACCCGATTTGATTATTGATATAAATTATTTGATACACTGCCTTAGAATTAAAGGTACAGACAGATGTCAGTTTTTGATAAATGTTCTCTCATGTGGGTTTCTATGGTAACAAAAAAGTTGATAAAGCAGTGAAAAAAGGCACACCAAGGTTAGAACAGTCTTCTGAAGTTTTTGTAAGTCCTTCAGTCAAGGAATCCTTCCCTTTGTTAGAGAAAACTTCTTTAAAGCGACTTCATGATCGTACAAATGTGACACTTGTATCATAGAAAAGTATCGCGTCTTTATATCATATTTTAAGACACAAAACATCGTATTCTTCCATATTCTATGCGACACTGATTACCACCATTTCTTACAGAATACCAATTAATGCTCTCAGAGCAAAGGTTTGTACAAATATTAACTGCATTTGTGGTGAGCAATTTTCTCTGGAACACTGTTTATTGGTTTGTCACAAGCTTCGTGGTTTCTTACCCAAAAATGTTCTAGACAAAAATGCTTCTGAAGAAAATGGAGACATAATTCTGTCCCATCTAAGCATTCTTTTTGCTCTTTCGAAGTCTATTGTACATAGCCCAGTTTTGGGGTTTCTTAAAAATTCTTTGATATTGTTTTCCCTATTTGCATTTTTAGGCATTACATTGATGTTGGAATACCAATCTGTTACATGACTCTCATTCTGTCTGTTTTCTATTGTTGTTGTTTTGTTTTGCTATAGGTCTTTATTTCCCGTCTAATATCACTTATAGTGAACAGACGTTAAAAACAAGAACGAAAAGTACACATGCACACACATTGTAATAAGTAAAGTATCACCTGTTCAAGATGATGAGCTAGAAGTTAAAAGGCAGTTCTTCAATGCCTTAGTAGGGAAAGGTCTTCTAGGCGTGAAGATACAATGACAGAGACAATGCCAAAGGTTGTTCATGGCCCATACAGCACGACACTGAAGCCCTCTAGACAATGGGGCGGTGAAGAGAAGAACTGGAAACCCAGTTCCTCAGTGACCCAGTCCTCAGTCTGCAGGCCAACGTGTCTGCACACAGGCCTTACTCAGAAACGTAGGTACATATGCATACACAGACCTAGTGGATAGTATGCACGCATGTATGCACATACATGCACACACACTGCCGAAGGCAGCAGGCACCCACGCCTGCGTGCGCGCACACACACACACACACACACGTACACACACATGCATACACACACAAACACACATATACATAAACATACTCACGCATGCACTCACACACATATATACGCACACACTCACACACATACAGGCATACACACACACCAGGACACGTCATCAATATGGCGGAAAATACAAACAGCTGATTTGTTATTGTCAAGAGTTTTATGCATTTTCTTCAAGATGACAAGGACAAGAAGCATGAGCGGTGTCCACACACAACCAGGAGCAGCACCGGTTAAAACTGTCAGCAAGCCGGTCAGCCAAACATCCCTGACAAGACAACCTGACACTGTCTTCAACATGCAGTCAGCAGAACCGGGCTGTAGCTCAGGGTCAACTGGAAGTCAGTGTTCAACAAACGGGAAAAGCAGAGATGTTGATGACAAACTAGCAGAAATGGCCAACATCATCTTTTCCTTGTGCACCAAAATTTCTTCCCTGGAAATGACCATCCAAGAGCTGAAAGAGGCAGCGACAAATTCAGGGGTTTTCCAGGCAAAGCAGGTCAGTGGATCCAATGCCCAAACTCAAACCGATGCATTAAACGCTGTCTATACTTATGCAGATGTTGCTAAACAATCGGCTACTTACCTTGACACCTTGACAGCAAAAAGTCCCACAAAACCACGAATAAGTCGACGAATATTAAATTTATTTCATCAAAAATTAATAAAACATGATTCTGACAGTAACCAAAATGGAACACACAAAAACAAATGACGTCAAAGTTGCTTCGAAGAACGTCAGCAAACCTACTTGCGTAACTTCATCTTCTGGGTCCAGTCCTGCTGGCCCAGAAATGTCAAAACTGGCAAGTTCCACAAATCAAGATCTGCCTGTGGCACTGGTTGTTCATGATTCCGTGATGAGTGGTGTGCAAGCCCACAGATTAGGACGCTCATACGGGATCAAAGTCTTCATCCGAAAGGCACACACCATTGAAGACATCAACAACGCTGTCCAATCAGCAATTTCCAGAATGAACCGTCCACCGGAGGCAATACTCATCCATTGTGGAATCAATGATTTGAAAACAAGGACACTGCAACACTTCTAAAGCCCTTCTGTTCAAAGCAAAGAAAATCGCTCATGACCCACCCAAGTGCAAAGTCGTTTTAAGTAAAATAGCACCAATAAAAGATAGAACACTACAAATCAAAACGGATCTGTTCAACGCTAATCCTTACAGATGATCTTTACGAAAACCCCACCATAATCCACCGGGCCCACGACAACCTCAGACCCAACCAGGTGTTCCTGAAGACTGACGGAATCCATCCACAAGAGAGGAAGCAGTGCCCTTGCTGGAACATTGGCCGGCATCTTCGGATCTTTTCTGGGAATCGCCCCGCAGAACGACGAGGAGACCAAGGCACCGTGACTTCCCGACAAGCAGGAACACTCTGTTCTACCCTGACCACAGGCGTCTGGCGGTGAATCGGGATCCATGGCTGAACCCCTATGGACCGCTCAATGACTGTTTTTAAACAGAAGTGAAAACAAGAAACTTCCCCCATGCCCACACACACACACACTCTCACACACACACACGCAGGCATACGCATGCACACACATACATACACACACACAAACACACGTGAGCATGCAAGTACATACGCCCAAACCAACCACAGGCAACAAAGAATCCCTCTATCCATATCGAAGCCATTGGGATGATGAGTTAACGTGGGGGGGGGGAAGTTTTAAACATTGTAACCTTATGTAATTTCCTCGCAAACTCAACTTATCCTACTTTTATAAATAAAAAGGCCACCATACTGAGGATTTGATACACAAACATTTCCCCATGCTCCCCACTACCTGGAATGGAATGGGGCCCCAATTCAACCCCCAAAAAAAATTTAAAAAAATATTTGGGTTAAAAATTTAAAAAAAAAAAAATTAAAATTTCCAAGGGGAAAAAAAAGGGGGGAACCTCCCGGGGCCAATTTTTCCCCCCCCCAAAAAAAACCCCCCCCCCCCAAACCCCCCCCCCCCACCCCCCCCTGGTTTTTCCCCCCCCCCCAAACCCCCCCCCCGGGCCCCTTTTCCCCCGGGCCCCCCCATTGGAAAACCCCCCCCCCCCCCCTTTTCCCCCCTTTTTAAAAAAAAAAAGGGGCAATGAAAGGAAAAAAAAAAAAAAAAAATTTTTTCCCCCCCAAAAAACCCAAAAAAAGGGGAAAAAAATAAAAAAAAAAAAATAAAAAAAAAAAGGTTTTAAGTAAACCTTAAAAACCCCCCAAAAAAAACCCCCCAAAAAAACCCCCCCCCCCCCCCCCCCAAAAAAAACCCCAAAAACCCCCCCGGGGGGGGGGGTTTTGGGGGTTTTTGGGAAAAACCCCCCCCCCCCCGGGGGGGCCAAGGGGGGCCCCCCCCCCCCCCGGAAACCCCCCTTTCCCCCCCCCGGCGGGGGGGATTCCGGGGAAACCCCCCCCCCCTTTAAAAAAATTTTTTAAAAAAGGGAAAAAAAGGCCCCCCCAACCCCCCCCACACACCCCCCCAAAAAAAGGGAAAACCAAAACACACAACAAAACACACCCCAAAAAAATTTAAAAAAACCCCCCCAAAAAAACCCAAAAGGGAAAAAAAACCCTCTTTCCCCCCCCCGGGGGTTTTCCCCCGGGGGGGGGAAAAAAAAAACCCCCAGGGTTTTTCCCCCAAAAATTAAAATTTTTAAAAAAAAAAAATTTTGGGGGAAAAAAAAAAAAGGGGGGGGGAAAAAACCAAAAAAAACCCCCCCGGGGCCCCCCCCTTTGGGGCCTTAAAAAATTTAAAAAACTTGGGGGTTTTTTTTAAATTTTAAAAATTTTTTCCCCCCCCCCCCCCCCCCCCCTTTCCCCCCCCCCCTTTTTCCCCCCCCCCCCGGGGTTTGTTTGTTTTTCCCCCAAAACCAAACCCCACCCACAAAAAAAACCCCCCAAAAAACCCCCCCCCAAAACCCCCCCACCCACCCCCCCCAACCCCCCCCCCCAAATTTAAAACCCCCCCCCCCCCTTTTTCCCCCTTTTTTTTTCCCCCCCCCCCCCCGGGTTTTTTTCCCCCCCAAATTTTGGGTTTTCCCCCCCTTTTTTAAAAAAAAAAAAACCCAAAAGGGGGGTTTTTTGGGGCCCCCTTCCCGGTTTTGGGGAAACCTTTCCTCCCCTTTTTTTTTTTTTTCCCCCCCCCCGGGGGGGGGTTTTTTTTTCCCCCCCTTTTTTTAAAAAAAAAAAAAACCCCCCCCTTTCCCCCCGGGGGGGGGGTTTTTTAATTTTTTTCCCCCGGGTTTTTTTTTAAATTTTCCCCCGGGGGAAAACAAACAAAAGGGGCCCCCCCAAATTAAAAAAAAAAGGGGGGAAAAAAAACCCCCCCCCCCCCGGGGGGAAAAAACACAAACCGGGGGGTTTTTCCCTTTTTCCCCTTTTTTGGGAAAAGGGGGGTTTTTTTTTTTTAAAAAAAAAACCCCCCCTTTTTTTTCCCCCCCCCGCCCCAAATTGGGGGAAAAAGGGGGGGTCAATTTTTTAAAAAGGGGGGTTTTTAAAAAAAAAAAAAATTTTTTTTTTTTTTTTTCCTTTTTTTTTAAAAAGGGGGAGGTTAAAAAAAAAATTTCCAAAAATTTTTTTTTTTTTTTTAAAAATTTTTTAAAAAGGGGGGGGGTTTAAGGATTCCCCCCCAAAAAAAAGAAACCCCGGGGGGAAAAAAAATTTTGGGGAAAAAAATTTTTTTTTTTTTGGAAAAAAAAATTTTTTTAAAAAAAAAATTTTAAAAACCCCCAAAAAAAAATTTTCCCCCGGGTTTTTTAAAACCCCCCCAAAAAAAAAAAAAAAAAGGGGGGGGGGGGTTTTTTTTAAAAAAAAAAGGGGGAAAAAATTTCCCCTTTGGGAAATTTTAAAAGGGGGGTTTTAAAGAAAAAGGGAAAAAAAGAAAAAAAAAAAAAAAGAAAAAACCTGTTAAAAACCCCCCCCTTGGGGAAAAAAAATTTTAAGGGCCCCCCCAAAAAAACCAAAAAAGGGGGGGTTTTTTTTAAAAAAAAAGGGGGGGTTTTTTTTTTTTCCCCAAAAAAAAAAGGGGGGTTTTTTTGGGGGGGGGGGGGGGGTTTTTTTGGGGGAAAAAAACCCCCCAATTTTAGGGAAAAAAAAAACCCCCCCCCCCCCCCCCCCCCCCCCCCCCCCCCCCCCCCCCCCCCCCCCCCCCCCAAAAAAAAAAACCCCCCCCCCCCCCCCCCCCCCCCCCCCACCTTTTTTTTTTAAAACCCCTTTTTAAAAAAAAACTTAAATTTTTTTTTTGGGGCCCCCAAAAGGAAAAAAAAACCCCGGAAAACCAAAATTTTAAAAAAAAATTTTTTGGGGGGGTTTTTTTTTTAAAAAAAAAATTTTTCCCAAAGTTGGGCCAAAAAGGGGGGAAAAAAAATTTGGGGGGGGGTTTTTTTTTAAAAAAAATTTTTTTTTGGGTTGGGGGTTTTTGGGGGTTTTTTTTTTTTAAAAAAAATTTTTTGGGGAAAAAAGGTTTTAAAAAAAAAAAAAAAAAAAAAAAATAAAAAAAAAATTTTTTTTAAAAAATTTTTGGGCCTTTTTTAAAAAAAAATTTTTTAAAAAAAAGGGGGGGTTTTTTTTTGGGGGAAAAATTTTTTTGGGAAAAGGGAAAAAAGGGGGGGGAAAAAAATTTTTTTTTTTTTTCCAAAAAAGGTTTTTAAATTTTTTTTTTAAAAAAACAAAGGGGGAAAAAAAACCCCCCTTTTTAAAAAAAAAATGAAATTTTTAAAAGGCCGGCATTTTCCTTTTTTTTTTTGGGAAAATTTTTGGGAAAAAATTTTTGGGAAAAAAAGGGGGGAAAAAAAGGGGGGAAAAATTTTTGGGGGGCCTTTTTTTTCTTTGGGGGGGGGAAAAAAAGGGGGGGGTTTGGGGGAAAAAATTTTTAAAGGGGGGGAAAATTTTTTTTTGGGGAAAAAGGGGGGGGGAAAAAAAATTTTTTAAAAATTTAAAAGGGGGGGGGGGGGAAAAGGGGGGGAAAAAATTTTTTTTTAAAAAAAAAAAGGGGGAAAAAAAAAACAAATTTTCCCCTTTGGGGGGTTTAAAAAAGGGTTTTTTAAAAATTTTTGGGGGGGGAAAAAAAAAAGGGGGAAAAAAAAAGGGGGGAAAAAAAAAAACCAAAAAAAAAAAATTTAAAAAAAAGGGGGGGTTTTGGGGGGGGGGAAAAAATTTTTTTTTTGGAAAAAAAATTAAACTTTTGGGGGTTTTTTAAATTTTTAAGGGAAAATTTTTTTTTTAATTTTTTTGGGAAAAAATTTTCCCCCCTTTTTTTTTAGTCCCTTCCGGGAAAAAAAAAAGGGAAAAAAAAAAGGGGGCCCCTTTTTTAAACAAAAAAGGGGGGGGGAAATTTTTGGGGGCCCCCCTTTGGGAAAATTTTTTTAAAAAATTTAAAAAAGGAAAGGGGGGGGGGGTTCCCGGGCCCCCCCCCCAAGGGTTTTGGGCCCCTTTTGGGGGGGCCCAAAAAGAAAAAATTGGGGGTTTTTTGGAAAGTTCCCGGGTTTTTTTAAAAAAAGGGGTTTAAAATAGAAAGGTTTAATTTTTTTTGGGAAAAAATAAAAAAAAAAATTTTTCGGGGGGGGGGAAAAAAAAAAGGGGGGGGGGGTTTAAAAAAAAAAGGGGGGGGGGGGGGGAAAAAAAAAAAAAAAAATTTTTTTTTTTAAAACCCTTTTTTTTTTTAAAAAAAATTTTTTTTTTCCCCAATTTTTTTAAAAAACCCCCAGAAAATTTTTTTTTTTTTTTTTAAATTTTTTAAAGGGGAAAAATTTTTTTGGGGGCCCAAAAAAAAAAAGGGTTTTAAACCCCGGGGCCCCCAAAAAAAAATTTTTTGGGAAAAAAAAAACCCCCCCCGGGGGCCAACCCCGGGGGGTTTTTCCCCCCCCCCGGTTTTGGGGGGGGACAATTTTTAAAATTTTTTTTTGGGGGCCCCCCTTTAAAAAAAAAATTTTGTTTCCCCAAAAAAAGGGTTTTTGTTTGGGGGGGGGCCCCCCCGGGGGGGGAAAAAAAAAATTTTTAAAAAAAGGGGGAAAAATTCGGGGGTTTTTTTTTGGGGGGTTTTTTTTTTTTGGGGGGGGGTAATAAAAAGTTGACAGAATAGCAAAGGTGGAGCTGAACATAGGGATGGGTCTTGCAGCATAAGTGTTCCTCTATCCATCCCGAGGGCTATAACATGTTACAAAATGCATGTTGGAAACACTTTAAAAAAAACTACAAAGGTCCCAGTTATTCCGGGAGTGATGATTTTAACCCATGTATTACCCTTTGATAAGATCAAATGTTGAAATTTAATGAATATAGAAATGTTGTATCTATTAGTACAGGTTTAAGCTCAATGCTTTTAAAACTAAATTTTCAAAAAAAGCAACATGTATCTGTGGCGAAAATCTTACCAATGATCACATTCTTTTACGATGCAGAGATCTGAAAAACGTTTTACCTGCCTTCCCAGTCCGTAGCTTACAGCAAATTCTACAAGACATTCCATTAATGAAACAAATTGTTTTGTCATTAAGTCATACTCCTATGTTTAGACTCCTTTAATATGAGGATAGCTTCTAGTTATATGAATTGCAACGTTAATATTTTAACTGTTCATTTTTTCTGTTCAGAATTCTTGTTTGTTTTTTTCATTTTTTTCATAATATTTGTTTATTGGGATTGATTATTTATGTGCCACGGCTGCTCAAAACAGGAAAAACCCGACTCTTTAGTTTGCGGCTGGCACTTTCGCTCCATAACCTAAACACCATCTGGCTGCTATCTAGGCACCGCGCGGTCAGGGGTCCAAGTCCAGCGTCTCGCGGTGCCAGCACACATTCCTTCTTTGCTGTCTATTAGTGACTGGGCGAATTTCTATTTGAAAGGCTTATTTATCATTCGCTGCTGGATGTCCTACTTGATTTTTACAGTACTCATACTTTAGTGAAC
This sequence comes from Rapana venosa, assembly GCA_028751875.1. NCBI lineage: Eukaryota > Metazoa > Mollusca > Gastropoda > Neogastropoda > Muricidae > Rapana > Rapana venosa. The sequence goes on along the minus strand of CM054154.1, from coordinate 58,065,665 downwards.
AAAACTTTATACCTGCTTTATTTGTTTGTGGGGGGTTGTACAGCAAATTAGGTTAACTAATTTTAAACATTTTTTTACAAAAATGGTTTTCCCCAAAAAATGAAACGGCTGATGTTTGTGTGTTTTCTCTGTGTGTGTGTGTGTGTGTGTGGGGTGTGTGGTGTGTGTGTGTGTGGTGTGTGTGTGTGTGTGTGGTAAGTAAGTAAGTCAGTAAGTAAGTAAGTCTTCAGAAACCCTAAAATAGGAGAACTGAATAAGAGAGAGAGAGAGAGAGAGAAGAGAGAGGAGAGAGCGAGAGAGAGAGAGAGAGAGAGAGAGAGAGAGAGAAAGGGGGGGGAGAGATCTACTTTGTGTGGGGCCGTGTGTGTGTGTGTGTGTGTGTTTCGTCCCTGCATGATGCGTGTGCGTGGTCTATTTATTTTGTGTGGGGTGTGTGTGGGGATGTGAGTGTGCGTGCGTGCGGGGCGCCAGCGGTGCGTTTGCGCGTGGGGTGTGTTCGCGCACACTGTGTGCGTGCGTGTATGCGTATGTTTCCCGTGTATGCAGAGTGACCGTGGTGTTGGTGTGTGGTGTGCGTGTGTGTGTGGGTGTGTGATCGGCCACAGCACCTACATGTGCCAGGTGCTTCCCGGCTGTGTGTCAGTTTCAAGTTGTTAGTTATCCCCAGGGACATGGTGCCGTGCGCATCTTCTTGTAGTTACATGTGTTGTGGGGTGCACACGCTGCTTTTAGAGTGTGCGTGGGGCGCGTAAGTGTGAGTATAGGGGTATGCATACATGTATTTTGGCCATTTTGTGTGTGTGTGTGTATGTTTGTCCTGGCTTGGTGTGTGTGTATGTGTGTGTGCACGTGCCGCTCATGTTGTGGGGTTTATTTATTTTGCTTATTCTTTTATTTTAAGGATAATGGAATAAGCCACCAGTGCTTTTTAAAAAATCAGTTCCTTTTGGGG
>CM054154.1:58033962-58064213 GCA_028751875.1 Rapana venosa | reverse complement strand
CCCCCTTTTTATTAAAAGTCATCTTGAACGACAAAACCCACGGGCAGAAAAGTCATCGTGAAAAACGGGGCTTCCCCCAAACAGAAACACCACAGAACAAATATTCAACCTGGGAGTTCTGTGCAAAGAAATTACAGCCAGCGTTTGCGGTGTATGGAAACGACGCATTATGGGCCAAAGGGAAAGAAATACATGGGCAAAAGATCATTCGGACCACCAAAAGAGCTATCCGCAAAGCCACCAGTGCAGTGTTTTCCAAGGCATAGTTGGAGAGTGGTTCCATACCTCAGTGGGAGTTCTTTCAAGGCTGTCTCCTATCGCCAACACTGTTTAATGTCTTCCTTGAGCGCATAGTGACTGATGCCTTAGAATATCACACTGGCACGTCAGTATTGGAGGGCGGATAATCACCAACCTCAGGTTTGCTGATGACATCGACGGACTTGCAGGAAATAAACAGGAACTAGCCGACCTAGTGTACCTAAACATCTCCGGGTTATGGCATTGAGATCAGTGCCGAGAAGACAAAATCATGACAAACAGAGCCCAGCCAATCACTACCAAGATCACAGTCAGTGGAAAAGAACTTGAGGTTGTAGATCATTCAAGTACCTGTGGAGCTATTATTACTGTAGAAGGTTCAAAACCGGGAAATCCTCGCAAGAGTTGCACAAAACAATAGCAGCAATGGCAACGTCAAGATTATCTGGAAAGACCGAAAACATCTCTCTCAGGACCAAGGTCAAACTACTGCATGCACTAGTCATCTCTACATATCTGTATGCCTGCGAATCCTGGACATTGAATGCAGATCTACAAAGAAGGATCCAGGCTTAGAGATGAGATGCCTCAGAAGACTCCTTGGCTGTCATTTTATGGACCACACTACCAACAACGAAGTCCTACAAACACCCCCAACAAGTAAAGCACTACAAAAAACTGCTGACCACAGTCAGAAAAGGAAGCTCAGATGGTTACGGACATGTGACTACATCAGATGGGTGTCCAAAACCATACTGCAGGGAACAGTGCAGGGGAAGAGAAGGCGAGGCAGGCTGATGAAGAAATGGGCAGAAAACATCACTGAAGGGAAACGGGGAAAGAGCTTCTCCACAACCCAGGCACTTGCACACAACTGCCGCAAATGGAGCCAACTGGTGCAACGTTCGTCACTGCAGTGCCCCTACGACCCCGGAGGGGGTTATGGGAGCAGTTTAGATGAGATGAGAGAAAACCCTTTGAAGTGGATTACTAGAAATTCCAAAAAAACCATGGGTACACAAACAGAGAATTTTCTTCAAACAGCTCACTGTAGTAGATTAAAAAGAAAAACTTAACTCTCTTTCAGAACGGCTAACCTCAGCAAATCATGAAGTCTAACCAGGTTTAAAAAACATTATTTCTAGAAGGAGGTGGGGGTGGAATGAGGGCTTTAGTTCAAAAGTTCAATGCGCAAAATGCACACTTTAACACCTTAAATTAATTTAATGTTTACAGTGTTAATTAATTATCAACACTTTTGAGATGTGACACGCAACAATTTTTGTGCATCCATCTGACATTTTATGACAATTTTAATGAACATTTTGACAAAATATGCCACTGTTACAGCAAAAATAATCCGGGGTTTAAAACAATCATTAACACGCCGGCTGTTGACAGTGACTACTTTGCTCGCCTTTTTGCTGATAAATAATAATAATAATAATGTATGGAATTTTTTATAGCGCTGAATCTTTTTAAAGCAACAAATCAAAAACGCTCAGATTTCATTTTCATACCACTTTAAGTCACGGCAGATTTCTCTCCGTGAAATTCGGGCTGCTCTCCCCGGGGAGGAGAGCGGGATAGCGCGTCGCCACAAGCGCTGCGCCACCCTTTTTTTTTGTTTTTTTTATGTCTGCAACTGAATTTGTTTCCCTATCAGAGTGGCTTTTTTCTAAGAATTTTGCCAGGGACAACTCTTTGTTGCGTGGGTTCTTTTACGTGCGCTAAATTATTAAGTGTAACACACGGGACCTCGGTTTATCGTCTCATCCGAAAGACTAGCGCCAGACCACCACTCATGGTCTAATGGTGGGGAAAAGTTTCCGGTCCAAACGGGGTACGAACCGCCGCACATTTCAGACCCGGACTTTTCGCTTTCTAGACAGGCGCGTTACCTCTAGACCACCAATCCACACTGATGGCTGGTGTTAAACCCAACCCTGGTCCAGTTCAGTCAACACTGGTCACAGCCAGAGGGAGTGACAGAGGCAGTGTGAGACAGTGTGACACTTTTTGTGATGGCGGGGGGGAGGAGAGACTCTCACACTGCAGTCTACAAGAGTAAGCAGAGAGACAGACTGACAGAGGCGGTGGAGGGACTGGCAAAAGCAGTGAAACAGCTACAAACAGAACAGCAAACCTTGTTGTCCCACATCGATGCCAGACTAGGAGAACGGGAAAAGAGAATGGGGGAAAACAAGTAACCCAGCTCTCTGACAAGTGTGACACTCTACAGTGTGATGTGGGACGCCATGCACCACGTATGCTGTGACATGAAGGAAAGAGAATGCTGCCTGTTGGAAAAGATCAACAGCCTTGAAGAAAGAATGAAAACATCAGAAAGTCAAAATCGGCGAAAACAACCTGCTGTTCTTTGGCATTCCTGGGGAAGGCTGCAGAATTTTGGACTGACTGTGAAGCAAAGGTACGTGACGCTATTAGAAACACTGAAAATAGCAGATGAAGTTATTATTAAATTTGCAACCAGAGTGGGTTTAAGACCATTTTGGTCAGATTTCAATTGCAAAACTGAAAAGAACAGATTTTGAAAAGTGCAAAGAAGCTTAAATTACCGCATCTATTTGTGAAAGAAGATTTTTCCCATAATGTAAGAAAAAAAAAGAAAACTCCCCCAACCTCTGCCTGATTCTTTGCGGAAAGACGCAAAAAGGCGTTTCCTAAAGGGACAAAGTGTGTGTGAAGATACAGTGTACGTTTTCAACACATATAAAACCCCACCATCGTACAGCAGCCCAGACACAAAAAATGATTGCAGGCACCTCAAGGCCCAGTTCCCGGGTCACGGCAGCAGGTCATCAGCAAAAAACCAAACGATAGTGGCGGTGCCACAACCAGAAAGTAAAATGCAGACAGAAACAGACAGTACTGAGGGCAGACGTCAGCACCTGCAGCCGAGCAAAGGGAAAACCAGACAGGGGGCGTGGTGTCAACAGCAGCAGACGTGAAGGCAAAAATACCACGGGGAGCCATGGGATTTGGAAGAGGAAGACATCGCAGTCACGCGCTGGAGATAGGATGTCGGCCGGCCCCAGTCTTCTGATGCAGATCAAATCAGGCTACACATGAAAATTTTTCCCAGTGCAAGAAATCAAGTGTGTGATATCAATAAACTGAATAGGTTGATAGCAGTGATGAGTATGTTTGTAAACATCTTTATGGTAACAGTGGAAATGGTTTAAATTGTGATGATGAGTGATGATGATGATGATGATGATGATGGATGATGATGTTGATGATATGATGATGGTAATAAGGAATGGGATGATGATGGGAAAAGATGGTGGGGTTGATAATAGTGACTATGATGGTGGTGATATTGAAGAGACGGATGATGGTAGTAGTGGGGGTGATAGCAATAATGAAGACGTTGTTGACGATGGGGTGTAAAAAGGTAAAGGTAAAGGAGTCCCATAACCTATAAGGTCGTAGGGGAGCGAGGGCGTCAGAGACCTCACTTCTCTAGGGCCAGCATATTGAGGGCGGCGCCCATCTCCTCTCCCTCACTGCTTTACCTTCCCTGACCCTAAAGAGGGCAGGTACCCATTTACAGCTGGGGGAACTGGGGGAACTGTACTGAAGTCAAGGCGCACAAACGGTCACCCATCCAACTGGTAACCAACGCTGCTATATTGGCTGGGGGAAAGCCAGTGCTCCGACCACTGTGCTATCCCGTCCCTTAATGGTGTATGATGGTGTATGATTAAGAAAAACATTGCCCATCATGTACTAACAGTTGACTCTTCAAATGATCATTTGTTAATACTAAGGGCTGTCAAAATCACTGTATGGTGGGGAAACAATGATGCTTCTGATACCATCTCCAAGAAGTGTTTTGCTTGTTATTTACATGATATGGAAATTATATTGGGGAATATAATAGAGGTCAAGAGGATTGTGATGTTCTTTGCGTTGGGGACTTGAATGCAAGGACTGCAGATAACAAGGTAAACACACAGAGAACCTTAGATATTTTTTTTACTCAAAACCAGAAAGACAGTGATTTTTCTTAAGGCAATAGACACTCAAACTTTCGCATTGCAAGCTACAGAATACCTTTCACAAATATCTGACCACACTGACCTCTCAGAACACTATAACACTGTCCTCTGCCAATTGCTTGACGAACTTGAACCTCCAACTGACCATCACCTTCCTGACAGGCCCTGTGTGCCATGGTTTACTCATAACATCTTAAAGGTAAAGATCAAACGCCGGCAACTAAAACGGCAATGGCGGAAATCAAAAGCTGAAATTAACAAAGAGCTTTTCTGAAAACAAATAAACAAAGTCAAACTTTTAATCCATTCAGCAAAGACAGGATATTATTTTTTTCCAAGTTCCCTGCACTAAATCCATAAAAATCTCTTTTTCCCTCACTTCAAATCTTCTTGGATCTGCTAAACAAGCCCTTTGCCTACCACCCACAGCCTGTCTGAACTTTCTTTCATCTTCTCTTCGTTCTTCTTAGACGAAGTCAACATTATCCGCTTCTGACTGGATCAGACTCCTTTCCAGCCTGCACGTCCTGATCCCAAGTTCACTGTATTTCCTTTCTTTTCCTTCCATGCCACAAGTGAACAAGAAATCACAACAATTCTGAAAGAAATGATGATTAAATCATAGGATATCGATCCCATACCTGCTCCTGTTTTCTCACAATGCATTCCACAACTTGTACCCTTTGTCACTGAAATAGTAAACTCATCTCTTCTGTCAGGAAAGTTTCTATCAGCTCTTAAAACAGCAATAGTCACACCTCTACTGAAAAAAGCACAACCTCGACCCCAACATTCTGAAGACTTAAAGACCTGTTTCTAACTTAACATTCATTTCTAAAGTACTTGAAAAGTTCTTCTAAAACAACTTAACAACCCCCTTCATTCCAATGATCTCCTCCCCCCTTTTCAATCTGCCAATCGCCCCAACCACAGCACCAAAACCACCCTAGTCCATACTTTAGATACACTTCTACTCACTTCTGATGCAGGGAAATTCTCCCTTCTCACTCTTGTTGACTTATCTGCAGCCTTTGACACAATATATCAGTCAATGCTTCTTTCTCGTGTCCAAAATACGCTCGGTATTAATGATACAGCCATCACCTGGTTCACTTCATACTTCACAGACCTATTCCAGAAAGTACTTTTCAGCTAAATTCAATAATAAAAAGAAACCTGTCAAACTGGAATATGGAGTTCCACATGGATCAGTTCTGGGCCCTGTTCTCTTCACCCTCTACACTGCTCCACTCCTACATAAATAAATCACCATCATATTGATCATCATTTCTATGTTGATGATACTCAGCTTCAATACAGCGACACGCATGGCCTACTGCCTTCAAGACATTCAAAACTGGATGACCCAGAACAAGTTACAGCTAAATGCTGATAAAACCGAAGCTGTGCTCATAGGGATCAAACATAAACTTTCCTTCATCACAACATCTTCAATGGAATTTGGCAATACATCAGTTCCTTTATCCACCTCTGTGAAATATCTAGGTATAGTTCTCTACAACACACTCTCTATGGAAAAAAAATCATCCAGACCTGCGCGTCTTGCTACTATCAATTATGGTGCATTAGGGCTATTAGCAAATATCTGTCCACTGATGCAACATCCAAATCTGTCACATCTCTCTTTCACGTTTGGACTACTGTAATTCTCTTTTTGCTGGTCTACCAGCATCATCCATTCACTCCCTGCAATGCAATCAATACTCTGCAGCTCGACTAGTCCTCTTTTGCAATCTCTTCACTGATTGCCTGTTTTACAAAAAGATCAATGCCCTCTGTTTCAAATGTCTCCACAAATCTGCACCCTCTTATCTCTGTAACTGTCTCCACCTGTACACTCCATCCCGTTCCCTTCGTTCAGCCGCAGATACTTTGTGCTTTCGAACACCCAGATTCAAACAAACCACTGCTGGCCGTCGCTCTTTCTCTGTTTCTGGCCCATCCACCTGGAATGACCTCCCTCTATCCCTTCGCCAAATGCCTACATTTCACACTTTCAAATCCAGCCTCAAAACACTCTTATTTCCTACCTGATGTCTTCCCCTCATGTTTTTTCCTACTTTTCAACAGCCACCTTTATCTCCACCACCATACCTTAACGTGTTGTGTGTGTATGCGTGCGCATGTGTGCGTGCGTGTTTGAACATAAATTTGATATATGTTAATTGTATATTTTGTGGATGGTTGCAAGTGTGTAAATGAGTTGCAATGTAAGCGCTTCGATTTGTTTGCTTTACAAGATTCATCAATATATGAATACCATACCATTCTTCTTCTTCTTCTTCTTATCATTATTATTATTATTATTATTATTATTATTATTATTATTATTATTATTATTATTATTATTATTATTATTATTATTATTATAATCATCATCATCAGCAGCAGCAGCAGCAGCAGCAGCAGCAGCAGCAGCAGCAGGAGCAGCAGCAGCATTCAGATAAATAGCAATAAAACGCAACTATGCTCAGCTTTATTTCTACTTTTATTTCAATCATCAGCAAGTTTTCGCTTCTATTCTGAAGCTTCCTCAGGCTGAATGAATAACATACATGATAAAATCAACTTGTAAACTAGTAGATTACTGAGTACCTGTTCAGAATCATCATCTTCCCCACACGTGAAATTCTGAGATCTGGTCATGTTCCCTGGGATATGATTGTGCTTGGACTTCACATCCACCACAATTTCTCCATCCTTAATTTTAAGGGTAATATCTAAATAATTGATTTCTTTCCCAACAGAATATTTTAAATACCTGCTTCTCTCCACATTCAGTGCATTCCACGGCTTATACCCACTATCACAAAGTAGTAAACTCATCTCTTCTTTCAGGAATTTTTCCAACACATCTCAAAACTGCAATAGTTACACCTCTACTCAAAAAGCATGACCTCATGAAGAATTACAGACCTGTTTCTAACCTACCATTTATCTCTAAAGTCCTTGAAAAAGTTGTTCTGAAACAACTTAACAGCCATCTTCATTCCAATAATCTCCTTCCCCCTTGTTCAGTCTGCCTATCACGCCAACCACAGCACCGAAACCACCCTAGTCCACACCTTAAACATGCTTCTACACGCTTCTGACTCAGGGAAAATCTCCCTCCTCACTCTTCTCGACTTATCTGCAGCCTTTCACACTATACACCATACAATTATTCTGTCGCGTACCCAAAATACGTTTGGTATTACAGGTACAACCCTTGCCTGGTTTATTACAGGACGACTCTACACAGTTGCAGTAAACAAGATTCAATCAATACCTGCAAAACTGGAATGTGGAGAACCACAGGGATCAGTTCTGGGCCCTGTTCTTTTCACTCTATACACTACTCCTCTTTCACTTTAATTTAATAAACCTTCATCAGATCAACCATCATTTCTATGCCAATGACTCTCAGATTCTTAGGAGTGACATTCCTGAAAATCTGCCTTCTCTCTTGACAAATATGGACTACTGCCTTCAAGATATCAAAAACTGGATGATAGAGAACTCGTTACAGCTAAACGCAAATAAAAAGGAAACCATGCTTGTAGGGACCAAACACAAACTCTCTTCCATTACAAAAGCTTCAATAGAATTCAGCAATATGTCAATTCCTCTATCCACTGCTGTAAAGTATTTTGGAGTCGTTATCGACAACACTCTCTCTATGCAAAAATTCATCACCCAGACCTGTCAGTCGTGCTACTATCATTTACATCGTATTAGTGCAATTCGAAAGCACCTGTCCACTGATGCAACATCCAAACTAGTTGTGTCTGTCATTCTTTCACGTCTGGACTATATCAATTCTCTTTTTGTTGGTCTGCCAGCATGATCAATCCACTCCCTTCAATGTATACAAAACTCTGGAGCTCGACTAGCCCTCAGAAAGAAAAAGTCTGAGCACATAATTCCTCTCTTGCAATCTCTCCACTGGCTGCCTGTGCCGCAGAGAGTAAACTATAAGATCAGTACCCTCTGTTACAAGCGTCTCCACAAAACTGCACCCTCCTACCTCTGTGACTGTCTTCACCTATACACTCTTTCTCGTTCCCTCTGCTCTACTGCAGATACCCTGTGCTTACGAATACAGAGATTCAACCAATCCACTGTTGGCTTTCGCTCTTTCTCTGTTTCTGGTCCAGTGATCTGGAATTACCTCCCTCTCTCCCTTCGCCCAAAGCCTACTTATGACACTTTTACATCCAGCCTCAAGACATATTAATTTCAAACCTAAGACTTTACCTCCTGTTTCATCTCGAATTTGTCCCTGCCTCCAACAGCCGAAATCCCCACCACCCTGCCAAAGTTATAACCTGTGTGTGTGTGTGTGTGTGTGTGTGTGTGTGTGTGTGTGTGTGTGTGTGTGTGTGTGTGTGTGTGTGTGTGTGTGTGTGTTTGTGCACGCGCGCGCGTGTACATTTGAATTTGTGAACATTGTTAATTGGTATTGGTGATATGTGTATGGGTGTTGTTTGCAAGCGCTTTGATTTGTTTTTGTAAGATACAGCGATATACAAATCCCATTAAATATTATTGTTAGTATTAGAATTATTTAGATAAACAATATTTTTATGATGTGTTTTACTGGAAGACATTTTTAGTTGCGATTTCATTTTATTTGTGGGTTTCGAAACTTGTCATTACTTCTTAGCAATTATGTCTAGGTTTGGAGAGTTGGAGAGAGAGAAGAGTGGGAGTGAGGATGGCGGAGGGTATGGGGAGATAGAGAGAGAGAGAGAGGTTGGGAAGAGTGGGGAAGGGTGAGGTATCCAAGGGTACATGACCAGATTTCAGAAGTTGACTTATTTTTCACGTATGGGGAAGGTGATGATTGTGAACAGGTACTCAGCAATCTACTATTTTAAAAGTTGATTTTATTATTTATGCTATTCAGATGGAAGCGAAAATTTGCTGATGACTGAAATAAAAGGAGAAATGAAGCTGAACACAGTTGTGTTTTTATTGCCATTTTACTATTTTACCTCAACTGTGTGCTTGAAGGGAGTGGTGCCCAGCAGAATTGTGGGTTTTTATCAAGACAATTATATATATATATATATATATATATATATATATATATATATATATATATTATATATATATATATATATATATATATATATATATATATATATATCGTGAGAGAGAGAGAATGTGTATGTGCGAGTGTGTCATGGTTCGCATAATTCTGTGTATACTTCCGTGCATAACTCAGAGCTATTTCTCTGTGCGTGTGTCTGCGTGCTAGTGTCTTTCTGTGTGCACAAACGCATTTTTCACGTACGTGGTGAACTCCAGCTTAGTGGCATGCACATTCCCTTTCCTCTGCAATTTTGCATGCAGGTTAGCTTCTCCTGAAGTTCCTGGTCGTGTGTTAGGGTTTGCTTCATCAGCTGAGTAGCAGCAGCTTTAAATAGGAGGAGGTCTTGACTTGAGGGAGGAGGAGGAGATTCAGTCTTTGGCTGAAGTTCGCTGGTCGCCGTTCCAGCTGGGCTGTTGGGCGCCGCGTGATGTTGTCTCTCTATTTGGAGAGCAGGGGGGAGCAGCACTTGGAGTAGTTCAGGCTCCTGTGAACCCGGTGTTCGTTCTTCGTTGTTGCGTCGTGTCCGTCCTGTCTACGTCTTCCTTGGGGTGCAGGAGTGTACTGTACTTCCTGTGGTGTGGTGTCTCTGCTTGGAGAGCAGGGGAGAGGAGTCATCTTTGAGTGGTTCAGGCTCCTGGGGACCAGTCTACGTTCTTCGTTGTGCTGTCCGTTTTGTCAACGTCTTTCCTATGTGCAGGAGTGCACCTTGTTCTTTCTCAGTGACAGGTTCCTGTGGGAGCCTTCAGCGGTGGAGTCGTGCCTGGATAGGGTGTAGCCCGGTGTGCCCTGAGGAGTCGCCGACAGCTTGTCCTTGACCCTCTGTAATTCCCACAACCCTCTAATCCCTGGATCCACTTTTTTCTCCCCATGACCCGTTTCCCTTCTCCCTGCTGCCCTGTCCACCCGTTGTTACTGTGAGAGAAGTAGGAGGGGAACATTCCTCAAGCTGGTTTAAGAACTGTACAAAGAGGGGAGGGGATTATAAAGTTTGGATTTAGAGTGTGGCTGGAAGTTGAATCCGTGTGTGTGAGAGTGAATTTAAGTATTTGTCTGATGTGGTTGTTTTAGATTTCGAAAAGTAAAGTCTGGATCTTTTCTTCTGTGTTCTGTGTTTGTTGTTGAGGTGATAGAGAGGAAACGGATGGGGGTTTAGCCACAATCCTTTAAGGAGCGTGACCGAGAGAGAGAGAGAGAGAGAGAGAGAGAGAGAGAGAGAGAGAGAGAGAGAGAGAGAGAGAGAGAGAGAGAGATTATATGGGTGTGATTTTGAGAGTGCTCAAATGCCCTAACGTGTGACCAACACTGCAGGTGTATGTCTCTCCGCTGGAAGACGATGGGATATATTATGATAGTAAGCGTAGAGTGTAACCCCGTCAGGTAGTCTCAAAGCATATGCACTTCCACAGCAGTAGCAGCATTACGTCATCCTCATTGTCATTGATCCTTATTCAATAATACTCAATAATAATACTCCTAATCGTATAATATTAAGAAATGCTGGTACCTGTTAAATATTTTGTCGTTATAGAAGTGCTTTATCATAGAAGTTAGTATTGTCATCGATTCAGTGTTCACATAAGACAGTGTTGTTCAATGTCAATACATTACAAGACCTTTCTGACCAAGGACCATGGCCTTTTCTCAGACCTGACTTGAAATTGTGTACATGGATGAGCTCTTTCCGGAGAGCCCTGTTCTTTTCACTCTTTACACTGCCCCACTTTCACATATAATAAACCGTCATCAAATCAATCATCATTTTTATGCAGACGACTCTCAGATTCTTAGCAGTGAAACTCCCGAAAATCTGCCTTCTCTCTTGACAAATATGTCCTGCTGCCTTCAAGATATCCAAAATTGGATGATAGAAAACAAGTTACAACTAAATGCAGATAAAACCGAAGCCATGCTTATAGGGACCAAACACAAACTCTCTTCCATAACAACAGCTTCAATAGAATTCGACAATACGTCTGTCCCTCTATCCACTGTAGTGAAATATCTAGGGGTAATTATCGATAACACGCTCTCCATGCAAAAACTCATCACCCAAACCTGCCAGTCGTGCTACTATCAATTACGGCGCATAAGTGCAGTTCGAAAGTATCTGTCCACTGATGCAACATCCAAACTAGTCACGTCTCTCATTCTCTCACGTCTCGACTATTGCAATTCTCTTCTGGCTGGTCTGCCAGCATCATCTATCCACCCTCTTCAACGTATACAAAACTCTACAGCTCGACTAGTCCTCAGAAAGAAAAAAATCTGAGCACATTACTCCTCTCTTGCGATCTCTCTCCCCTCCCCCCCCCACCCGCCCCATCAGCCTGCCCGAGTGTACAACCTTTGAGGGGGGGGGGGGGGGGCGTGTGTGTGTTTACATTTGTATTTGTAAAAAAACTATTAATTGTGCGCGTGTGTGTGTTTACATTTGAATTTGTAAAAATCTATTAATTGTAACTGGCTGCATGTGAAAGACTAGGATCAATGAGAGCGCTTTGATTTGTTTTTTTGCAAGATATATCGCTGTATAAATTCCATGTATTATTATTTATTATTAGCTCAGCGATCAGTTACCTTTTTCTTTGTGGTACAGAAGTGACAACACGATTCACACAAAAAATACATGGATATCATTCTGATCTACCAATTCTGCAATCAAAAAATAAGGTTAGAAAGAGGAAGAAAATATGCTCCAAATTTGTGTCATTTAAAATAACAGCATGTAAATGACTAGTGGATCTTTGTGCCTGATGTAAGGGAGGTCAAGTCAAGTCAAGTCAAGTCAAGTCAAAAACACTGTAATGTTCCCATGAAGGGCAATTAGAATACTGACAGGCACATTGATACCTATAATTATCTCACAAGACACAAGAAAAATACTTTAAAAGAATTGTTATAACATTCCAAGATAGCTTAAAAAATTATCATACACAAACCGGGTGCGCGCACACACACGCACCGCGTACACACACCCACACACACACACACACACACACCCAATGTAGGAATTACATGTTGAAAGAACCATTGATTGGAAAGTTTATAAACTTTTTTTACGCGTACACGCACGCGCGCACTCACACACACGCGCACACCCATATACACACACACCAATATATGAACACAGTTTTATCACACATACACACACACACGTGCACCCGCGCACCATAATGACCATTGTGTAGTAGAGACATAAACACACACACACACACAATTTACAAATCATTCTTGAAAGCCAAAACCAGGATACAGGAGTACTTATTCTCATTACCACACACACACACGCACACGACAATCAGGGGGGTATATCAGAGATTGTAAAACTGTTTGGTCAGTGCTGGTTTGAATTTAGAATCCCAATGACTACTGGAACAAAGAATTTCTTTTTCTATTTGTTTTACTGTTGAAGCACCGAAAGCGGCGTCCTGAAGGCAATAATGAATTTCCGAAGACATAGCATGGGAAGGGATCAGCCAAGATGGCAGTCGCTTTGAAACAAGTGCTGATAACAGTATGGCTTGAGATTCTTTGTTCTTTTCCAATTATTTTTTAGCAGATTCAAAAACAATTCTCCAAAGACTATTCTTGTTTTTAACACTAAGGTTGTTGTACCAACAGATGGAAGCAAAACTTAGAACACTCTCTATGTAGGACTTGTAGAACAAAGAAAGAATCTTTTTGTCAAGAAAAAATGAGTTAAACTTCCTCAGAAAATACATACGTTGTTATCCATTTTGACAATAGCATCAGTGTTAGCATTCCAGTTTAGTTTGTCATCAAAAATAGTTCTCAGATACTTGTACTTCGAAACATTTTCAACTTCTTGACTATGAATGATAACATGCACAGAAGTGTGACCCGATCTTCTGAAATCGATAGGAAGATCTTTAGTTTTAGAAACGTTTAGCTCCAGATATGCCTCATCACAACAGTTGACGAAATCAGTGAGGGCTGGACCATGGTTTTGGATAGATCCAGATAAGAGAGAAAAAGAGGACTGTCATCGGCCAATTTTACAAGAAAGGAATTTTCATAGCTGCTTCTGCAATCATCTGTTATAGAATGTACAGAAGTGGCGAGGAAAACGCATCCCTGTGGGAAAAACCCCTACAGGTAAATCTAACCAATGAAGATTTTTATTGGCCAAATTCCGTTACGGTTCTGTTTGTTAAAAATTCCATCAGCCAAAAGAAGAAGTTTATAGTTACATTAAATTTTGAAAGTATTTTGTGAACAAGAACATGCGGCTGCATTGTATTGAATGCTGAACTAAAGTCAGTAAAAATATTTCTGGCATGGAGTCAGGTGCTTTAAATGGTTGTACAACTTGTTTAAAATGAACAGTTTGGCATCTTCGACACCTCGCCCTGTCCTGTAGGCAAAACTTTTAGGGGGTCAAGGTTTTTCTCTGTAGCGGAAAGAATGAGAGATTTTATGATCTTTTCTAATGTTTTCATACAAGTGATGGGGAGAGTTACAGGTCTGAAATCGTTGGGCTGACAAGGTTTTTGGTTTTTTTGGGAAGAGGTTTTTACACTGGAAGTCTTCCAAATAACTGGTATCTGGCTAGTGTCAGCGAGGCTTGGAACAGGTGCTGAAAGCGCTGGCAAGCTCAGTAGTGCAGACCTTAAGGGTTATGCCCATATGCCTTTTGGTCCGGGGAGATTTGTTGATTTATTGCCTTGAAGTGTTTAAAAATAACTATTTCTTTAACAATGGCGCTATTCTCAAAGGGTAGAGATTACCTAGGCCATTTATTTCATCCAAAATCATGCTTTTCGAAGGAGTAAAAAATGCATTTAAATGGTCGGGTTTAAGTTTTTGTCACAGCCCCCCTGGAGACTAATCTTCGCCCTATGTGGGGCAGCTGCCAGTTTACTGCTGACATGGTGTTTTATTCCTGCCAGGCAGCACGAAAATTGTTTCCTGGCAAATTGTCTTCTATCTTTTTTTATAGTCACATCTAACTTGTGCAACAGCAGCTTTAATTCTTTTATTCACTTGTTTCTTTTATTCTTGTGTGCCTGTGTAAAATACTACTTTCTTTTTTTTTTAATACAGTTTTAGGTCCTTTGTAACCCAAGGTTTATTATTGGGGTAAATAGTTTATCACCTTTTTTGGAATAACACTACTGACACAAAAGAAAAATTTGGAAGAAACAACGTCAGTTAACTCATTCAAATCAGAGCACACATTGAAAACATATCCCATTCAGTGCAATCAAAGCAGCTTGCAGATAGCTATGCTATCGGCAGTCCATTTCTTTGTTGTCCTGACCATGGGCTGAAGGCGCTGAAACACTGATGGTACATGGGTGCTAGAAGATCCAGTTTTTGGGTCAGATGAACCCAGGGGAGGTAACGGTAGTGATTTAATGCACCTGCTACAGTCCCATAGCACAAGTTTGAGGGTCTTATTTCTGCGTGTGGGGCAAAGGGCACGTACTGTTCATAATTCTTCAGTGTTTTATTTAGTGAAAATTTATTAAAAAACACCCCGGATGAATTTTAGGAGCATCAGGGGATATGGAAATCTAAATTATGCAGGTGATTTGGAATATGTTTGGATGTCTTGGGCACATTAGCTTTGGGATGAATTCTCATCATCATCAGTCCCGTGCCTTGGCGGTCGTGGAGGAGACACGAAAGACGATGCCCTGGTAAGCCTCTCCACCCATCTCAGTGCCCGGCTCTGCGCGTAGTGCCGAGTCATTCATCCTGGTCCATTCTTGATGTTGTCCATCCATAACTTGTTCTGTCTTCCCCTCCTTCTGCCACCTTCGGTGTTCCTGCAGTACTGTTTTTGGCAGAGTGGTTTTGGCGGGTGACATGGCCGAACCATGTCAGCTTTTTCTTCTTGATGGAGAGAAAGGGGGTTTCCCGTGGACCTGCCAGCCGTGTTATTTGACTCTTGACAAATTCATTGGCCTTTCGTTCTCTCCAGGATATGCCCAGCAGTTTTCTATGGCATTTTGTTTCAAATGACTGGATTGGCTTTGCTGTTTCAGCAGTTAATGTCCAGGTTTCACTTCCGTACAGCAGGATAGTCTGAATTAGGGCTTTGTAGAGCTGTAGTTTAATTGGGAAACCGATCTCTTTACTTTTCCATATGGTGGTGAGTTTTGTCATGGAAGATGTTGCCATGGCTAGTCTGACTTTGAATTCTGTCGTCGATCACCCGTCCTTTATGAGTGTAGCGCCAAGGTATTTAAAAGCATCTACCTCCTCCAGTTGCTGGCCGTTCATGTAAATTTTAGCAGTGGCGTTGCTCATGCTGTTCACAAGTACTTTACTTTTCTCCGAGCTCACCTCCATCCCATATGCTCCAGCTCTGTTCTCAAGTCTGGTCGTAAGATCTTGCAGCTCTGTGTTACTTCCGCCCATGAGGTCAATGTCATTGGTAAACCGCAAGTTGTTGAGGGGTCTGCCGCCAATGGAGATGGTAGAGTGGAAGTCATGGAGGGTCTCTCTCATGTTTTCCAAGAACAGATTAAACAGGACAGGAGATAACAGGCATCCTTGTCGGACCTGATTGTTCAGAAGGACTGCACTGCTTGCGGTGTTCTATAGTGCTTGAGTGGTTTGCACTAGTCCTTCTTCAATGCCAAACATTCTGAGGACCTGCCATAGGCCTTCGTGCCATACTGTGTCGAAAGCCTTCTTGAAGTCGATGAAGTTGTGGAACAGGTCTCTCTGATGTTGAAGATGTTTTTCCATCAGGATGTGGCAGTTAAAAATCTGTTCGATTGTGCTCCTGCCTGCCCTGAACCCAGCTTGTTCCTCTGCAAGGTGTTCTTTTGCCTCCTTCTTAAGTCGATTCAAAATAACTTTGAGCATGATCTTGCTGGCGTGGCTGATGAGGCTGAATGTTCTATAGTTTTGGCATTGGCGTAAATTCCCCTTCTTGGGCAGAGGTATGATGAGTGATTGTGTTGAATCTGTTGGCCACTGTTTTGTCTCCCAAATCTTCTGACAGATAGCTGTAACATGTGTGATGACTGTTTCGCCACCATGCTTGAGCAGCTCTGCTGATATGTTGTCTGCTCCTGGGGACTTTCCTACTGGTAAGCTGCGGATGGCTTCTTCCACTTCTTCCCTCAGTATAGGTAATGGCGAGGGTACTCTTGATGTTGCTGCTTCCTCTTCTATTATGCTCTTGTCAGGTTGGATTGGGTAGTTGTATAGTTCTTGACAATACTATGACCACCTGTTCAATGCAGCTGAACTTTCTGTGAGGAGTTTTCCGGAGCTGTCTTCAATGACTGATGATTTGGTTTGAAGTGGTTTTGTGAGTTTCTTCAGAGTGTCGTATGTCTTTTTACTGTTGCCCACTTTCATGCTTTTTTCGATCTCATCACATTGATCACTGATCCACTTCTCTCTGGCCTTTAACATTGACTTCTTCACGAGATTGTTGGCCTCCCCTTATTCTTTAGGGTTGGAAGACCTGGTTGGTTTCAGTGCTCTTCTTGTATCGCAGAGGTCCAAGATGTCATTGGTGGTCCATGGTTGGTGTTTATTCCTCTGACGACCGAGTACCTCCTCTGCTGTTTCTCGGACTTCCTCATTAAAGTTGTTGGTGAGGTCATTGATATCATTGTCCAGGAGGGTTATTGCCGCAAAACGTCCGCCAAGCTTAGCTTGGAAGATCACCTTGACATCTGGATCTTTCAGTTTGTCCACGTCAAATTTGATACGTGGGTTTGCAGGCTGTTTATTTTTCTTCAGCTTCATTTTGAATACCAGCAGCACAAGGTCATGGTCGCTGCCTATGTCAGCTCCAGGGTAGGTTATTGTTCTGATTTGTATGATGGTGATGTTCTTGGGCTTGGCCGACACCCGGATGCTGATAATCTTGTTGGAAGCCAGTGTACAGCTGATAATTCACCCACTACTTCCTTTCTGACAATAAATGCCACTCCATGTTGGTGATGTTTCTCTTGACCACTGTACCAGATCTTGTTGCCTTCTTCAGTCGTTGACTCACCAAATCCTGTCCATCTCACCTCTCCTAGTCCAATAATGTCCCATCTATAGTGCCTAAGCTCATACTCTAGTTCTTTTATTTTTGCAGCACTGGTAGAGTGTACGGACGTTCCAAGTCAGCTACTGGAGTTAAAACATTACTCAAGCTCCCTAGAGAACAGATCACCATTGGGTTGAATATAGGCCAGGGTAAAAAAATAGTTGTGGGAATTCCCGCAGTAGATAGTACAGTATGTCCTCCACACACAAAGAGGCCTGAATGGTCACGTCCTTACACAATTTATCATTGAGTAGAAGCAGATGCCCCCGCCCCTTTCTTTTGTCCAGTGGAATAGGCTGTCCAAAGCTATTTATAGACAGCTCACTGCTTGGTACACTGTCTGTGAGCCAGGTTTCTGTCAAAGGGAGCAAGCCAGCGTTCTTGAACTCATGCATATAATTAACGTTTGCCTGTAGCTCGTCTGTCTTTGGTTCGAAGGGATTGGACGTTGGTCAGTATGACTGTTGGTAGCGGGGTTTTCCGATGATTTGAATTTTTTATTCTTTGTCTCACGCCACCTTTCTTTCCTCTGTTTATTTTTTTATGTTCTTCCAAGTCCTGTGGGTACTGGTGGCAGTTGGAAGTATTTCGCAAGGAAAGTTCACGTCTTCACCCTCAGCTAACACACTGGCCGATTGTTGTAGGCTCAGAAGAAATTCAGGAGTGTACATCTGGCCATGATTGTTGTTGGGGGTGTACCTGAACACAACCAAATGACGCTATCAGAAAACAAACGAAGAAAGTGGATTCCAAACATTCAGGTTATGGAGTGTGGTATATATTTAAACATATATATAAATATATATATATATATATATATATATATATATATATATATATATATATATATATATACCACACAAAGTAAAAGTAGAACAACCAGCATATTAAATGTTTCCCAATATTTCTGCGTTCGCCTTCCTCAGAGGGGGTGGGGGTGTTATTATACATACATACATACATACATACATATATACATACATACATACATACATACATACATACATATATAAATACATAAATACATACATACATACATACATACATACATGCATACATACATACATACATACATACTTCCGGTATCAACATGGTGGAAAGCCCATTCTACTGATCTTTCTGGAGGAAATTTTGTGAAAACAAACAGCCACTATGACCAGAACCAGAAGCATGGGATCAGTATTGCCGACTGGTCCTCTCAAGGCTGCCAAAGACACCCTGAAAAAGACCCAGTCAAGGTCACCTAAAGCCAAACGGTGACAAATTGACAAAACAGCCACAACCAGCCTCGCCCAGCAAATCCGTTAAAGATCCAGGCTTAGGGACATTACAGGAACGGTCATTTTACCATCTGTCCGCAAGGAGTCTCATATTGGCTCTAAAATGTGTAATAATGAACTTATGCAAACGCATGAAAAATTAGAAAAAACGGTATGCAATCAGAATGATACAATCGACAAACTATTATGTCAACAAAAAGTAACCAGGACTGCAAAGCAGGAAGATAGTCCTACAAAAAGCAAAAAGTCTCACCCTGAACTTAGGCTGAGCCGTAAAAAACAAATCCAGGAATCTCTCGACCCTCCCAAAACGCATTGGGCAGTATGAGAGCAGGGTGGGTGGAT
Source organism: Rapana venosa (assembly GCA_028751875.1). Taxonomy (NCBI): domain Eukaryota; kingdom Metazoa; phylum Mollusca; class Gastropoda; order Neogastropoda; family Muricidae; genus Rapana; species Rapana venosa. Next base: position 58,045,175 of record CM054154.1, on the reverse strand, counting down.
GATAAAGAAGAGAAAACAAAAACAGATGAAAAGCAAAAAATTGACTCAAAACCATGACGTCAAGGTGGAACGTCACTCGACAAATGACGCAAATGAGGGAGGAAAAGAGGAATGCCTTCATCAGGGCCCCTGCCCAGCTCAAAGGACACCGACTCAGACTTCCCTCGTGTCCTCATTCTTGCACGATTCACAATGAACAAAATAAACCAACACGATAAGCTCTGTCATATGGCCTCTCAAGTAGCATGGAAAAAACGCATTATACTATCAACAACATCAAGAAAGTGGCGGACGAAGCTAGCTAGGAGCTAGAACCTGCCCCAGACTGTGTCGTGCTGCATAGGGCGTAACGTCTTCAAAAGGGAAGGATCCCGCAGCATGTGGCAAAGCCATGGCGCGGCTTGTAAAGCTGTTCAGGAAATTTTCCCGACGTACATGATATGTAAGCAGCAGGGCGATCCCAGTCAAGCAACAAGAGGGGGTGCTCTACAATGCCCATGCATTCTCGAAATCGTGGAAGAAAACATCAAAACGTTTCTCACTTGGCTCATGAGAACATTCGTCCTTTAAACACCTGCAAGGATGCATTCATTTAAATTATCTGGTGTGGCATGTTGCCAGAGCCTTGGACGTCACCTTAGTCAGAAGCTGTTTGGGAACGGCCACGAAAAAGACAGAGACGCGGGGGTTTGGTGCCAGCATACACTGGGCGTTCTTTTAACGGCAATCTTTGGACTCGACAGACCTCATCACCTGCTGCACCTGAGCTGTATCCTCCACCACCTCCATGGGCGTTTCCATTTAATAAATTAATGCTTCATCAACTGTCACAACATGTACTCGCACGCATGCACTCACTCATCACGGCACATTTCATGGAAGTCCACGAATTTTTCAAGCCAGGGTTTGGTTTGGTTTGGGGGTAAATTATTTATTTATTTTTCCTTGTTAAATACCAAGCAATTTACTGTCTTATTCTACCGTTGATTTCCGATTCTTATTGTTTGCAATTACTGGACTTTATCGTTTGTTTTTTATATATTAATTCACTGATCTTTCAAGTCATGTTTAATTGGTCTTAGTATGATATATTATTAACCAAAATTAATTGACAGCAACATGGGTGTCTTACATGTTTCTATACCATGAGAGAAAACAAAACCACAAAAACCTTGGTCATGTATTACAACTTTCTAGAGTGTAAAAATCTTGCAGTGGAATGCTCGAGCATAGCCACAACTTGTTGGGTTTTACACAGTTTTCAAACTATGATATTATTCAATTATTAGCAACTTCATCCCTGATTGTGGATAAGCAAAAATGCTAAATTAACAAAAATGATTATTACCCACCAAGTGTGGACTGTGATACAAAATTCTAAAGTAAAATTCTGCCAATATATGTCCGGCAGGGCTTAGAGTCTGATACACTTGTATTTTCTCTATTATTATGCAACATACAGCAGATATATATCATGTAGGGGTGACCAGTCAAATTTAACCAAGATGACGTTATTTATATAATAGTCTCTGTATATTTACCTCAAGGTCCAAAAATGACAACACTGACTGGTAAAAACCACAGACTTCACCCAATCATAAATGGATTATCTGGGGCGATTTCAATTCTCATGCCCTTTTTGGGATTCTGGGTGTCTACTATCACAGCAACCGTTTGTGGAATTTGTTGGATTCAAAGCTTTACTTATTGAATGATGTAAGTAACCAGATTCCTGAATGTTTGAGTCATAAACCTCACAGAGTGCGTGTGATACTGCGATTTAACATTAATATCTCCAGGTTTAGCTATCAATTGCTATTGGAATGTTGAAGAGGGATTGTTTTGGAAGTGATCATTGCCCTATACGTTGTCATATGAGGACCTTGCAATATCAGACCTAACACATATTGAGGATAAAAAATTCTAAATTTCGATATAAATTGGTGATGGAGATCTTTTCCAATCATTCCTTCAGGTACTGAAATTGAAACGATCGATGAGGATGATGTAGATCAGTTTTATTCCTAATTTTGTGGGCAAAGCTACATACATGCAGCTGAGTTTTCTATTCCCAAACACAAAAAGCACAAGAAATGGAAAAGCATACGGGCAATAGGGTGGACTAAACATGGTGAGGATGCAGTCAACCATAAAAAAAGAACGGATTCAAAATATGGTTACAAAGATCAATCAGAAAGAAAACTTTGTTTGTATGAAGCTGCTATAAACTCAATGTAAAAGACTATTGATCAGGCAAAAAACAAGTATTGGAACAGAATTCTGTATAAATGAAGTATCAGAATCAAGGATTTTACATAATGTTTGGAAGAAAGTTAGTGAAATGTATATGGATTTCAGCTTCCAACACATCCAAATCAATTGAAAATATTAGATTTCAAGCATACCATTGAAAAAGCAGAAGCTTTTGTCTCAATGTTTTCAGAGAATAGTTCATCAGTAAGATACAATCAAATAATCGAATTAGAAAAAGCAAATAATCCATACAAATTGTCAGCTTATAATGTTGATTATTTAAATGCCCCCATTAATATGATTAATTTAGTGAAACTTTAGATTCATTTAAAATAACAAGCGGCTGTTGGTGCTGATGGTATATCTTATCAAATGCTTGGGCTCATTTGCCTTTAAAATGGAAACGGCTACCTTTTCATTTTTTCCAGAATGTTGGATAAATGGCGTTCTTCCTAAAAATCTGGAGGCAGTCGATTGTAGTCCAATCCTGAGAAAAGGTTTAAAACTGCGGTCATCGTAGATAGTACAGGCCAAGTACTCTTACGTCTCCATGTGGGTAAAGTAATGGAAAACAATTATACATAGGTTTTATTTCATTTTTGTGAAAAGAAATAATGTGATCCCAAAAAATTCAGCTGGTTTTCGAAGGGAGATGTTTCTTCTGACCACTTAGATTCAACTAACACATCAAATTAAAAAGCAATTTTCCAAACGAAAAGTGTGTTAGCCCACATTTTTTGAAGTAAAGAAGCCTTATGATAGAGTTTGTCATGATCAATTGCTACATAAATTAAAAATACATTGGTATTAATGGCCATATTATATAAATTATCTGCAAAATTTCTTGTCGGATAGATCAATTTGCACTAAATTAGCTTCAGTGTTTCATCTTTTAAACAGCTATTCGATTTGGTATACCACAGGGATCAGTACTTGCACCTATCTTGTTTTTCATATTCTTGTCATGATCTCCTAGCTCTTTGTCACCTAATATCAAGATGTTCAGTAGGCAGATGATATTGCTATTTGGTAAATACGTCAGTTAGGAAAAACACGAAAAAGAGATCGTTCACTTATGTTGAAAAAATATATCGGAAGAATTAGATAAATTCTGTAGTTATATGAAAAGAAAGAAAACAGAATTAGAATTATCAGCAGAAAAAAACGTGTTTGTGCCTTTTTAATAACGGTGACAACGCATTAAAATTACCAATACTGAAATTAGAAGAAAGGTGTTTTAATACAAACAAAGATGTCAAATTTTAGTGAAATTTTTAACTAGAAAGTTAAATTTTGGAAGATGCCATAAACCCAAATGAAAACTGAACTAGGAAAAGTTTTTTTCTAAAGATATAAGTTCTCGGCATGGACCCAAGACACTCGACTCTGAAATCGGGCTTGTCCTTGGACTTAAAAATTAATATCGGAAAAAAGTTTATTTTTCTGCTGCGAATCTACAAAAAAAATTAAAAAGTCTAAGTAAAAAGCAGTAAAAAAAAGCGGGTGTTCCGGTCATGCAAATCAGAAATACTTAAAAGAAGCTCTTTTATTTATCTCTTTCTGTCAGGAAAACTGTCAGTATAAAAATTTGGTTCGTAGTATCCTTTCCCAAATTCAGAAAAAGAGGAAATATTTTAATCAGACACGTTTTTCCAAAAACGGGCACCAATATTTCATTTTGCACCCCAATTAAAAAATTATAGAGAACATTTATGAAGAAAATGCATCGATATAAAACAATTCCTTTTTACCGATTTTTTCCAAAATTCCCCCTTGGGGAAAAATATTTCAGCAAATTTGACATTGACTACAGGGAAAATAAAGAAAAGAATCAAAATCTTCTCACGTTGATGTAAAAGTCACTTAGAAAAAAATTATTTAATCACTTAAAGTGTTACCACGGACTGTTTTAGAAACGGGCAAAAAGTGGTGTGCATATGTGATTCCGATTTTAAAATTAAAAAATTTCTTTTCATTTGGACACATTTTTTATTTTACTTCTAAATTTATTTGCAATTCTTATGCTTTAAAATTTTTGTCTATAGCTTTTTGATGTTTCCCCAAATTCTGTTTTACTTTTGATAAAAGGGCGTGTTAAGGGCTTTAAAGTCATGGATGGAAAAAAAAGAAGTATTGTTTTAGTAAAAATTCCTTTTTACATTCTATTGCAAGCAGGGCATCGCATAACTTTTTGCTGGATCCCCTCTCTTTGGGGAATTATTCGAATGAGCTTTTTGGATTCTTGGGAAAAACAAGGTGCCTTGTTTTCAGTACTAAATGTTTATTTAATTGCATTGTCGTTTAAAAATTCATTCAAATTTAATAAAATTCATACATTCAAAGATTATAAAAAAAACATTATCAGCATTTCCTTGCCCCGGAAATTAGAAATTCTAAAACATAAAGAATTAAATGCATGGAAAACTAATATTCAAAAAATGTAAATGTTTTGTTCTATTCCACTTTCCGTCCCCATTTTTTTGTTTGATTGCCCCAATTTTTCTTGACATGTATAAAAGGAGAGGTTTTGATTTTCATAAGAAAAATGCCCAAAATCAAGAATTTTATTGACCCCCCAGCAAATTTATGGTTTAGTTGCTGAAATCATTATTCTTACTTAAACCTTTACTGAATTATATATATTTTTAAATTTTATAATTAATTATATATATATTTATATATATAAATTTTTAAAAAAATAATCTTATATTATTTTATATTGTTTAAATATATATATATATAATATATATATATATATATATATATATTTATATTATAAATTTATATATATATATATATATAATTGGGCTTCATAAAAACCCCCAATTCTGCTTGGCACTACTCCCTTTAAGCAACAGTTGAGATAAAATGTAAAATGTAAAAAAAAACACAACTGTGTTCGCTTATTTTTACCTTTTTTTTTTTCAGCAATTTCGCTTCCCCTGAAGCTTTCCCCAGGCTGAAGGATACCCCAATGATTAAAAACCATCTTTTTAAAAATAGTGGTTTTGAGTAGTTGTTCAAAAAATCACCCACCCCCACGGAAAAAATAAAGCCATTTCTGAGATCTTGTCTGGCTTCCCCCACTATTTTTCTTTTTCCCCCCTCCCCTCCCCACCCCCCTCTCCCCCCCACACAACCCCCCCAAAACAAAAAATTGCCAGAAGCAATGACAGACCTGTGAACAAAATTTATATAATAAAATTCAACATTACTCACTTACAAAATTATTAAACATATACTTCGATAAAATCCCAAAATTTAAGAAAATGCTTTGGTTATGATCAAATTCTAAAATAACATCACAACGTGACTAAACAAAAAAAAAAAAAAAAAAAAAAGGGGGGGGTTTAAAATTCTTTATAAAATCCCTAGCCAGTCAAATAAAATCCCGTCAGTTTGAGAAAATAACATGAATAAGATCAATTCAAACTAAAATGATATAATAGTGGATAAAAGTATGCTTTCTTCTGATGAAATCTCCAGCAGAAATATTCAACACAATACGGGAGTAACCTTTAGGGGAAAAAAAATGACCGATTTCCAAACCCCTCAATAAAATCACATCATCATGCTTTAAAAAAAAAAAAAAAAAAAAAATTTATATATATATATATACATACATACACACATATATATATATATATATATATATACATATATATATATACACACACACATACATATACACACACATATATACACATATGCATCTACCCCAAAGCCTACTTTTGCTGAAGTAACTAAATCCACACCAGCTAGTCAGGCAAGTAGTCCATCTGTTACAACAAAAGATGTGCCAAGATCAAGTAGGCCTAGCTTGGGTATTAAGACTTCAAAAGAAAAAAGCAAGAAAAAGAACCAATGTGCCCAGTGACGTGAAAATTCCCATGACGTCAAAAAAAAGCCAACCAGAGACATACTGCAGATCTAGACTCGACAAACCTTAGAGATCGAGATCTCCCTCATGTAGCAATTTGCTTTGACTCCATCATGAACAAGGTTTATGACAAAAGATGGGAAGATTTATGGTTTCGATGCTAGATCCCCATCAAACCTTCAATATAGAAAATTTTTGGTCCTGTCTTAGAAAAAACACTTTCCACTGCAGATAGGCCATTGGACGCCGTGGTGGTTCACTGCGGAGTCAATGATTTGAAGAAGACAGAGGCAGCAGATGCTAGCCAAATGTTTATAAAAAGCATCAAGAACTTTGCCACAAAACACCCCACAATTAAGATCGTGGTGAGCAAAGACATGGCAAAGAAATACAAAAATTAACAAAACCCCGGAACAATTGAAAAATACTCTAAAGTTGGAAAACAAACAATTGTGAACTACTTGTAACGGCAGCTGTGAAACAAGCAAAATATAGATTCCGACGATCATACTTTACAAAAAAGAGAATACTGGGGATTGCAACAGAGACAAGGCTATCTCACATAATAACTCTGGATTGGTTAAAACTTCTTGCAGAGACTTATCTTGAAATAATGGTAAAAACGCTTTTAAACCTTGACATTGATACAGAACATGAACATTGGAAAATTTTTCACTACATATACATTGTATATTTTTTGGCCCAAATTTTGCTCGAAAGGATTTATTTCAATCTGTAGTTTTAGAGAAACAATTTTTCTAGTACAGGATTTTCGAAAGCCGTACTGAGTACAAAGAATGTTCTCAAGATCCAGAACTGAACAAGTATGCAGGGTTTAACCAGCCTCTTCCTTTTTTCTTTTTCACATGTTTCCAGCAAACATTTTGAAGAAAACCCATACCTTCATGAAGAGAAAGAGGAATATCTAAACCAGTTAAATAGCTATCATGTTTTGCTCCCTTTTTTGGCAGTTTTTGTCGACTTTTTCATTAAAATAAATACCACAATGAGATGGAACCCAGCAGAAAGTAACATTCGAACCCTCAGAATTAGAAATGAAACCAACAAATTAATTTCGTAAAAAGATTCTGCCTAACGGTCGATGACGAGTTACTTAGAGACTGTAATGCAGATTTAGAATCAACACAGAACAAAATCTGCAAAACAGTATTGGGGAAATCAAGCAGAAAGTACAAAGCCATCAAAATAGCAGTAAGTTCAGCAGTAAGATGGAATGATTTTTGCTGATGTGATAGGACTTTTCAACCTTTAAAAGCTGGAATGATGAATGCTGCCCTGCTTCCTTGTTTTTAAGAAGGGATCCGTCAGTGTATATTTAAGTGAGAGGGATATGTATCTTCTAGGTGCACTTTTATTAAGAGCCTAGAATACGCTCATTTTCTTCTTTTTTTAAAGAGAGATGGTAGATATCAAAATCGCTTTCTGAAGTTCCCATTTTGGACAAGGTGCTAAAAGGGGTTTTGGATTTTGCCAGTCTTTAGGATTGATACTTGACTCTTTGAAGATATCGGAAGTGTAAGTATAATAGTGACAAGAGAAGAGTTTTTTTAGCTCTTTGGGAAACTCTAAGTCGGATCTAATTAAAAATTTCCGATGCAATATTGTTTTCAACTGTTGAACTTCTTAAGATATACTTGAAACGGCTAGGTTACGATACCCTCTAGAGGTAGTACTCCTATTTCTCTGTACGTTCCTAAAGAAGACGCATGAAACGGAACTCCCAAAGCAATCGGAAAGCTTACAATTAAGCTTTGAATTTTGTTCAAAAGATATTTGGGGGCACTAAAGAAAATTCTTGCCCATATGTTAGTTTAGAGCGGACAGTGATTTTGATAAAGCTTTAGTACTAATGAATCTTTTTGGCCCTATTTGCCTACTAATTCCCTTTAATACATTCAGATTCTTCTTGCCTTTTTCAAAGCATATTCGATATGACAATGCCATTTTAAATTTTGAAGTAAGTATGATACCAAGAAATTTTACCATAGGCTTTTAAATCCAGAACTTTTTCACCAATTTTAAAACAGGAGTGTAGGAGGATCAGCACCATTGTTAAAAAGCACAACCTGTGTCTTTTCTGTAGAAAGCCCTAACCCATTTTCCACCATATACTTATAAATTTTATCAAACTCAAGCTGATATAACTTTCTAACATAATTCAAATGTCTTTTAGGTGTTACCTTTTTCATTGTTACCCTTTTCCACATACAAAGGTCATCAGCATATTGGACAAGAACAACATTATCAGACACATATTCAGGGATATCATGAAGTAAAATATTAAATAAATAGGGCGCAATCACAGAGTGGAAATCTAAGTGTGGAGTAAGTATTTCCAACCTTTGCCTGAATGCTTCTTTCTGTAAGAAAATTTCTAAAATAAGAATAGATGAAACCTGAAAATCCAATACATTTTAATTTATATAACAATCTAGCATGCCAAACTTGGTCATAAGCTTTGTTTATGTCAAAGAACGTGGCAAGAATATTTTGTCTTCGTGCAAACTGATGTTTTATTTGGGTATCGCTTAACTAAATGGTCTATGGTTGATCTTCCGTTTCGAAATCCTGCTTGATTAACTGGGGACAATTTTATTTTTCTCACAATAATACACTAGTCTATTTAAAAAAAACTTTTTCCATAAGTTTTCCAGTGTGTGATGTAAGTGCAACAGGTCTATAGCTTTTTGCATCACTTTTCAAATTTTCCTTGTTTTAGTAGGGGATAATAATAACTGCTTCCAAATAAAAGGTTTTTTTACATTCTCCAGCACGCTAAAATAATGGTGTAGTAAAAGAACCCAGTTTTCTGGAAAAATGTTTCAGCATTAGATTTGAAATAGCATCTATTCCTACTGATGTTTTCCTATTATTAAGGATTGAATAACATCCATAACTTCTTGTAAAGTTATTGGTGTGTTTATGAATAATTTTATTATTGGTAATGGATTCTTTATAAAATCTTTTTTTTGTTTCTTCCTTCTGAAGGTAACTTCTGACTGTGAAAGACATGTACACTCATTGTATTAGCAAACATATCAATGAAAGCTTCTGCCTTGTCTGAATCAGAGGGGAACTCCTTATCTTTAACTGCAATTGGACACAAAGGCTGATTTATACCGTGTTTCATTTCATTAAATTTTTTCCATACTTTTTGCATATCCTTGTGAGTACAAATTTCCTTTTAAAAGTTAGACCAAACTCACGTTTCACTTGCTCATAATTTTGTCAAAACGTTTTGGCTAATTTTAGAAAAATGTGATTAGCTCGTGATTTATTTGTATATTTAAATTTTGAATGCTATTTTTTCTTATTAACAGCATTTTCACTGTTTCATTCCACCATAGGTTCCTGCATGTTTATCAGATTTTATAGATGAACATTGGGAATGGAACAATCTGCAGCTTGTAAAAAAAGTTTCAGTAAAACTATCATAAAACATGTCTATGTCATCACATTCTATACAGTAGTGTCATAAAATTTTAGAAAAGATTGAAAGAGGTCCCAGTTTGCTTTATTGTAAGTATATTTTGGAATCTTATCTTTGACACTTTCATTATGCGCTGACCTTCCATTTCAGTGTTATGATAATTGGTTAAATGGTCACTTCTACGAGTCACTGTAAGTTTCCCATGCACAGTTGCGGTGCTAGAATAGGAATAAGGAGAGATCTATGGCAGGAGCTCTTTGAGTTGAAATATCTGGAATCCTCGTAAAAGCTTCCGTCATTAAGGAGGTATAAAGAAGAATCAACAATGTTTTCTAACAATCTCTTACTTGTAATAAGTGAGACATTATCTTTTTTCCCAGAAAGGAGAATTGAGCATTTTAAAAACACCAGCTATTATCCATTTTTCTTTTGATATTTGTATAGATCTCACCAGTCTGTTTTTTCTTCATGTGGACCCTTTTGGCAGTAGACAGAAACCCAAAATTAACGATCTGATCATTACTAATTTTACACGGGCTGCACATGAAAGAATGTTTGGCGTATTGTCTGGAACAGGAGAAGGACATACACTATACTCTACAGATTTTATGCACATAAATCGCTGTTTGATTTTACCATCAATGCCAGCCTTTTCAAAAAAAGGGAGGGTAGTAAAAGGTAGGCAGCTTTTGGGAAGTTGGTGACATTTACATTGAGGGCTGAAAATAAGTATTTTATACTTTTCTGATGCAAGATGTTGAAGGGGATATGAATGATTTGTATTGATAGATTTACAGTTCCATTGATAAGTTTTACAAGATGTGTTCTGCACATAACTATCAATGAAAGTACTGTTCCCACAGCAGTAAGTACAATGTTTTTAGAACAAAGAAAGACAAATACACTCAAGAAAACCAACTACAACAACAAAAAGAAAATCCAGTAACTATTAAAAAAAAAAAAAAAATTAGGGAACTATTCTTAAAGGAAAAAAAATGCTTATTGATATCAGTACATGTGATACCAAACTTTTAAATAGATCTACTACTCTGTTAGAGTTGAAAAATAGCGGTAATAAGAATAAAACATACAGACTAACTGTCATAGCCAAAATGCTAAGTTATTGCAAATATATTCTTATGGTATTTGTTTAAAACCAGTCCCAAGACACTGTATCTGTTCTGCCCGGATTTCATATGGTCCCCGCGAAGCGAGGAAGTTGTGGCATTGGGTAGAACTCGGATAGATGTGGTGGGGGATGTCTGGTCTTCTTCGGAAAATTTTTCCCGAAAAGACCCCTCACATGCCTCCAAGGTTCCTTGGCAAAGCGCTGGCCCCTCTCTGTGTAGGATGCAGCCCATCTCGCAGAGATCTGTAGTAGTGTCCAAGTTAGAGTGGCTGACAAAAGAAATATTGGCAGTATCATACAGATCAGATGATGTCAGTGCATTGAACAGGTCTCTTTATGTTTAATGCCCGGGTCTTTCAAGGGGGCCACTTTGCTCACCACGATCTTATTGTGGGGTGTTTTGTGGCAAGTTCTTGATGCTTTTTAAAACATTTGGCTAGCATCTGCTGCCTCTGTCTTTTCAAATCATTGACTCCGCATGAAACCACCACGGGTCCAAT
>CM054154.1:57963962-58026462 GCA_028751875.1 Rapana venosa | reverse complement strand
GGTCTCTGCAATATTCTGTCCATCTCTTCATGATAGTGGCGCTCTCTGTAAGGACTGACCCCTCTTTGTCTTCAATAACGGAGGTCTTTGGCTGCTGGGACTTGGTTAGTACCTTGATGGTCTGGTACGCGTCTTTGCTGTCTCCTTTCGCCATTGCCTTCTCAACCTTGGAGCATTGTTCTGACATCCAGTTCCCCATGGCCTCAGTCATCTTCTTCTTGATTGACCTGTTGACTGTTCTATACTCTTCGGCCGTTTCTGGGTTTTTGTTCTTCACTGGCTTTAGCTCCCTACGTTTGTCGCACAGGTCCAGGATATCGTTGGTAACCCACGGTTGGTTCTTTTTCCTCTCTTTCCCAAGGATCTCCAGCGCTGTCTCCCGAATGGTCTTGCTGAAGGTCTCAGTGAGGTTGTTGATGTCATCTTGGAGGAAATTCAATGCTGCAAATCTGCCCCCTATCTCAGCTTTAAAGATTTCAGCGACTTCGGGGTCCTTCAGCTTTTCCATGTTGAACCGCAAACGGGGATTTCTCTTCTGGTTCTTGGTCTTCAGCTTGATCTGTAGGGTCATGAGTACCATGTCGTGGTCACTGCCAATATCAGCGCCAGGGAAACTTCTTGTCTGGGCTTTGTTGATGCTCGACTTAAATCGTTTGGGGGCCAAGATGTAGTCAATCTGGTTATGTGTCTTTCCATTTGGTGAGTGCCACGTCGTTCTTCTTGATGTCTTGTGGGGGTATAAGGTGTTGGCGACAGTAAGATTGTGGCTGCTTGAGAATTCCAAAAGTCTGAGACCTCTATCATTAGTTTCGTCCACGCCAAAACGGCCTACTGTCCCTGGCCATTGGTCATAAGCGTCAGGTCCGATCTTGGCATTCCAGTCGCCCTGGATCACGAGAAAGTCCTTCTTTGGAGTTGATTTGATGGCGCTCTCCAAATCTTCGTAGAAACACTCGATTGCTTCATCTTCGTAGTCTGATGTTGGTGCATAGACTTGTATGATGGTCATGTTGTGTGGTTTTGCTGCGACACGCATGGAGATCAGTCTGCTTGAGATTGGGGTACAGCTGATGACACTGTTAGTCCTCTTCTTGTTGACAAGAAATCCTACTCCGTGTTGGTGTTTGGAGTCGTCGCCACTATACCATAGTTTGTGATCTTCTTCTGTAGTTGTTTCGCCGAATCCGACCCAACGGACTTCGGCCAGTCCAAGTATGTCCCATTCGTATCTTCGAAGTTCATGGGTTAGCTCTTGGAGCTTCCCACATGCGTGCAAGGTACGGATGTTCCATGTACCAATGATGCTGGAGGAAGAGGTAGAAGAAGCAGTAAGATCCCTGAAAGGAGGCAAGTCACCAGGGATTGACAACATCCCGGCTGAGCTCATCAAGAACGGAGGCCCAGAGATGATCAAGGCATTAACAATCATCTGCCAACGCATCTGGACCAGCAAAGAGTGGCCTGAACAGTGGACCCAATCCATCATAGTTCCACTTCCAAAGAAGGGAGACCTGAAGAAGTGCCAAAATTACAGAACAATTAGTCTGATAAGCCATCCAAGCAAAGTTATGCTACGCATTGCCTTGAACAGACTGAAACCACAAGCAGAAGAAATCCTATCAGAAGAACAGGCAGGATTCAGACCAGGTCGAAGCACTGTCGAGCAGATCTTCAACATCAGAATGCTCATAGAGAAGCATCTCCAACATCAGCTACAGCTCTACAACAACTTCATTGACTTCAAGAAGGCCTTCGACCGAGTGTGGCAAGAAGCTCTGTGGCAAGTCATGAGAGACTATAGCTTCGACGAGGACCTGATTCAAGTCATCCAGGCGCTGTATGACAGCTCCCACAGTGCAGTCCTCATGGGTGGAGAAATCGGGGAGTTCTTCCGGACTTCAGTTGGAGTTCGACAAGGCTGCCCGCTATCCCCCGTTTTTTTCAACGTGTTCCTGGAGAACATCATGCAGGAGGCCCTCCTCGACTTCAAAACCACAATCACAATAGGAGGAAGGCCAGTCTGCAATCTTCGATTCGCAGACGATATTGATCTCATGGGCCGCAGTGAAGAAGAACTCCAGGATCTCACCACCAGACTGGAAACATCAGCCAATGCCCACGGTATGGAGATCAGCACGGAAAAGAGCAAGATCCTAATGAACAGTACCACACCGACCACTCCCACCAGCATCAAGATGAGTGGCAAGACACTAGAGGAGGTGGAAACTTTCAAGTACCTTGGAGCAGTCATCACCAAAGAAGGCACGAGCACACAAGAGGTGAAGATCAGACTTGCTGTGGCACTCTCCTCCATGACTAAGCTGGCGAAAGTGTGGAGAAACCACAACATCAGAACCCACACTAAGGTCAGACTCTACAAGGCACTCGTCACATCCATTGCCTTGTACAGCTGTGAAGCATGGACACTTACTGCCGATTTAGAACGTCGCATTCAAGCCTTTGAGATGAAGTGCCTCAGGCGGATCCTGAACATTACCTACAGAGACCGCAAAACCAATGACTACGTCTGGCAACAGATCGAGGCACTGGCTGGCAAACAAGAACCATTGCTAGATACAGTCAAACGGAGGAAACTGAAGTGGTTTGGCCACACAACAAGGCATAATTGCCTGTCAAAGACAGTCCTGCAGGGAATGGTGGAAGGAGCAAGGAGGCAGGGACGACCACGCAAAAGCTGGATATCCAACATCAAGGAGTGGACCGGCCTCACTGTACCAAACCTCCTGAAAACAGCCCAGGACAGAACCATTTGGCGGTCCACTTGCAGCGTCCGTGCGGGTACCCCAACGGTCGTCCCGACCAAGGGATGAGTGAGTGAGTGAGTGAGTCAAAGGGAACAAATGAAAATCAGTCACCGCCTGCATTACATTTTGCCCCCTCTCCTCCACGTGCAAACTGCAATGAATTTTGTCCTGGGCTTGTCCCACAGGCTGCTGACACGTAACTGTGTCAACGTTGCCAGCTACTGTCAGTGCCCACGTAAAGTGTGTGAATCAGCTCTGTTTTCTGGCCATTCAAATTCAGCACGATCTTAAAAACGAAACTGATATAATTATGTGTAACAAAAAAAGTTTTGATCATGATACGCTAATAGGTGTGTGCGTGCGTGCGTGCGCGCGCGCGTGTGTGTGTGTGTGTGTGTGTGTGTGTGTGCGTGTGTCTGTGTGTGTGTCTGTGTGTGTGTGTGTGTGTGTGTGTGAGAGAGAGAGAGAGAGAGAGAGAGAGAGAGAGAGAGAGAGAGAGAGAGAGAGAGAGAGAGAGAATCAAAATTAAATCCATGTTGTGCTTACTGTCGGCATTGGAATGTCAACAGGTTGATGTCTGAGAAAAACGATCCCCCCAAGAAAAAGAGTTGTTAGATTATGATGTTGGTTACCAGATATTGTATGGAAACTCTTGTGGGAAATTTATAGTTGAACATGTTGTTGTTGTTGTCGTTGTTTTTCTTACAATCACAGTACATTATAAACCAGCTAGCTATTCAATTTTATAAACGAAAAAAGGTGCAGAAAGATAAATTGTTGGATCAAGAAGGAGAAGGAACTTTTGTTATACATTAAAGAAGTAAAACATCACTTAGATAATGTTCGTATGTTCATTTTATCAAAAGGTCATTGAGGTTTGGAAAAGGATGTATCATGTGCTTGTGTTTACTTACTTCCAGAAAGCCATATGGACGTTAATAGTGGTATGCTTATGTATGAAATAGAGTTGCAGATAAGAATTTAGAGCTTTCAGATGTACATGTATTGAAGAAAAGAGATTTCATTAAATTGACTGTAACTATGTCCCAGATATCATAGATAAAGATTCTCATTGTTTTAGTATTACAGGCACGTCACCATGTTTTGATTAGTTGCTCCAGTGAGTGGGTAGAGTGGAAATATGGCAACTATATGATAAATATGTGTATAAGTCTGAATGTATGTATTCTAATTTGGTAAATTTGCTGGATTTGATCATGGCTGTTATGTGTGTATCAGTCACAGGTAAAAGTGTAATGATTATATTTTGTTATCTGCTGGTTTGTATACAGTTTATAGATAGATGACACAATTGAAATGAACACAATCAAACAACGAAGATTTTCCTGTTCAGGTTATTTGAACCATTTACTGTCAAAGATATCTTGTGCTTTATATTGATCTACATACTGAAAGTTACATGTTTACAGATTAAGATTTGGAACACCTGGCCACTGTTTGGCTTTGAAACTGGTTATTTTACCCCCTTCAGTAAGGGGCCATGGCTATACTGAATAAACCATTTCGAGTTTCGAGTTCTCTCTCTCTCTCTCTCTCTCTCTCTCTCTCTCTCTCTCTCTCTCGCTCTCTCTTCCTCTCTCTCGTCATTAGTTTTCGCATGCTCTGCTGGACTGGTACATAGAAGTTGCAGTATAAGGAGGGAGTAGGCTTTAAACTCCCTTTGGGATTTCAATTGCCCAGAAAATAAAACGAGTTTGAATGTGGACTGGAAAAGTTTGTAAGTAGAAGTAAGAAATGAGGCAACTTTTTTCTTTTTTTTTTCTTTTTTTTTTGGGGGGGGGGGGGCAGTAGTGAGGGCGAAGAATTTTATTTTACCAGGGGAAGCTTTGTCATACGTTTAAAGAGTGGATATTTCTCGTCTGCATTTTTTTTTTGGTGGGGGGGGGGGGGGGGGGGGATTTGTCAGAGACGTATTAGCTAAAAAGTTCATAGTTAAAGAGAAAATTTGCTAGGCAATCCCTATGGAAAGATATCTGATTTTGATAATGTAACATGGTAAAACTAAGACTGGCTGAGGTGAAGAAGAGATTGAAATGAGCAGTGTGGAAACAGCAAACAGGAATATCACAGAAGATGAGGCAGCACAAATTTGAAAGTTAAATGTATTATTATAAAACAAATAGATTAATAAAATAATCAAAGTACAAAAAATAGATAGTATTATCAAACAACCCCCCCCCCCCTCCCTCTAGGACTGAATGGTTGCAAAAAAAATGTTGTTTATTCTTTGTCAAATTAATGACTAAGTCACAATTGAAAATGTCTGCTGTTGCAAAGCTAAGTGCATGAAATGTGACGTTGAACAATGATAACATTATTATTATTGACAAACGAGGATTAGGTAACCAAAACAAGTCAATGTACAGCTCAAACTTCATGCTGAGAGAATTTGAGATGGTATAAAAAATAAAAGCAATCAAGCTATACTATGCCATGCCATACCATACCATAATACAAACACGTGATTCTCAACTCATCTGCTCCCATAACCCCCTCAGGGGTCGTTGGGGCACTACAGTAACTAACCTTGCACCAGCTGGCTCCATTTATGGCGGTTGTGTGCAAGTGCCTGGGTTGTGGAGAAGCTCTTCCCGGTCCATTCAGTGATGTTGTCAGCCCATGTCATCTTCAGCCTGCCTCGCCTTCTCTTCCCCTGCACTGTTCCTTGTAGCATGGTATTGGAGAGCCCATCTGATCTTGTCACATGTCCGTACCATCTGAGCTTCCTTTTCTTGACTGTGGTCAGCAGGTCTTCGTACTGTTTTACTTGTTGAGTGTTGGTTTGTTGGACTTCTTCGTTGGTGATGTGGTCCATGTATGAAATGCCAAGGAGTCTTCTGAGGCATCTCATCTCTAGAGCCTGGATCCTCCTTTGTAGATCTGCATTCAGTGTCCAGGATTCACATGCATATAGATATGTAGAGATGACCAGTGCATACAGTAGCTTGACCTTGGTCCTGAGAGAGATGTTTCGGTTTTTCCAGATAGTCTTGAGCTTTGCCATTACTGCTACTGTTTGTGCAGCTCTTGCGAGGATTTCGGTTTTTGAACCTTCTACAGTAATAATAGCTCCAAGACACTTGAAGTGATCTACAACCTCAAGTTCTTTTCCACTGACTTTGATCTTGGTAGTGATTGGCTGGGCACTGTTTGTCATGAGTTTTGTCTTCTCGGCACTGATCTCCATGCCATATCTGGAGGATGTTTCATCCAGGTGGTACACTAGGTCGGCTAGTTCCTGTTTGTTTCCTGCCAGTCCATCGATGTCATCAGCAAACCTGAGGTTGGTGATTATTTGCCCTCCAATACTGACTGTGCGGAGATGACAAACAAGATGGCGGAAATGATGTACAGCTAAACTGATCGCTGCAGTTGTAGTCTAACGTAAGTTATGACCAAATCTACACAATCAAGAAGCCTGGGAAGCCGTGTAACATCTCCGGCTTCTAAAGGAAAGGCACAGACAAAAAAGCCAAGTGATGAGAGCGACAACCTTCGAAAGAAGGTTTTGAAGGATGCAGAACGGCAAAACGGCACGGCTCTGGACAAAACCTCTGATCTAGCCAGCAGTGAAGAAAGCGCAATAGGCCTAGCACCAGTTGACACGGTGTGTGCTATCAATGATTTAAAATCTATCATCAGCAATTTATGTGACCGTGTTCCAGAGCTGGAAAAGGTTATAAGCCGTCAAAATGTTTTGATTCAGAAATTGTCAACTGAAAACAGACACATGAAGCTATCGAGAGCACTTGCCCCGGCTTGTGATTGGCTGCTGCAATCACGTGTCCGGAATCCGCCATCTTGGGCACAATGTCACATGTGCGCGTGCGCCCACCCTCCCACCCTCGTATACACACACACAATTCTGACAATTATAACAATTTTTATGGTATCCACACATCTTACTACACATGTCATCTAACTTTTTGTAATAGTTTAACGCTTCTCGATCAAAACACGAAAAACTCACCTGAGAAGTTCATGGTGTTGAGAGAAAACACAGACAAGTTGAGAAAACTGCTTGAACTTGAGGTGCTTCCGTCTGGTATCGAACGCAATGGAGGAAAAACGCGCGGAAAGACCACGCGGTAAGCATCACTTACCTAATTAGCCAGTGCAGCATCTCTTCATTGGAGATGGGGAAAGTTATCATCTATCAAACAATAGGACAGGCCGTTCTGTCGTAGCAGACGAAAAACCAAGATGGCGGATTCCGGACACGTGATTGCAGCAGCCAATCACAAGCCGGGGCAAGTGCTCTCGATAGCTTCATGTAAAACAGACATGAACAAACTCTGACTCCCAAACATGACAAGAAAAATCAGAGGGATACAACTAAAACTACGTGTCCTACCTATGCCGAGGACACTGGATCTACATTGCCATTGCATGTAGATCAACATCGAATCCCCAAAAGGTCAGTGGCAAAAGAATTAGACCAAAGGAAAATAAAAACGCAAACTGATAAAAATAGAACACCTCACTACAGGATCAATGACGTTGAAAAGTCATGTGACGTAATATATCACTCCCACAAGGCACGTAATTTGCCTTTGGAAACAGAAGAACAAGACCTTCCTCAAGTTATGATACTGCATGACTCCATTGTTAACAAAGTCTGTCCTATACGTTTGGGTGTTTCCTATGGCTTTGATGCTGTGTCACACACATGTTTCACAGTGGAAGACATCCCCCAATGTTGAAGCAACCAAAAGTTCAGGTGAGAAAACCCTGGACGCTGTGGTGTTCTACTGTGGAATGAACAACATCAAGAAGATGGACCCCAAAGCATGTAGCCAACAATTTACAGAATGCATCAAGAACATAGCCAAGAAGCATCCCAGGCTGAAGATTATAGTCAGTAAGATCGCTCCAGTGAAAGACACGCAACTCAACATGAAGAGGGAAGTGTTCAATGCCCTGGTGACTTCAGACCTGTTTGACATCAAAAATGTTTCTCTGATCAGCCATGAGAATTTGGATACAGGCTTCAGAACACTCAAAGATGGCCTCCACCCAACTTCGAAAGGGGCCAGCGTTCTCGCAGTCAACATTGGGAGACATGTCAGGGCACTATTCTGGAAAAAGCCTAAGAAAACAGCAAGAAGGATCCAGCCACACGTACACAGGGTCCCCCAACAGTCTTCATGAACATCGTCCCTATGTCAGAAATGTGCATTGTGTGTGTGGTGGGGCAATCTCAAACATTCATATTCTTTTCGAATGCCAAATGTTAAAAAAGCAGCTGCCCACCATTCGTGAGAGATCTTTGCAAAAGGTTTTGAATAACTCTACATTGCTCTGTGAAATTGCTTTGCTGTTGAAAGAGAGCTGTGTTAGTAATTTGCTATAGCACAAGTAAGTATGTCATTTATTGATTTGAAGCATAGGCATTCTACCCACCATGGTATAGTTTTCGATATTGTTACCTTTTTTTCCCATTGTTCTTTTAGCATGGAATACTTGAAATGTATCTTTTGATCTGTAGTAGTTTAATTAGCTATTTATTCATAAGGTAAATTCATTTCTTTCATTGTATTATAGTTACAGTAGTTAGACAGTTCCTTAACCCTTTTTTCTGAATTGTTTGCCTTTTTGTGTCTAAAATCACTTAAAGTGAATAGACATTAAATTGAAGAACAACTGACTGTGCCAGTATGATCTTCTAAGGCATCAGTCATTATGCGCTCAAGGAAGACATTAAACAGTGTAGGCGATAGGAGACAGCTTTGGCGGACTCCCACTGAGGTATGGAACCACTCTCCAACTATGCCTTGGAAAAGCACTTCGCTGGTGGCTTTTGTGTATAGCTCTTTGATGGTCCGAAGGATCTTTTGTCCCATGTTGTATTTCTTCCTCGTGGCCCATAATGCGTCGTGCCATACACGGTCAAATGCCATTTTGAAGTCTATGAAGACGCGGTATAGTTTCTGTTGGTGCTGGCTGTATTTCTCGCACATAACTCGCAGGTTGAATATTTGTTCTGTGGTACTTTTTTGGGGGCAGAAGCCTGCCTGTTCTTTAGCCATGAATCTCTTCTGCCCTTGGCTTTAGTCTGTTCAAGATGACTTTTAACATCACTTTACTGGCATGGCTCATGAGGCTGATTGTTCGATAGTTTTGGCATTGCTGCAGATTGCCTTTCTTGGGGAGCATGATGATGAGTGATTGGGTCCAAGGTGTTGGCCACTCTCCATACTGCCAGATCTTGTTGCAAATTCTTGTGAGGATGTCTGTCACTTTTTCCCCCCATATTTGATCAGCTCTGCTGGGATGTTGTCAATGCCTGCAGCTTTCCCATTTTTCAGTGATTTGATTGCTGCCTCAACTTCTTCACGAAGGATAGGAAAATCATCATCTTCTGACAAGTCCTGAAATGTAAGTACACTGGGATCACCTTGTGTCTTATGGTTGTAGAGCTCTGAACAGTACTCTGTCCATCTGTTAATGATATCTTTTTCCTCTGTAAGGCAGTTTCCGTCTTTGTCTTTGATGCTGGTGACTCTTGCCTGCTTCTGCTGTGTGAGCTCTTTTACAATTGGATAGGCTCTTCTCCTGTTGTTCTTGGTCAAATTTTCTTTGATACCTGAGCATTGTCTCTCAATCCATTCTTCTTTGGCCTTTTTTATGTCTTTCTTTATCTTTTTGTTGATCTCTTTGTATTCCCCTGGTCCTGTTGTGTGCTTGACACTCTTCAGTTCACTTCGTTTATTACACATATCCAGGATTTTATCAGTGATCCACAGATGATTGTTTTTCAGATGGTGCTTGCCAAGTAGTTCGTTTGCTGTTTCTGTCATCGCTGTATTGAAGCTGTTGGTTATTGTCTCTGCATCCTTATCAAGAGCAAGCAGTTCAGCACATTTACCACCTATTTTTACTTGGAAGGATTCTGTAAT
Organism: Rapana venosa; assembly: GCA_028751875.1. Taxonomy (NCBI): domain Eukaryota; kingdom Metazoa; phylum Mollusca; class Gastropoda; order Neogastropoda; family Muricidae; genus Rapana; species Rapana venosa. Next base: position 58,016,777 of record CM054154.1, on the reverse strand, counting down.
GGTAGAGTCCTTCAATCTTTCTAGGTTGAAGTTTATTCTGATATTCTTTGGCTTGCTGATCTTTTTCAGCCGGATTCTGAAGTTCAGGATCACCAGGTCGTTGTCACTGCCCATGTCTGCACCTGGAAATGTCCTCGTCTTGGCTCTGTTGATGCCAGATCTGAACCGGTTTTTTACCAGTATGTAATCAATCTGGTTGTGATGGATTCCATTAGGTGCATGCCACGTCCAGCGTTGGGATGCCTTGTGTTCCCCAGGGGTGTTTGCAAGCACCATGTCGTTGTAGCTGGCAAATTCCAGTAGTCTGAGTCCTCTTTCGTTGGTAGCTGTATTACAGGAGGGTCCACAGAATTTGCTCCAATCTTTCAGTGTGTCAGTGCCCACCTTAGCATTCCAGTTTCCCTGAATGACCAGGATGTCTTTCTTGTTAACCTTTTTGATGATGCCCTGAAGTTGCATGTAAAATTCCTCTACTACTTCATCATCATGATCTGATGTTGGCGCGAAAGCTTGTACCACCGTGATGTTGAAAGGGGCTGCTCTGAGGCGGATGGTTATAAGTCTACTGGTTACTGGGCAGCAACCCAGCACTGAGTTGTTGGTGTTCTTGTTGACAAGGAAGCCTACGCCACTGGTGTGCTTGTCAAATTCACCACTGTAGTAGAGTACATGTCCATCGTCGGTGAGATGTTCACCAAGATTCTTCCATCTGACTTCACAGAGGCCCACTATGTGCCAGGCGTACTTCTTCAGTTCGTGGGTAAGTTCTTGTAGCTTTCCTGTTTGGGCAAGTGTTTTGATGTTCCATGTTGCCATGGTAACGTAATCTTTTCCGAAGATTTGAGTTCCACCAGTAGCATACTTTTCACCTCTGCCCTGATGGGAGACAGAAGGCGCGGTGGTCCTCGTTGACCCGGGCAACAACCAATCTTGTATGGTCACTGGTGTTTTCTTCATCTCATGCAGTGTGTCTGGGGCGATTACAGCCAGGTGGAGCCCGTCCCTCTCCTGGCTGGTTTTTTTCTGTCACCTTCTCGGTTTATTTTCTGCTTTCTTGGTCCATTCTCTTCCCCAACTTTTTTCCAGACAGACTTAAAACGTAACAATTCTCTCCCAGGCTAAAGTTATCTGTGTTAACTCAGTATTGGGCAGTATGTGCGATATGTGCTATATTGGTTTTTTTGCCTTCAAAAGAAGGTAAAGTATCCTAAAAACCTGGGCATTCAAAAGTATAATCATGCTAATTTGTAAATCTTTTACCAAAAAGACACCATACATTCTTACAACATTTTGTTTTATAAGCGTCCAGTTTTACCCTGTAAAACATGATGTGATAATTCTACAGATATGTAAAGATGCCTTGCTATGATTGCTACGATGGAAATTCTGATACAAAACTGCTGAGGTATCTAAGAATTGTGACTTATTTTGAAGCTTTGTGACGAATGCATTGCCATTTTGTGGTACTTTGTTAAAGTGATTTCAAAATACATTTTTTAAGAAGCAGTGACACCCTTGTGCCCTAAATAGAACGTGCAACTTGACTGAGTCATTAGATTGTTTAGTTCCCTGTTTTGCAGTCTGGTCAGCGAGATCATTTCCTAATATACCACAATGAGATGGAAGCCATAGGAAGGTGACATGAGTACCACGTACAGTTAGGTAATGAATTATGGTGTTGATTTCACTAACTATTCCTACTCCCGTGTTGTCACAATAACGTACTGACTGCAAAGCACTTAACACAGACTTAGAGTCAACACATATTAAAGCTTTGACAACAGAAACAGGTAAATCTAAAAATAAATTCAATGCCATAAAAATTGCCAAAAGCTCTGCAATGACAAGGGACCTATTTTTCCATGTAGAAAGACTTTTTAATCTTAAGATCTGGAATTACATATCCTGCTCGTGCTTGATGATTATCCAATAGTGAACCATCAGTGAAAACTTGCAAATGTTCTGGATATTGCTCATAAAGACAGCTTTTAATGTTGGAAGCTAAGGTATGTGGATGCTCACTCTTTCAAGATGTGGGTCATCAACATCAAAGTCTGCATTTGGCATCTCCCATGGTGGTATGGTTGGAGTCAGTGGACGAGATGCAATATCAGCTTCATCTAGACAGTCCAAAGAGAAAGTCTTAAGTGATTCAAGAGATGATATGTTTCTTGCTGTTTTCGGATAATGCCAAACGCATGCAGAACATCTTGCGCACACGTTAAATCCTGTTCCGCTTTTCGAAAGAGTAGGCCATCGTGTGCCGGTGGGAACAGATGACAAAATTTACAACACCGCATGCACACGGGGACTGGATGTGGAAGGGCACGTGGGTGCTTGTTCCATTGTCCTCGATATTTAAAAAAAAATGTCATCTGAGCGCTTTGATTTGTTGCTTTACAAGATTCAGCGCTATATAAGTTCCATACATCATTATCATTATTATTATTATTATTATTATTGTTATTGTTATTATTGTTATTATTATTATGTATACTGGATTGTGTGTCCATTTCTGCTTTTTTAAAGTTTGTGACAGGTTGACTTTTTCAAGATATATTTGATGAATGACATTTTCCTAAATCCATCCAGTGGTAATACAACAAATTTCTTTATCAGTACCAATGTTAGAAGTATGAAGAGGAACCCCTAAAGCCAATTTTAATGCCTTGCGAGCATGAACTTTGGAGCACTGAAACATGTTTCTTGTCCATAAGACAGTTTATTTCTCACAAGTGATACAGCCAAATGTTTGAGAATAAAAATATTTTTAACACAAGGCTGTTTGCTGACGACTTTCAAAATGGTAAGGCTTTTACGCGATTTTATTAAGAACATGTTCTATATGAAATTTCCAGTTTAGTGTTGGTGCCAGAAAACTCCCAAGAATTTAACCAGATTTGTATACTAGATCTGAGCACCACCTATTCTGAATACTGGCAAATTATCAGAAATTGTTCCTTTACCAAAAAGCATCATTCTTCTTCTTCTCAAGTGTCCGGTATGGTCCTGCAGACATTCACGATCATGGCTCTCCATTCTTCCCTGTTCTCGGTCCCTCTCATGAGCTCATTGTTGGTGCCCTCTTTATTCGTTGCGAATTTGTTTAAGCTGTCTGTGAATTTTGTTCGTTGTCTTCCTCTGCTCTTGTTTCCACAGATTTTGCCACTCCATAACAGTTTCTCTAGTCCGTCAGCCCTGATTATATGGCCGAAATATTTGAGCTGTCTTTCTCTGATGGTGTTGAGAAGGGATCTCTTGTACCATCATATTTGTTTTTTTCAGCTGAGAGGGAAAGTCTGTTTTCTCTCATAAAATTATATAAACTATCTAAACCTGGCTTAAGCCGCAAGGTCATGAATCAAAAATAAAAGAGCTGACTCCACCTGGCTACAAAACTGTTTCTTTCCCTCAACCTTCCCGTGGAGGTGGCATTGCCATCATCTACAAAGACACACTGCATTCAGCTCTTTTTTTCTTCCACTCCCTACCTTTCTCACCTGAATCCTTTGAAGTCTGTGAACTCAACCTCACCTTACCCGGCCATTCTATTGCTTTCTGCTGCCTTTACCGCCCACCTCCTAGCCGTAAGAACAACCTGACATCTTCAGTTTTCCATCAAGAATTTCAATCTCTCCTCGATCACTACAGCTTCTCTCCCAAGAAGCTTATCATTCTTATGACTTTAACTTCCACTTTGACAACCATTCCTCTTCTGATGTCAAACGTCTTTCTCTTTCTTCATCAAATCACTCTCTGTCCCAGCTAGTAAACAAAGCAACACATAGATCAGGTCATATCTTAGATTGGCTCATCATCGATGTTTTACAAGATCTTGTCACCTCTGTCTCCGTCACTGACCAACTGCTTTCTGATCATTCCGTAATTCTTTTCATCCTTAATATCGCAAAACCTATCAGAAAAAAGAAGTGTATCACCCATTGTAACCTCAAGGCCATAGATATTAATACGTTCTCTTCAAAAGCTGCTGAACGCCTATCACAAATCCCTGACCACACTGACCCCTCAAAACACTATAACACTGTTCTCAGCCAACTGCTTGATGAGCACGCACCTCCCACTGACCATTTTCTTCCCGATAGGCCCTTTGCCTCATGATACACCCATGATATCTTGGTGGCATAGCGTAAACGCCGACAACTAGAACGGTAATGGCGAAAAACTAAAACTGAAATAAACAAACAACTCTTTCGAAAACAAACCAACAAAGTCAAAACCTTAATCCACTCAGCAAAGACAAACTACTACTCTGCTCAAGTTCTTGATGCCACGTCCATGAAATATCTTTTTTCCCTCACCTCAACTCTTCTTGGATCTGCAAAGACAAGCCCTCTGCCTACTATCCATAGTCACTCTGAACTTCCTGATATATTTTCCTCGTTCTTTTATGAAAAAGTCCGTAACATTCGCTTCAGACTGGATCAGGCTCCTTTTCAACCTGTACCTCCTGATTCCCAATTCACTGGCACTCCTCTCCTTTCCTTTCAGCCAACAAGTGACAAAGAAATCCGGAATTTTTTTTAATGAAATGACCATAAAATCATGCGATCTAGATCCTGTACCTGCTTCTCTTTTCACACAGTGCCTACCGCAGCTGATACCAACTATCACAAAAATAGTAAACTCATCTCTTCTTTCAGGAATTTTTCCATCAGCTCTTAAAACTGCAATTATTACACCTCTACTCAAAAAGCATGACCTTAACCCTAACATTCTGAAGAATTACAGGCCTGTTTCTAATCTACCTTTCATCTCCAAGGTCCTTAAAAAAGTCGTTCTGAAACAACTCAACAGCCATCTTCATTCAAATAGTCTCCTTCCTGCATTTCAGTCTGCCTATCGCGTCAAACACAGCACTGAAACCACCCTAGTCCACACGTTGAACATGCTTCTGACTCAGGGAAAATCTCTCTTCTCACTCTTCTCCACTTATCTGCAGCATTTGACACTATAGATCACTCTATCCTTCTCGCCCGTCTCCAAAAACGTTCGGTATTAAAGGGGCAGCCATCACCTGGTTTCGCTCATACCTCACAGACCGATTCCAGACAGTTCAATAAGCAAGATTCAATCAATACCTGCCAAACTGGAATGCGGAGTCCCGCAGGGATCCGTTCTGGGCCCTGTTCTCTTTACTCTCTACACTGCTCCACTGTCACGTATAATAAACCGTCACGAGATCAACCATTATTTCTACGCTGATGACTCTCAGATTCAAAGCAGTGATACTCCTGAAAATCTGCCTTCTCTCTTGACATATATGTCACACTGTCTCCAAGATATTCAAAACTGGATGATACAAAACAAATTACAGCTAAACGCAGATAAAACGGAAGCCATGATTGTAGGGACCAAACACAAACTCTCTTCCATGGCAACAGCTTCAATGGAATTTGGCAATATAATAGTTCCTCTATCTACCACAGTCAAGTATCTTGGTGTTGTTATCATCAACACGCTTTCTATCCAAAAATTTATCACCCAGACCTGTCAGTTATGCTACTATCAATTACGGAGTATTAGTACAATTCGAAAGTACCTGTCCACTGATGCAACATCCAAACTTGTCACATCTCTTATTCTTTCACGTCTGGACTATTGGAATTCTTTTTTTGGCTGGTCTGCCAGCATCATCTATCTACACCCTTCAACGCATTCAAAACTCTGCTGCTCGACTTGTTCTAAAAAAAAAAAAGAATCTGAGCATACTACTCCTCTCTTGCGATCTCTCCACTGGTTGCCTGTGCCACAGAGAGTAAAGTACAAGATATGTACCCTCTGTTACAAATGTCTCCATAAAACAGCACCTTCCTACCTCTGTGAATGTCTTCACCTGTACACTCCTTCTCGTTCCCTCCGCTCTGCTGCAGATACCCTGTGCTTACAAATACCTAGATTCAACCAGTCCACCGTTGGCCGTCGCTCTTTCTCTGTTTCTGGTCCATCAATCTGGAATGACCTCCCTTTCTCCCTTTGCGAAAAGCCTACTTACAACACTTTTAAATTCGGCCTCAAGACATACCTGTTTCAAACCTAAGACCTCCCCCTACAGTTTCATCTCATAGTTCCCATCGCCCTGCTGAAGCGTATGGCCTGTGTGTGTGTGTGTGTGTGTGTGTGTGCGTGCGTGCGTGCGTGCGTGCGTGCGTGCGTGCGTGCGCGCGCGTGCGTTTGTGTGTATTTGAACTTGATAAACTATTAATCATTGTTGGTTGCATGTGTAGGCGTGGAATGGATGCAAGGCTTTGATTTGTCTTTTTGCAAGATATAGCGCTATATAAATTCCATTTATTATTATTATTATTATTTATTTTCTTTTTTCTTTCTTTATTATTATTATTATTATTATTATTATTATTATTATTATTATTAAATCAATTTGATATAGCTTCCGTATATGAGTTATATCCCTTTTGAAGTATTTCTTCTTCACTGTAGCCTTAGGGTGTGTGCATGTGTTTGTGTGCATGTGTTCTGGCCGGGTAACTTGATATAATTCCACCCCTTATGGTTTATACATACATGGATGGATGAATTTATCTCTTTTGACTTATTGACTAGCATTTTCCGCGTGCAGCGTGCATGTGGTGTGTGTGTGTGTGTGTGTGTGTGTGTGTGTGTGTGTGTGTGTTTGTTGAGCATAAAAGCTTTAAAGGATATTTTTTGTAAAGTCGTGGTCAGAAGAGCTGCAAATAAGTAATAAAATAATGCATATTATATGGCAAGTACAAAAAAATGTTTTAACAGGGAAAAGGCATTAGTAAGTTGCCATAAAACAATTATGATTTCAATATCTAGATTCATGTGTGTTAATCATTCATTGCCATTTGAAAAAGGGCAAGTGAACGGCATTCAACACCAAAATCATTTTTGTAAATAACTTATAGGAGATAAGTTTCACTTTATAATGAAATGTCTAAAGTTATATGAGCTTTGGAAGAATGTTCTATGTTATTATCTGATATTTATTGCTTATCCCAGATATACAACTTTCTTGTCCACATTACAAATCAAACACACTTTGTGTATACATGGATGCACACATTCATTCATAAATTTATACTGACTCCAAAGACAGAATAAAACAGCATGCTCGCTCTCAAATGTTGCAATCTCACAGCCACACACATGTGCTCACAAACTATCCAGAAACTTCACTGAGATCTCACACGTGTAATTATCAGAAAAATCCATTAAATACACAATCATATTACATTTACACTCTCACTGGGAGTTAATAGTTAATAACAATTCACATCAAACTTGCTACTCCAGAAACTTCACTGAGATTTCACATGTATAAATATCAGAAAGAAACTGTCAAATATTCAACATACACAATCACGTTACATTCACACTGAGTTTGACTGTTAATAACATTTCACATCAAACCTGCTACTTGATTTTCCAGCAGCATAACATAACATATTCTGAGCATTGGAATCCCATGCTCCAGGCCAAGGTGGAAGTTATCTGGGTCACTAACATTAGGACCCCTTGCTCCCCGCACTGTTCGCTGCACAACACATTATTGAGCACCTGGCTTAGGACACAAACTATCAATATTCAGTGTATCCAATACATGTCTGTTAAGTCGCAACAAGACTGATAACATTTTTATTCTTCATTTATTATTGTTACAAATATTCCTAGCTTTTACTTTAGTTCCTTTCTTCTTTAACTAGTTTTCTTTCAATCAGTAACAGAAAAGGTTATACACATGCTGACCTACATTTTAGATTAAAAAATGAAATAATTAGGTAAATCTATCTATCATCACAACTGTTCACTCATCTACCTCCTTTGATATGAATGAATCAGCTAGTTTCACAACTTCAAAACTGGTAAGAGTTAATTTAGTGATTTGCTTTAGTCCAGTCATGTCAGAGTACAGTCAAAATACACAAAGGAACATGCATTTTTCACACTCAACCTGGTGAAGACTAGTCAGCTCCACCTACAGCAGAAATAAAATTGCAGCTTCCATTATAACTTTTAGAACATCAGTTCCAATCAAAAGCAGTAAATCTATTATTCACTAACCTACTAACCCAGCAGCAAATAGTTCAGAGTCAATCTCCCAATCATCCCAGGGAGAACTACATAACACAACCTTCTACCTGCCTTGTTCTGTCACCAACTGTCTTCTCTGACTAGGGTCTAGACTAGAACTTTCCTTCAAAGCAAACAAAGAACCTTACTTCCTATTTTTGGCAACACTCCACAACTAAAAGTAAACCCAAAGCTTTGGTGATACTCTACAAGTGTAAAAATCAGCTAAACTAACTTGTAACATTCTACCTCATGAACATTTGTATCCATGATCCATGTACACATTTTGTAATGTGCTCTCTTCTGACAAAAAGACGCGTTATTAAAACTGAGCACATTTATAGTCAAGAGTAAGGGTGCATGACATTGATGAAAAGGTTGACTACATTTTTATTTCTGTCACATGCAGCATTATAAACGTTTTTGATAATGCAAATTATATAATTATGTTGCAGTTGATTTTGTTTGCTGAAATCCTCCATGACTCATGAGGGGTTAAAGGCCAATCAAATCTTGAATTCTGTGTGTGTTGCAGATCCTAAAACGAATGTCCGCAGTCAGCCAAAGCATTTGAGCGTGCAGAAAGGAACGCTGAAAGGTATTGTTACTCTTTGTGTGTGTGCCTGCATGCATGCGTGCGTGCGTGTATGTGCGTGTGTGGGTGTGATAGAGGGGGAGAGGGGAGGGACGGAGAAAGAGGGGGCATAAGAATAAAATATCTCTCTCTCTCTGTGACTCTCTCTGTCTCTGTCTCTCTTTCTCTCTCTTTCTCGCTCGCTCCCTTAAAAGCAACATATGATTTGTTCCACGAAAACCAGAGTGGATTCAGGAAGAACCACTCCTGTCATACTCTACTCACGAATCTCATAGAACAATGGCATGGTAATATCAATAGCAATATGCTTTCAGGAGCCATTTTTGTATATTTTACTAAGGCATTTGACACTATTGATCATGCTCTTCTATTAAAAAAAATACTAGACATTTATGGCATATATTCTGAATCAGTTGAACTTATATAACACTTTCTAAGTAATAAATGAAAAGCAGTATACCGAGATTGTGTCGCCTCCCCTTTTATGCTGATTGATTATGGAGTTCCACAGGGGTCAGTATTAGGTCCCATTTTATTTTCAGTTTATGTAAACGGTCTTCCATGGAATGTTTTCACCTCATGTGAACTATTTGCTGATGACACCACGATCCATAATAAAGGTGAGGATGCAAGTTTGCTTCGTTTTGATTGCAAAAATATATTGATAAACTTATCCATCAGTCTGAACTTAATCGCATGGCTCTCCATTCTTAAAAGTCCAAGTTTATGTTAGTTACAAGTAAAAAGCGACAAAACATTAGACTGAAGTTACCTGATCTTAAAGCTTAAGATAAGCACATGGAAGAAGTAGATTCTCATAAATTGCTTGGGTTAAATATTGATAACAATTTGTCTTGCTCCATCCTATCTTTCCTTCAAGTTTATTGCAAATAATGCTCGAGGTAAAAGTATACTGTTTACCCCACGTCCAAGAACTGATCTCTTTGTGTCTTCTTTAATTTATTCAAGAGGTAAACTATGGACTGAAATCCCTGATCATTTAAAACAAGAAGATAGTTTTTCATTATTTGAAACATTTTCTTAGAGATATTTGTTTCAGGTGGTCTGACTGAACTATGCCATTGGCCTTGCGTATATTACTATTGCTGACAAGAAATGATGACCTGAAAGACGTAGAGAAAGTGGGGACAGATGGGCAGTTAAAAACTTGAAGGAAAGACGAGAGGCAATGAAAGATGTATCAACATATGGTTCTATACTCCTGCGTAAGTCATTGGAAACGATTGTTTCACCATTATTGAAAATAATTTGTATTTTTGATTGTAAACATAATGTGTGGAAGTGTGTCATACATTTGCTTATAACTTTGGTTGAGCGTGTTCTGTTCTTTTTGTCATATTTTTCATCGTGCAGTATGTATGTATGTATGCATTTGTATATTCTCTGTATGTCTGTCTTTTGAGTTTAATCATGCTACTATTATTATCATTAGCATTTCATTATGGTGCTCATTTTGAATATTTAATTAAATGTATCTAATTGTTGATAATTTTTAATTGCCTATTTTTGTATATTTGGGTTTTATTGTGTATTTCTTAGTGTTGTCTGTTGTTTTGGGGTGTAGTTTTGGTTTCTGTTTATTTAGTGTGTGTGTTTCTTTTTTTCTTCTATTTTCTTTTTTTATGATAACGTGGTGTAAAGAAGCACCGTGTTTATATATTTACTCTCAAGGAACATTTACATATTCACCACCATCACCACCATCTACATATTCATCACCATCACCAACATCTACATAATCATCACCATCTTCATCACCAACATCTACATATTCATGACCATCACCAACATTTGCATAATCATCACCATCTTCATCACCAACATCTACATATTCATAACAGTCACCAACTTCTACATAATTATCATCATCTTAATCAATACCTGCCAAACTGGAATGCGGAGTCCCACAGGGATCAGTTCTATGCTCTGTTCTTTTCACTCTTTACACTGCCCCACTGTCACATATATATAACCGTCATCAAATCAACCATCATTTTTACACAGATGACTCTCAGATTCAAAGCAGCGTTACTCCTGAAAATCTGCCTTCTCTCCTGACAAATATGGCCCACTGCTTTAAAGATATTCAAAATTGGATGACACAGAACAAATTACAGCTTAATGCAGATAAAACGGAAGCCATGCTCGTAGGGACCAAACACAAACTCTCTTGCATTACAACAGCTTCAAAAGAACTCAGCAATACATCAGTCCCTCTATCCACTGCTGTGAAATATCTAGGGGGTCATTATTTACAACTTACTCTATGCAAAAATTCATCATCTAGACCTGTCAGTTGTGCTACTATCAATTACGGCGTATTATGGTGGACCCACAGCGGCCTGATAGTGATGGGCTCCCTGTGGACTTCCGACCCTGAGGATGAGACATAACGAATCTGGGTATTGCTGTGGCGGGGATATTGGAATGAGCGGCGTGGGAACAGCAAGGCAAGTCAAGTCAAGTCAAAAACACTTTAATCATCCCATGAAGGGCAATTACAATACTGACAGGCACATTGATACCTATAATTATCTCACAAGAACAAGAAAATACATGTCAGATTGTTATAAACATTCCAAGATAGCTTAAAAAAATTATTATACACAAACCCAGGTGCGCGCACACACACGCACCGCGTACACACACACACACGCACCGCGTACACACACACACACACACACACACACACACACACACACACACACACACACACACACACACACACACACGAACACACACACACACAGACACCAATGTAGGAATACAAAGTTGTAAAACCTATTCATTGGAAAAGATATAAACATATTTTTTATTTTTGCAGGTACGCACGCACTCACACACACGCTCACACCCATACACACACACCAATATATGAACAGTTTTATCACACATACACACACACATGGACCAGCGCACCATAATGACCATTGTGTAGTAAAGACATAAACTTACACACACACACCCACACAATTTAGAAATCATTCTTGAAAGCCAAAAGCAGGAGTACTTATTTTCATTACCACACACACACACATACACACGCGCGCGCGCGCACACACACACACACGCACTTGACAATCAGGGGAGGGGGGATTATCAGAGAATGTAAAACTGTTTGGTCAGTGCTGTTTTGAATTTAGAATTCGAATGACTACTGGAACAAAGAATTTCTTTTTCTGTTTGTTTCACTGTTGGAGCACCGAAAGCGGCGTCCTGAAGGCAATAACTGAAATTCTGAGGACATAGCATGGGAAGGATCAGCCAAGATGGCAGTCGCTTTGCACACAAGCTGCTGATCGCAGTACAGCTTGAGATCTCTTTGTTCTTCTCCAATTATTTTTGAGCAGTTTCTAACAATTCTCCGAAGACTATTCTTGTTTTTAACACTAAGGTAGTTGTACCAACAGATGGAAGCAAAACTTAGAACACTCTCTATGTAGGACTTGTAGAACAAAGAAAGAATCTTTTTGTCAACAAAAAATTAGATAAGCTTCCTCAGAAAATACATATGTTGTTGTCCCTTTGTGACAATTGCGTCAGTGTTAGTATCCCAGTTTAATTTGTGATCAAAAACAGTTCCCAGATACTTCGAAACATTTTCAACTTCTTGACAATGGATGGTAACATGCTCAGAAGTGTGATCTTCTGTAATCGATACGAAGATCTTTAGTTTTAGAAACATTTAGCTCCAGATATGCCTCATCACACCAGTTGACGAAATCAGTGAGGGCTGGACCATGGTTTTGGACAGATCCAGATAAGAGAGACAAAAGAGCACTGTCATTGGCAAATTTTACAAGAAAGGAATTTTCATAGCTGCTTCTGCAATCATCTGTCTATAGAATGTACAGAAGTGGCGAGAGAACGCATCCCTGTGGGAAACCCGTACAGGTAAATCTAACCAATGAAGATATTTTATTGGCAAAATTCCGTTACGGTCTGTTAGTTAAAAATTCCATCAGCCAACGAAGAAGTTGATAGTCTACATTAAATTTTGAAAGTATTTTGTGAACAAGAACATGCGGCTGCATTTTATTGAATGCTGAACTTAAGTCAGTAAACAATATTCTGGCATGAGAGTCAGGTGCTTCTAAATGGTTGTACAACTTGTTTAAAATGAACAGTTTGGCATCTTCGACACCTCGTCCTGTCCTGTAGGCAAACTGTAGTGGGTCAAGGTCTTTCTCTGTAGCAGAAAGAATGAGAGATTTTATGATCTTTTCTAATGTTTTCATCACAAGTAATGTGAGGGCTACAGGTCTGAAATTGTTAGGCCGAGAAGGATTTTGTTTCTTTGGAAGAGGTATTACATTGGAAGTCTTCCAAATAACCGGTACTGGCTAGTGTCCAGCGAGGCTTGGAACAGGTGCTGAAAGATGCTAGCAAGCTCAGTAGCACAGAACTTAAGGGTTCTGCCGCATATGCCATCTGGTCTGGGAGATTTGTTGATATTTATTGCCTTGAAGTGTTTACAAATAACTGTTTCATCAACAATGGCGCTATTCTCAAAGGGTAGAGATTGCTTCAGGCCATTTATTTCATCCGAAAAATCATGCTTTTCAAAGGGAGTAGTAGTAGTAGTTCTTCAGTTTAACGTCCTTCCACAAAATAGTGATATCAGACAGGAAAGTGTGTGTATGTGTGCGCGTGTGCGTGTGTGTGCGTGCGCACGTGCTTGTGTGTGTGTGTGTAGGGGGGAGGGGTATGCATATAACTAATCAATCGTAATAAACAACTATTATGAAAAAAGCATAAACAAGAATTCTGGAAAAACAAAAACAAAAAACAAAGAAAAAACCAACAACAACCAAAAAAAACAACAACAATAACCAACCCCAAACATCAAACAGCAAAAATACCAGCTTTCCAATTCATTATAACTTGAAGCTATCATTATTCAGAGGGGTCTGAAAATAGGGTATGGCTTAATGACAATACAATTTCTTTCATTAATGGAATGTCTTTAAGAATTTGCTGCAAGCTACGGACTGGGAAGGCAGGGAAGATTTTTTCAGATCTCTGCATCGTAAAAGAATGTGATCATTGGTAAGATTTCACCACAGATACATGTTGCTTTTTTTAAAAATTTCGTTCTAAAAGCATTGAGCTTAAAACCTGTATATAAGAGATACAACATTTCTATATTCATGTTTAAATTACGATATTTGATCTTATCAAAAGATAATACATGGGGTACATCATCATCCAGGAATAACCGGTACTTTGTAGTTTCTTTTTAAAGTGTTTCCAACATGCATTTGTAACATTTCTATAGCCCCATGGATGGGTAGAGGAACACTTATGCTGCAAGACCCATCGATATGCTCAGCTCCACATTTTGCTTTTCTGTCAACTTTTTCCATTAAAGTAAATACCACAGTGCGAGGGTATCCAGCAAAGGTAACACCAGTTTCCTCGTATCATCAGAAAATGAATTAGATGACTAATCTCAATTATGAAATCTTGTCTCACTTTTGAACTGAAGTTTCTCAGGGCAAGTAAGACTGACCTGGAATCAACACATAAAAGTATTGAAATATGTCTTTAGGAAAATAATAAAAGATAAAAAAAAAAAAGCAAAAACTAGGATCTACACGTGTAATTAAAAAAAATCCATAATACACAATATATTAAATTTACACTCCAGGGGTTTAATAGTTATAAAAAAATTCAATCAAACTTGCTACCCCAAAAATTCACGAATTTCACATTTTAAAATACAAAAGAACTGCAAATTTTTAAAAATACACAACCTTACATTCACAGAGTTTGACTTTTAATAAATTTCACAAAACCTCTACTTTTTTTTTTCCACAGCATAAAAATCAATTCGAGCTTTGAATCCCCCCCACCAAGGGGAAATTTTATCTGGGACTAACATTAACCCCTTCCCCCGCACTGTTCGCTGCCAAAACTTAGGCACCGGCTTGGGGACACAAACTATCAAATCATGTACCCAAATACAGGGCTTTTTAATTTCGCAAAAAGGGGGGAAACGATAAATTTTTTACTTATTTATTTTTGTTTACAAAATTCCTAGTTTTTTACTTTTTCCCTTTTCTTTAACATTTTCTTCAATCAGAACAAAAAAGGGTTTTTAACCTCTGACCTACATTTTAGATTAAAAAATGAAAAAATTAGGAAAATCTATCTATACACAACGTTCACCATCACCCCCTTTTGTAAAAGGAATACTTTTTTTCACAACTTTAAAAAACGGGGAAAGTTTAATTTAGTGATTTCTTTAGCCCGTCATGTCAAAAGTACAGCCCAAAAATACCAAGGAAATGCTTTTTTCACATAACCGGTGAAACTATCACCCACCAACAGCAAAATAAAATTGCAGTTCCATATACTTTTAAACATCATTCCAACAAAAGCTAAATCTTTATTCACTAACCTACAACCCAACAAATTTATTTTCAAGTCAATCTCCCAATCTCCCGGGGAAACCCCAAATAACACAACCTTCTCCCTCCTTTGTTTTCCCCAACTTTTTTTCTTGACTGGGGTCAGACTAGAAACTTTCCTTCAAAGCAAACAAAGAACCTTTATTTCCCTTTTTTTTGGGAAAACCTCCACAACTAAAAGAAAACCCCAAAGTTTTGGGTATACCTACAAGGATAAATCAGCAAAACTACTTGAAATTTAAACTCATAACATTTGTACCCATATCCAGGACACTTTTTGTAAGTGCTCTCTTCACAAAAAAGACCGTTTTTAAAAACGAGACATTTAAGTCAAGAAAAGGGGGTGCATACATGATGAAAAGGTTGCTACATTTTTTTTTTGGTCACAGCATTTTTTAAAAACTTTTGAAAGCAAATTTATAATTATAAATGATTTGTTGTGAAATCCTCCCTACCTAGGGTTAAAGGCCAATAAAATCTTGAATTCGTGTGTTGCAGATCTAAAACAAAGCCCGCAGTCACCAAACTTTGACGGAAAAAAGGAAACCGAAAGTATTTTTCCCTTGTGGGGTCCCATCATGCGTGGGCTGTATGGGGGTGGGTGATAAGGGGGAGGGGAGGGGGAAAAGGGGGGGCATAAGAATAAATCTCTCTCTCTTTTGACTCTCTCGTCTCGTCTCCTTTTTCTCCCCTTTTTTTCTCGCCCTCCCTTAAAACAACATATATTTGTTCCACGAAAACCCAAGGGTTTCGGGAAAAACCCACTCCGTCAACTTCCCACAACCATAAAAAATTTCATTAATTAAAAAGCAATTTTCTTTTCAGAGCCTTTTTTTGTATATTTTACAAACCATTTGACCTATTGATCGGGCTTTTTCTATTAAAAAAAAACAAATTTATGGCTTAATTTTGAATCAGTTAAATTATATAACATTTTTCTAAGAATAAATAAAAGCAAAATACCGAATTGGCGCCCCCCCTTTTATGCTGATTATTTTGGTTCCACGGGGGGCAGTTTTAGGCCCTTTTTATTTTTCATTTTTTAAAACTTTTCCAGGGAATTTTCCCCTCTAACTATTTGCTGATGACACCCGACCCCAAAATAAAGGTGAGGAGCAATTTCCCCGCGTTTTGATTCAAAAATATATTGAAAACATCCTCAGTCTAAAATTTAATCGCATGGCTCTCCTTCTTAAAGTCCAATTTATTTTATTACAATAAAAAGGACAAAACTTTAGATAAGTTCCTATCTTAAAGTTTTAAGAAACACAGGGAAGAAAAATTTTTCCCATAAATTTGCGGGGGTTAAAATAGAAAAAATTTTGTTTTGCTCCATTATCTTTCCTTAAGTTATTGCAAAAATGTCGAGGTAAAGTAACTGTTACCCCACGTCCAAAAACTTCTTTTTGGCTTCTTTTAATTATTAAAGATTAAACAGGACTGAAACCCCCTGACTTTTAAACAAAAAAAATTTTTTTCATTTTGAAACATTTTTTTAGAATATTTTGTTTCAGTTTTTGACTGAATATCCCCGGGGCCTTGCTATATTAATTGCTGACAAAAAATTATGACCTGAAAACGTAAAAAGGGGGGACAGAGGGGCTTAAAAAAATTTAAAGGGAAAACGGGGGCAAGAAAATGTATAACATGGGGTTCTAACCCTGCTAGTCTTGGAAACGTTTTTTTCAAAATATGAAAATAATTTGTTTTTTTGTTTGTAACATAATGTTGGGAAAGTGTCATATTTTTGGGCTTAAATTTTGGTTGACGTGTTTTTTTCTTTTTTTAATTTTTTACGGCAGATTATTTTTATCATTGAAATTTTCCTGTTGCTGTCTTTGATTTTTAATCTGGCACATTATTATCATTAGCATTTCTTTAGTGGCCATTTTTAATATTTAATAAATTATCAATTTTTTATTTTTAATTCCCAAATTTTTTGTATTTTTGGGTTTTATTTTTATTCTTTTTTGGTTTTGTTTTGGGGGTGAAATTTTTGGTTTTGGTTTATTTGTTGGGGTTTTTTTTTTTTCTTCTATTTTTTTTTTGATAACTGGGTAAAAAACCCCGTGTTTAATATTTACTCTCAAGGAACATTTACAATTCCCCACCCCACCACCATCTACTTTCATCACTTTCACCAACTCTCATAACATCCCCCACTTCACCCAACATCTACTATTCAGCCCATCACCAACATTTGAAATCCACCATCTCCCCCTATCTACTTTCCCTAACACCCCAAATTTCTACATAATTATCAATCTTAAAATACCCCAAAACGGAAGGGGAGTCCCCGGGGCATTCTATGCCTGTTTTTTTCACTCTTTACACCCCCCACTGTCCCAATATAACCTCATCAAATCAACCATATTTTTAACAATGACCCAGATTCAAACAGGGTTACCCCTGAAAACCCCTTCTCTCCTAAAATTGGCCCCCTGCTTTAAAGATATTCAAAGGGGATGACCAGAAAAAATTACAGCTTAATCGTTAAAAGGGAACCATGCTCGTGGGGCCCAAACCAAACTCTCTTGATTACAACCTTAAAAAGAACCCCATCATCCCTCTACCCCCTTGCGAAAAATACTAGGGGGTCATTATTTACAACTTACTCTATGCAAAAATTCACACTAACCTTCATTTGTGCTACATCAATTACGGGATAATGGGGCCCCACAGGGCCTGATAGTAGGCCCCCTTTGGGGGATTTCCGACCCTGAGGATGAGCATAACAATCGGGTAGCTGTGGGGGATTTTGGGAAGACCCGGCGGGGGAACAGCAAGGCAGTAAAATCAAAGCAAAAACCCCTTAACCCCCATGGGGGCAATTAAAATACGACGGGGCCTTTTGATACCTATAATTACTCACAAAACAAAAATACAGGGCCCAATTTTTAAAAAACATTCCAAATAGCTTAAAAAAATTATTTACACAACCCCAGTCCGCACACCACGCCCCGGGAAACACACCACACCACCGCGTACACACACAACCACACCACACACACACCACACACCACACACACAAACACACCCCAACACAAACACACACACACCAACACCAAGTAGGAATACAAATTTAAAACCCTTCTTTGGAAAAGAATAAACTTTTTTTTTATTTTTGCGGTACGCACGCCTCACACACACCTCCACCCAAACACACCCCAAATTTAAATGAACATTTTAAAAACCCATACACACACACAGGGCCCAACGCACCATAAGACATGTGTAGAAAAGACAAAATTTACACAACACCCCACAAAATTTAAAATCATTCTGAAAGCCAAAACAGGATACTTTTTTCTTTACCCACAACACACATACACACGCGCGCGCGCACACAACACCACCCTTGAAATCAGGGGGGGGGGGGATTATAAAGGGAAGTAAAACTGTTTGGTCATGCTGTTTTTAAATTTAGAATTCAAATCCCGGAACAAAAAATTTTTTTTTTTTTTTTCACTGTTGGGGCACCGAAAGCGGGGGTCCTAAGCAATAACTGAATTCGGGGACTAGTGGAAGACACCAAAATGGCAGCGCTTGCCACAAGCTCTGATCGCATACAGCTTAATCTCTTTGTTCTTCTCCAATTATTTTTGAGCAGTTTCTAAAATTTTCCGAACTATTCTTTTTTAACACAAAAGTAGTTTACCAAAGATGAAGCAAATTGAACACCCTATTGGGTTTGAAACAAAGGAAAGAATCTTTTTTCAAAAAAAAAATTAGTAATTCCTCAAAAATACATATTTTTGTCCTTTGGACCCAATTGCTCGTGTTATACCCCAGTTTAATTTGGACAAAAACTTTTCCCAATACTTCGAAACTTTTTCAATTCTTACAAGGTGGTAACATCTCAAAAATGTGATTTCGGTAATCGATACAAAGATCTTTAGTTTTAAACATTTTAGCTCCAATACCCTCACAACCATTGACAAATCAGTAGGGCTACCATGGTTTTTGGGACAGATTAAAAGAAGGACAAAAGACACTGCATTGGCAATTTTACAAAAGGGGAATTTTCATGCTCTTCTGCAAACTGTCTATAAAATGTACAAAGGGGCAAGAACCATCCCTGTGAAACCCACAGAAAAAATTCAAACCAATAAAATTTTTTTTTGGCAAAAATTTCCGGTTACGGTTTTATTTAAAATTCCATCACCAACAAGAATTTTTCTCAAATTTTTAAAAGTATTTTTGTGAACAAGAACTGGCTCTTTTTATGAAGCTGAATTTAATCATAAAACAATTTTCGGGCAAAGATCAGGTCCCCTTCAAATGTTGTACAATTTGTTAAAATGAACATTTTTGGATTTCGACCCCCGTCCTGTCCGAGCAAACTTAGGGGTCAAGGTCTTTCTCTTCAAAAAATGAGAGTTTTTTATGACTTTTCTAATGTTTTTCATCCAAGTAAGGGGGCTACAGTCTGAAATTTGTTTACCCCGAGAGTTTGTTTTTTGGAGGTACTTGGAAAGTTTTTCCAAATCCCGTATGTGGTCCCCGGGGTTTGGAAGGGGGAAAGTTCACAAGGGGTTTAGCAAGAATTTTAAGGGTTCTGCCCTAGCCATCGTCGGGGAATTTTGGTTTTTTTTGCCTTGAATTTTACAAATAACTGTTTAAACAACAATGCGCTAGCTCAAGGTAATTTTCTTCCCTTTTTTTCCCGAAAAATCTGTTTTTCAAAAGTGGGAAGGGGTTTTTCTTCAGTTTAACTCCTTCCAAAAATAGTGATATCAGACGAAAGTTTGTATTGTCCGGTGTGCTGGTTTGTGCGGCCACGTGCTTTGTGTGTGTGTTTGGGGGGGGTTTTGCATAACAAACCAATCAAATAAACAACTATTAAAAAAAACATAAAACAAGAATCGGGAAAAAACAAAAACAAAAAAAAAAAGAAAAAACCAACAAAAACCCAAAAAAAACAACAACAATAACCAACCCCCCAGAAACAAAAAAAAAAACCACTTTTCCAATTTTATAAACGAAAAATTAAATCAAGGTTTCTAAAATAATTTTTTAATGGGTAAAATTTCTTTTTTTAATGGAAAGTTAAAATTTTCGGCAACTAAAAGGAAAAAGATTTTAATCTTGCTGTAAAAAAATTTTTAGGGAAATTTTAAAAAAACATTTTTTTTTAAAATTGTTCAAAAGATTAGTTTTAAAACCCCCTTTAGGAAAAAATTTATTTCTGTAAATTCATATTTTAAAACTATAAAAGAATAAGGGAAAACATCCCCAGGGAAAAAGGTACCCCGTTGTTTTTTTTTTTTTAAAGTTTTTCCAACAAAAAGGAAACCCCCGGTGGAAAAAATTAGTACAAAAAATTAAATCCCCAAATTTGGGTTTTTTTTTCCTTTTTCTAAATAAATAAACCCCAAATTTGGGGGTATCCCCCAAAAAAACCCCAAAAAACCCCAAAAATGAAAAAAGATATTCCCCAATAAAAATTTTTCATTTTGAACAAGTTTTTTTCCGGCAAGTAAAGGGGCCCGGGAATAAATAAAAAAATTTTTTTAAAAATGGGGTTTTTTTGGAAAAAAAATTTTTAAAAAAAAAAATAGGAAAAAATTTTGGGAAAAAATTATTTTTTAAAAGGGTCTTTTTTTTAAAAATTTTTGACCGGAAGTATTTGTTCAAAGGAAAGGGGGGAAAATTTTTTTTTGGATAAAATTTTTTATAATTTTTTTTTGTCTTTTTTTCCCACCTTTTTTGTTAAAAAATTTTGGGGGTTTTTGTCTTTAATTATGGGACAAAGGGAGGGAAAATTTTATTTTTTGGGGTTTTAACGCTTGTAAAAAATTGAAAGGGGGGTTTATTGGTTTCGGCAATTTTGTTTTTTGGAAAAAATTGACCCTTTGGGTTTTTTTAAAATTTTTCCAAGTTTTTTTTTGAAAAAGAAGGGGTAAGGGGTATTTTTTTTTTCTTGGAAAAATTTTTCCTTTTTTTTTAAAGGGTCTAAAAGGGCCCCGGGTGTGAAAAAGTTTTGAAGTTTTTTTTTTAAAAAAATTGGGAAAAAATGTTTTTGGTTTGGAGTTGGAAGTTAAAAAGGTTTTTTTTTAAAAGAATTTTTTATAAACTTTTGGGTTTATTTTTTTGAAAATTTTTTTGTAAATTAAAGGGTTTGTAAAATTTTTTCCCAAAAAATTAAAATTTTTTTTAAAATTTTTTTTAAAAAAAAAGAAATTTGGGGGTTGTGGGGTTTTTAAAATTTTGGAAAGGTTTTTGGAAAATTGGGAAAATTTAAAAGGTGTTTTTAAAGGGGTTTTTTAAAAAAGGGGAAATTTTTTTATTAGTTAATGGTTTTGTTTTTTTTTTTTTTGTTAAAAAATTTAAAATTTTGGTTTTTTTTGGGGTTTTGGGGGGTTTTGGGGGA
Source organism: Rapana venosa (assembly GCA_028751875.1). NCBI lineage: Eukaryota > Metazoa > Mollusca > Gastropoda > Neogastropoda > Muricidae > Rapana > Rapana venosa. The sequence goes on along the minus strand of CM054154.1, from coordinate 57,995,302 downwards.
AGGTTGATGAAAAAATTTTTTTAAAAATTTTGGAAATTTTTTGGGGGGGTTTTTTTTGGGGGGTTTTGGGGGGAAAAAAAGTTTTAATTTTGGTGTTTTTTTAAAAAAAAAAAAAATTTTTTTTTTCCCTTTAAAAAGGGAAAGTTTTTAGTTTTTTTTAATTTTAGAGTTAGTTTTTTTTTTTGGGGGGAAAGGGGTTTTTTTTTTAAGAAAGGGGGTTTTTTTGGGATTAATTTAATAAATTGTTGTTTCCCTTTTGGGAAAATTTTGGGGGGGGGTTTGGGGTTTTTTTTTTGAATAAGAATTTTTGGTTTAAAATATTTTTTAGGGTTTTTGGGGGAAAGGGAAAGGTTTTTTTTTTTTTTTTTTTTAAAAGGGGGGGTTTTTTTTTTTTTTTTTTTTTTTTTTTTTTTTGGGGGGGGGTTTTTTTTTTGGTTTTTTTAAGGGGGAAAAAATTTTTAATTTTAAAATAATAATTTTAATTTTTTAGGGTTTTAAAATTATTTGAAAAAAAGTTAATTAAAGTTTTTGTTTTTTTTGGGGAAAAATTTTTGTTTAAGAAAAATTGAGGGAAAAAATTTTAAGGGGTTTTTTTAAAGTTTTTGTTTTTTAATTTTTTAATTTTATTTTTGAAAAATTTTTATTTTTTGAAAAATTTTTTTTGAGGGGTTTTTTTTAATTTTGGGGTTTTTTTTTTTTTAAAAGGGAATTTTTGAAAAAAATTTTTTTTTTAATTTTTTTTTTTTTAAGTTTTTTTAAAGGTTAATTTTTGAAAAAAAAGAAAAATGATTTTTTTTTGTTAAAAGGGGTTTTTTAAAAAATTTTGTTTTTTTATAAAAGAAAAGGGGTTTTTTTTATTTTTAAAAAAAAACTTTTTTGGTTTTTTATTTTTTTGGGGGTTGAAAATTTTTTTTGGGTTTTTTTGGGTTTTTTTGGAATTATTTTGGGGAAAAAATTTTGTTGAGTTTAAAATTTTTTTTTGGGGGTTTTAAAAAAATTAATTCCCTTTTTTTTTTAAAATTTTTCTTTTTTTTTTTTTGGGGGTTTGGGGTTTTTTTGGGGTTTTTTTTTTAAAATTTTGGAATTTTAAGATTGGGGGCAAAGGGAAAAAGATTTCCTTTCCCCTTTTCCCTTTTTTCCCCCTTTTTTTTGGGGGGGTTTTTTTTTTTTTTTTTTTTTTTTTGTTTTTTTTTTTTTTTTTTTTTTTTTTTTTTTTTTTTTTTTTTTTTTTTTTTTTTAAATTTTTTTTTTTTTTTTTTTTTTTTTTTTTTTTTTTTTTTTTTTTTTTTTTTTTTTTTATTTTTTTTTTTTTTTTTTTTTTTTCCTTTTTTTTTTTTTTTTTTTTTTTTTTTTTTTTTTTTAATTTTTTTTTTTTGGGGAAAAATTTTTTAAAAACTAAAGGGTTTTTATAAAAAAAGGGGAAAATTTTTGGGTTTTTATAAATTTTTTGGTTTAAAAAAAATTTTTAAAAAAATTTTTGTTGCCCCTTTTCAAAAAAAAACATTTTTTTCAAAAATCCTTTTTTTTTAAAACCAAAAAACAAAATTTCCCATTTGAAAAAAAATTTCGGGGGTTTTTTCTTTGTTGTGTTAAATCAAAAATTAAAAAAAAAAAATTTTCCCCCAAAAATAAAAAAATCTTTAACTAAAAAAATTTTTTTTTAATTTTAATTTTTGATTTTTTGTAAAAAATTTTCCCCTTTTTTTTTTTTTTTTTTTTGGGGGGTTTTGGGGGGGGTTTTAAAAACCCTTTTTTTTATGCAATGCCCAAAAAATTTTTTGTTTTTTTTTTGACTCACCGAAAAAAAAAGACCTTTACATTTAACATTTTTTCCCTTTCCCAATTTAAAAATTTTTTTGGGGGAAATTTTTAAAAATTTTTTGAAAAAAAAAACCCCCAAAAAAAAACCTAAACCCCCCGGTTTTGGTTTTGGGGGAAAAAAAAAATTTTTTAAAAAAAAAAACAATTTTAATTAAAAAAAAAAACCAAAGTTTTCTTTTTTGGGGAAAAAAAAAAAAAAGGTTTGCGTTTGTGCGTTGGATCTACTGACCTGCTTCACATCCAAAGCTGTTGATTTTGTTTTGTCTTTTAGATCCTGGATGGTGCTTTCCAATGAAGAACTTTTTTGTGCACAGGGAAGCAATGATTTGGGCCATCTCTGCGAGTTTATCGTGGACAGATCTATCACTGCTGTCTCCTGTTGTTGAGCACATATTTCCAAACAACCATCGGCTACAGCCCGGTTCCACTGACTGTTTTTTCGAGTCGGAGTCAGGTTTCTTTGTCAGGGTGGTTTGGCTGACAGACTTGCTTTTGCTTGTCACCGGGGTTGCTCCTTGCTGTGTGCGGACACCACTCATGCTTCTGGTTCTTGTCATTTTGAGTAAAATGCACAAAACTCTGACAATGAAAAATTAGCTGTTGGCATTTTCCGCCATCTTGATGACGTCTCAAAGGGAGTAAATGCATTTAAATGGTCTGGTAAGTTGTTGTCACAGACACCCTGTAGACTAATCTTTGACCTATGTGGGGCAGCTGCCATGTTTTACTGCTGACATAGTTTTTATTCCCTGCCAGGCAGCACGAAAATTGTTCCCTGCAAACTTGTCTTCTATCTTATTTTTATAGTCAAGTCTAGCTTGTGCAACAGCAGCTTTAACTTCCTTATTCACTTGTTTCTTGTATTCTTCTGTGCCTGTGTAAAATACTACTTTCTTTTGTTTAATGCACGTTTTAAGTCCTTTTTAACCCAAGGTTTATTATTGGGGTAAATAGTTATAACCTTTGTTGGAATAACACTACTGACACAAAATGAAATATAGGAAGTAACAACATCAGTTAACTCATTCAGATCAGAGCACACATTGTAAAACATATCCCAGTCAGTGCAATCAAAGCAGCCTTGCAGACTAGCTATGCTATCAGCAGTCCATTTCTTTGTGGTCCTGACCATGGGATGAAGGCACTGAAACACTGACTGGTACATGGGTGCTAGAAGAATACAGTTATGGTCAGATGAACCCAGGGGAGGTAACGGTAGTGATTTATATGCACCTGTTACAGTCCCATAGCACAAGTCGAGGGTCTTATTTCTTGGTGTGGGGCAGGTCACGTACTGTTCATAATTCTTCAGTGTTTTATTTAGTGAACATTTATTAAAAATCACCCAGGATGAATTTAGGAGCATCAGGGGATATGGAATCTAACTTATGCAGGTGATTTGGAATATGTTGGGATGCTCTGGTCACATTAGCTTTGGGATGAATGTAGACCAGGGTAAAAAATAGTTGTGGGAATTCCCGCGGTAGGTAGTACGGTCGGAGTGATATGGACAACAGTTCTATGTCCTCCACACACAAAGAGGCCCGAATGGTCACGTCCTGACACCATTTCTCATTGACGTAGAAGCAGACGAATGGTCACGTCCTGACACCATTTCTCATTGACGTAGAAGCAGACGAATGGTCACGTCCTGACACCATTTCTCATTGACGTAGAAGCAGACGAATGGTCACGTCCTGACACCATTTCTCATTGACGTAGAAGCAGACGAATGGTCACGTCCTGACACCATTTCTCATTGACGTAGAAGCAGACGAATGGTCACGTCCTGACACCATTTCTCATTGACGTAGAAGCAGACGAATGGTCACGTCCTGACACCATTTCTCATTGACGTAGAAGCAGACGAATGGTCAAGTCCTGACACCATTTCTCATTGACGTAGAAGCAGACGCCCCTGCCCTGTTCTTTACTGGTGGCGCGTTTGTCTCTGTCCAGTGGAATAGGCTGTCCAAAGCTATTTATAGACAGCTCACTGCTGGGTACACTGTCTGTGAGCCACGTTTCTGTCAAAGGGAGCAAGCCAGCGTTCTTGAACTCATGCATATAATTAACGTTTTCCTGTAGCTCGTCTGTCTTTGGTTCGAAGGGATTGGACGTTGGTCAGTATGACTGTTGGTAGCGGGGTTTTCCGATGATTTGAATTTTTTATTCTTTGTCTCACGCCACCTTTCTTTCCTCTGTTTATTTTTTTATGTTCTTCCAAGTCCTGTGGGTACTGGTGGCAGTTGGAAGAATTTCGCAAGGAAAGTTCACGTCTTCACCCTCAGCTAACACACTGGCCGATTGTTGTAGGCTCAGAAGAAATTCCCGAGTGTACATCTGGCCATGATTGTTGTTGGCGGGTGTACCTGAACACAATCGAATGACGCTATCAAAAAACAAACTAAGAGAGTGGATACAGTTCTTCCAAACATTGTCACATTCATTGCAGACACCTCAGACACAACTATGCAGGCTCTGACACTGATACACGTACAATTTAAATGAAAACAAGATAAAACAATTGCCTGTCAGTAAAGTGTGTCGCCACATGAGCAACCCCACCTATGGCAGGATGGGGGACGTCACAGAAGATGAGGCAGCCCCTCCAAAAAATTACGCGTATTAGTGCAATTCGAAAGTACCTGTTCACAGATGCAACAGCGAAACTTGTCACTTCTCTCATTCTTTCACGTCTGGACTATTGCAATTCTCTTTTGTCTGGTCTGCCAGCATCATCTATCCACTCCCTTCAACGTATACAAAACTCCGCAGCTCGACTAGTTCTCAGAAAGAAAAACATCTGAGCACATTACTCCTCTCTTGCGATCTCCCCACTGGCTGCCTGTGCCACAGAGAGTAAATTATAAGATCAGTACCCTCTGTTACAAATGTCTCCACAAAGCTGCACTCTCCTACCTCTGTGAATGTCTTAACCTGTACACTCCTTGACGATCCCTCCGCTCTGCTGCAGATACCTTGTGCCTACGAATACCTTGATTCAACCAATCCACCGTTGGCCACCGCTCTTTCTCTATTTTGGGTCCATCGACCTGGAATGAGCTCCCTCTCTCTCCTCGGCAGAAACTTAGTTACGTTACTTTTAAATCCAGCCTCTAGACATATTTATTTCAAACCTAAGATTTCCCCCCTCCTGTTTCATATCAGAACTATCCCACCTTCACTAACCCATGTCCTATCACCCTACTAAAGTATACGACCTGTGTGAGTGTGTGTGTGTGTGTGCTTTTGAAAAAAAATTTCCATTGAAATTGTATTTCATAGATTTTGTCTGCAGCCACCATATTTGTAATATCTGTTTGTTTAAACAATTGATTATTTATCATTGATTGCATGACTGTGTAAGATTAGGTTGAATGCATGCGTTTTGATTTGTCTTTGCAAGATATAGCGCTGTATAAGTTCCATTAATTATTATTTTTTTTTTAAATTATTATTCACCAACATCTACATATTCATCACCAACAGCAACACCTACATAATCATCACCATCTTCATCACCAACATCTACAAAGTCATCACAACCTCTATCATCTATATATTCATCAGCATCTTCATCATCAACATCTATATATTCATCACCATCTTCATCATCAACATCTACATAATCATCACCATCTTCATCACCAACGTCTACATAGTCATCAGCGTCATCAACATCTGCATATTCATCATCATCTACATATTCATCACCATCTTCATCACCATTATCTACATAATCATCACAATCTTCCTAAAAAAAATCACCATTTTCATCAACATCATAATCACCAACATCTAAATAATTGTCACCATCATCATCACAAACATCTACATATTAATCACCATCACCAACATCTACATAATCATCACAATCTTCATCACCAACATCTACATACTCAACACCATCATCAACACCAACATCTACATATTCATCACCATTATCATCACCAACATCTACATATTCATCACCATCTTCATCACCAACATCTACATGTTCATTACCATCATCATCACCAACATCTACATATTCACCACCATCATCATCACCAACATCTACATATTCATCACCATCACCAACAGCTGTATATTCATCACCATCTTCATCACCAAAATCATTATCATCCCCAAAATCTGCATAATCGTAACCATTATCAACTACATAGTCATCTACATCTTCATCAACAATATTTACATATTCATCGCCATATTCATCAACGACATCTTCATCAACACCAACACCAACATCTACAAAATCATCAACATCTTCATCACCAACATCTACCTTATCATCACCATCTTTATTAACAACTTTGACATATTCATCGCCATCTTTATCACCGACATCTACATATTCGTCGCCATCACCAACGTCTACATATTCATCACAATTATCTACATATTCATCATCATCAACAACATCTACATCATCATCACCATCTTCATCACCAACATCCACATAATCATCACCATCTTCATCACCAACATCCACATATTCATCAACATTACCAACATCTCCATATTCATCACCATCACCATCATCTACGTAACCATCTACATCGTCATCACTAACCTCTTCACATTCAACACCATCATCTACATATTCATCATTATCGCCATCATCTACATATTAGTTACCATCTTGAACACGAACAACTGCATATTAATCACCATCACCAACATCTACAAAATCATCAATATCATAAACGTCTACATAATTATCGCCATTTTCATCACCAACATCTACATAATCATCACTATCTTCATCACCAACATCTAGATAATCATCACCATCTTTATTACTAACATCTACATAATCATCACCATCTTCATCACCTACATCTACATAATCATCGCCATCTTTTCACGAACACATACATAATCATCACCATCTTTTCATCAACATATACATATTCATGACCATCACCAACATCTATATAATCATCAACATCTTTATCACCAACATCTACATATTCATCACCATCACCAACATCTACATAATCATAACCATCTTCATCATGAACATCTACATATTCGTCGTCATCTTAATCACCAACATCTAGGAAATCATCACCATCTTTATTACCCATATCTACATAATCATCACCATCATCAACATATTGATCACCATCAACAACATCTACATAATCATTTCCATCTTCATCACCAACATCTACATCATCATCACCATCTTCATCACCAACGTCTACATCATCATCACCATCTTCATCACCAACGTCTACATCATCATCACCATCTTCATCACCAACGTCTACATCATCATCACCATCTTCATCACCAACGTCTACATCATCATCACCATCTTCATCACCAACGTCTACATCATCATCACCATCTTCATCACCAACGTCTACATCATCATCACCATCTTCATCACTAACATCTACATCATCATCACCCATCTTCATCACCAACATCTACATAATAATAATAATAATAATAATAATAATAATAATAAAATATGGAATTTATATAGCGCCGAATCTTGTAACACAAACAAAGCGAAGCGCTTGCGCTCAAATCATTTACGCGCATGCAACTTTCCTCAAATATAGTAAAGAACATATTTCAAATGTATGCACGTGTATGTACACACGCACGCACGCACGCACGCCCCACACACACATACACACACAAAACACACACAAAACACACACACACACACACACACACCACACACAACACACCTCACACAACACACACACACACACACACACACACACACACCGCAAACAACACTTATGAGTGAAGATGCATTGAAAACAAGAGACGATAAGAGGGGAAAAGTGACAGGTAGGAAATAAGTGTGTTTTGAGGCGGATTTGAAGGAATCAAGTGAAGGCTTTTGACGAAGTGAAGAGGAAGGTCATTCCCAGGTGGATGGACCAAAACAGAGAAGGAGCGACGGCCAACAGTGGTTTGTTTGAATTGGGTGTTCGAAAGCAAAAAAGTATCTGCGGCTGAACAAAGGGGAAGGGGATGGAGGTACAGGTGAAGACAGTTACAAAGATACGATGGTGTAAAATTTGTGGAGACATTTGAAACAGAGGGTATTGATCTTATACTTCAGTCTTTGTGAGACTGGCAGCCAGTGAAGGGGATCGCAGAAGAGGAGGATGTTTGTGTTCGGATTTTTTTTTCTTAGGACCAGTCGAGCTGCAGAGTTTGTATGCGTTGAAGAGAGTGGATGGATGATGCTGGTAAGGCCAGCCAAAAGAGAATTACAGTAGTGTAAACGTGAAAGAATGAGAGATGTGACGAGCTTGGGAAGTTGCATCAGTGGACAGATACTTGCGAATCGCGCTTATGCGCCATAATTGATAGTAGCAAGACTAGCAGGTCTGGGTGATTAATTTTTTCATGGAGAGTGTGTTGTCAAGAACTACACCTAAATACTTCACAGAGTTGGACAAAGGAACTGACGCACTTCCAAATTCTATTGATGTTGTTGTGATGGAGGAAAGTTTATGTTGGGTCCCTATGAGCATGGCTTTGGTTTTATCGGCATTAAGTTTGTAACTTGTTCTGATCATCCATTTTGAATGTCTTTGAAGGCAGTAGGACATATTTGTCAGGAGGGAAGGCAAGTTTTCAACAGTGTCACTGCACTGAAGCTGAGTGTCATCGGCATAGAAATGATGATCAATATGGTGGTTGTTTATTATATGTGAGAGTGGAGCAGTGTAGAGAGTAAAGAGAACGGGGCCCAGGACTGATCCCTGTGGGGCTTCACATTCCATTTTGACAGGTTTTGATTGAATTTTGTTCACAATAATTTTCTGAAATCTGTCTGTGAGGTATGAAGTAATCCAGGTGAGGGCTGTGCCATTAATACCAAACGTATTTTGGAGGCGAGAAAGAAGAATTGAGTGATCTATAGTGTCCAAGGCTGCAGATAAGTCAAGAAGAGTGAGGAGGGAGATTTTTCCTGCATCAGAAGCAAGTAGAAGTGTATCTAAAGTATGGACTAGGGTGGTTTCGGTGCTGGGGTTTGGGGCGTTAGGCAGACTAAAAAAGGGGGAAGGAGATCATTGGGAATGAAAGGGGACTGTTGAGCTGTTTGAGAACAACTTTTTCTAGTACTTTAGAGAAAGGGTAAGGTTGAGAAGGTCTATAATTCTTCAGAAATGTTGGGATCGAGGGTCGTGCTTTTTCAGTAGAGGTGTGACTATTTGCGGTTTTTAAAAAGGGTTGTGGAAAAGTCCTGACAGAAGAGATGAGTTTACTATTTTAGTGAATAGGTACAAGTTGTGGAAAGCATTGTGAGAAAACAGGAGCAGGTATGGGATCGAGGTCGCATGATTTTATAGTCATTTCCTTCAGAAAATTTTCATGATTTCTTTTCACTTGTGGAACAGAAGGAAAAGAGAGGGTGCCAGTGAAACTGGGGATCAGGAGGTGCAGGCTGGAATTGGTCTGATCCAATCTGGGAGCGTATGTTGTGGACTTTGTCTGAAAAGAAGGTAGAAAAGATAGATGGAAGTTCAGACAGGCTGTTGGGTGGTAGGCAGAGGAGTTGTTTTTTTGCAGACCAAGGAGATTGAGGTGAGGGAATAAAGAGATTTTATGGATGTAGCGCAGAGAACTTGGGAAGAGTAGTTTTTCTGTCTTTGCTGAATGGATTAAGAGTTTGACTTTGTTTTTTTGTTTTCGGAAAAGCTGTTTGTTGATTTCGGTTTTTTTCTTCCACCACTGCCGTTCTAGTTGCCGGCGTTTGCGCTTCGCTATCAGGATGTCTTGGGTATACCATGGCGCACAGGGTCTGTCAGGGAGGAGATGGTCAGTAGGAGGTGCATGTTCATCAAGCAATTGACGGAGAACAGTGTTATAGTATTCAGAGAGGTCAGTGTGGTCAGAGGTTTGTGAAAAACGTTCGGAAGCTTGTGAAGAGAAAGTATGAATGTCTAAGGCCTTAAGATTGCGACTAGTAACATATTTCTTCTTTCTGACAGGTTTTGTGATGTTGAGGTGGAAAAGAATGGCGGAATGATCAGAATGCAGTTCGTCAGGCACAGAAACAGATGTAACAAGATTAAATGAAGCATTAGTAATCAGCCAGTCTAAAATATGGCCAGATCTGTGCGTTGCTTCGTTTACCAGTTGGGAGAGAGAATGGTTGGACAAGAAAGAGAAAGACGTTTGACATCTGGAGAAGATGTTGTCGAAATGGAAGTTAAAGCACCGAAATTATAGTTTTAGTAGGAGAGAAGCTGTAGTGGTCGAGGAGTGACTGGAATTCTTGATGAAAAACAGAAGATGTCAGGTTGTTTCTTACGGCTAGGAGGTGGGCGGTAGAGGCAACAGAACGTAATGAGTGGCCAGGTAAGTTGAGGTTGATTTCGCAACTTCAAAAGAGGGCGTGTGGGAATGGAGGTTGTGGCTGAAAGAAAGAGCTGGTTCCAATGTGTTTTTGAGAATTATGGCAATCCCACCTCCTCGAGAGAGTCTGGGAAAAGAAATAGTTTTATATCCTGGAGGAGTCAGCTGTTTTATTTTGGGCTCATGGCCATGTGGTTTAAGCCAAGTTTCAGTGAGGAAGGTTAGGTCAATGTTTTTTTTCAGAGATGAAATGGGAAATGTAGTCGGCTTTATCATTTGGACAGACAGACTGCACATTGAACAGACAAACTTGAAGGAGATCTGAAGGAGATGGAGAGGATGAAGATGAAAGTGGTGAGTTTGGACAAGAATCACCATCTTCATCACCATCTTCATTACCAACATCTACATATTGATCACCAACATCTACATATTGATCACCAACATCTACATATTGATCATCACCAACATCTACATAATCATTTCCATCTTCATCACCAACATCTACATAATCATCAACATCTTCAGCACCACAATGCTCGTGTGCTTTCGGACCAAAGCGCACGTAAAAGAACTCATAGCAATTACAGTGTTGAAAAGAGTTGGGGCAGTGTCAACATTGCCAGGCCTTGTTCCCTGATCCTTTGTGCTGAAACTGTGAAAGAATTAAACATGCAATTCAAACACACTTACACACACACACTTACACACACACACACAAACACTTACACACACATACACACACACTTACACACACCCCACCCCTTTACAAAACACAACTTTCACACACACTTAAAACACACACAACACTTACCAACACAAACACTCGTACTTTTCAAAATGGCAAATTACCCCCCCCAGTTCTACCTGTTTTCCCCAAAAAGATGGGAAAGTTGGAATATAAAACTTTGGTGAAGTTTTTAGGAGTATATTTTATGTCTACACTAAGTTGGAATTATCACATTGATTATTTAAATACTAAGGCTAGGAAAAGTCTAAATCTCCTGAAAGTTTTTAGTAAACAAGTGTGGGCTTATGATGTAGCTATTTTAAAACATTTGGCATTATCTTTAGTACGTTCCAGACTCATTTATGGCCAGGAAGCATTTTTCAGTACTCCAAAATAATTATTACAGAAAATGACAAGAATAGACTGCAAGGCTTTTCGATTAGCTCTTGGGGTACTTTTTCATGCATCGTCCATGGGTACCTATAAGGAGATAGGAATTTTGCCATTACACAAATATTGACAACTGGCTGTGGCTAAATATCTCTTACGTTGTTCAACACAAGAAACCAATGTGGACAACGAAATTAGTATAAGATCTGATGTCAACTTTCCAAAAGGAGCACACTCTAATCCTCTGTCACCACAGCTAGAACCTATACTTCTCAATTATTTGATCAAGCAAATATAATTCCCACAAAAATAGCTAAATCAAAGATTCACTCCTCGCCTTGTCCCCCATGGGAACTTAAGAGAGCTAATTTTGACGTAAATTATTCCTCTTTAACGAAAAAAGGTAATGAAAATATTCTTAGCGCATCAGTAAAAGAATATATACAAACTACATATCCAAATCATTTAAAAATCTACACAGATGGTTCCCTTTTGAACAATAATGAGGCGGGTGCAGCGTTTGTCATACCATCTTTGAAAATAGAGAGGTCATTTTATGTAGGAAAATTCGATCTATTTTTACAGCTGAATTGTCTGCTATTTTGATGGCTTTATATTATCTTCTAGATTTTCCTAAAGACATATTTCAAATGCTTTTATGTGTTGATTCCAGGTCAGTCTTACTTGCCCTGAGAAACTTCAGTTCAAAAGTGAGACAAGATCTCATAATTGAGATTAGTCATCTAATTCATTTTCTGATGATACGAGGCACTGGTGTTACCTTTTGCTGGATACCCTCGCACTGTGGTATTTACTTTAATGAAAAAGTTGACAGAAAAGCAAAATGTGGAGCTGAGCAAATCGATGGGTCTTGCAGCATAAGTGTTCCTCTATCCATCCATGAGGGCTATAGCATGTTACAAAATGCATGTTGGAAACACTTTAAAAAGAAACTACAAAGTACCGGTTATTCTTGGAGTGATGATGTAGCCAGTGTATTATCTTTTGATAAGATCAAATATCGTACTTTACATGAATATAGAAACGTTGTATCTCTTATCTGCAGGTTTAAGCCCAATGCTTTTAGAACAAAAACTTTTTTAAAAGCAACATGTATCTGTGGTGAAAATCTTACCAATGATCACATTCTTTTATGATACAGAGATCTGAAAAACATCTTACCTGCCTTCCCAGTCCGTAGCTTACAGCAAATTCTAAAAGACATTCCATCAATGAAAGAAATTGTATTGTCATTAAGCCATACTCCTATTTTAAGACTCCTCTGATATAAGGATAGCTTCAAGTTATATGAATTGGAAAGTTAGTATTTTTGCTGTTTGATATTTTGGGGTTGTTCTTTGTTGTTATTTTTGGGTGTTCCCCCCCCCCCCCCCCCCCGAATTCTTTTTCTTTTTTTCTAATATTTTTTAGGATTGTTATAATACCCCCCCCCCACAAAAAAGGTGGGCCGCCCCCCCGACGCACCCCAAACAACCCAATTCCCTTGAAATCCTAAAAAAGGGAAAAATTAAACTTTAAAAACAAAAAAAACACAAAATCCACACAACATTACATACCACACCACACAAAAACTCATATGACCACTCACCAAAAACTAAAAATTTAAAAACCATCTTCCAAAATCTAAATAATCAAAAATTTTTCCCCATTTTACCAATTAAAAAAATCTTTTACCAAACTTAAATTCACCAACAACAAATATTTATCCCTTCATTACCAAATTAAAAATTGTTTTTCAAACAATCAAATTTATTCCAAACTAATAAAGACATTACCAGCTAAAAAAAAATTATAAAATTTAATAAAACCCATTACCTTTGAAAAAAAGTTTTTTACCAAATGCCATAAAAACTTTCTTTTTTTAAAATAATAAACACCTTACCCACCCGGGGGGAAACATCAAATTTCAAACTCAAAAAAGGAAAACATTAACCCCCCTCCAATCCCTAATTCCCCCTAAATAATTAAATCACACAAAAATCCCTTTCCCACCATCCCCCAAACCCCCCAATTATTTTAAAGAAACTCCCATTAAATAAAAAATAAAAACAATTTTAAAAACCCCAAAAAATACATTTTTAATACTTTTTACAAACACTACATTCACACCATCATAAATCTACAATTATACCTTAAAAAAAATAATACAAAACCCTTTCATCAAACATTCTAACATCCCAACCCCAAACATCTAATATATCCCCATCTTCATCAAACACTAAAATTTTAAAACCCTCTCTAATAAAACATTTTTAATAAAATCAACCACAAACATCTACATATTAATTACCACTTCATCGGGAACATCTACACTTTCTCCCCCCAAACTACAATTTAACCCCCATTTAAAAATTAAACCCCACTACCCAAATTCTCACATCCCCCAAATCTACACATTCATCGTAATTACTTTTAAAACACACCCTATCAGAACATCTACCAAAAATTTCACACCATCACTACATATTAATCACCATCTTCCCAAAGGGAAAAATCAAATCTCACCATCATCTAATATAACACTCTTCACAGAACCTACCCATTCACACCATCATAATAAAAAACAAAATTCATTCCCATAATGTACTATTAATCACAACTTCATCGGGAACACTACCCTTCACCCAACCAAATCACCACCCTTTAATAAAATTTAACACATTTTCAAAATTCCCTTTTAAATTACATATTAACACTATCTTCATCAGAACATCTAACATTTCATCACCATCATCACATTTAACCTATTTTTATCAGAACATTACATTTTCATCACCATCATCTACATATTAATCACCACTTCACAAAAACCCTACACATTCATCCCCACTCTACAATTAGTCACTACTTCATAGGAACATCTACCCAACATCACCATCACTATATCTACACATTCATTCCGTAATGTACATTTTAACACTACTTCATCAAAAACTCTACCATTCAACACCTCACTACAATTAATCACTATCTTCATCGGAACATCTACACACATCACCATCACACATATTAACCCCATCTTCATCAAAAACATCTACCCATTCACCCCACCAATAAAAAAAAGTACATATTAATCACTATCTTCCGGGAACATCTACCCTTTCATCACCTCACAAAAATTCTACACATTCATTCCCGGGAATGTACAATTTTTAATTCACTATCTTCATCAGGAATTTTACCCCATTCTTTTTAAAAAATTTTCCAAAAAAAAATCTAAAAATTTAAACCCACAAAATTTTAAATTACAGAAACACTACACATTCATCCCCACACTACTTTATCACTTTCTTCTCGGGAACTCTAAAAACCCCATTAAATCACCATCACCTATAATATTAATCACTATCTTCATCAGAACACTACACATCATCACCAAAACACATATTAATCACTATCTTCATCAAAACATCAACCCTTTTCATCCCCATCATCCTCATTAATCACACTTCATCGGGAACATCAACACATTCATCACCATTTAATATTAATCACATCTTCATCGGGGAAACAACCCACACCCCTTCACAATTTTAAAAATTCTTCCCCAATAAATAAATCACTATTTTTATCGGGAACATACAAAAACAACCATCATCTACATATAACACTATCTTCACAGAAACATCTACCATTCTCCCCAAAATTTCAAAACAATTTACAAAAAAACCCATTCATACCTAATTATATTAATCACTACTTCATCAGAAAAACTACACATTCACCCAAAACATCTACATATTTTTTTTTTTTATAATTTAAAAATCCCCATCTTCATCAGGAACATCTACATTTTTCATCACCTCATCTATATATTAACACATCTTTCAGAAACAACTAAAAACAATTCATCACCCAAACTACATTTTAAACACTATTTTTAATCGGGTAAACACATATTAATCACCATCATCTACATATTAACACTATCTTCACGGGAACATCTACCCATTCTCACCATCATAAAACTACACTTTAACCCCTTCTTTTTACATAATGGACATAAATTAAAAATCACCACCCACGGGCACTACACTCATCACCCCTCACTAATTTTTTAATCCTATTTTCACAGAAAAAACTACACTTTCATCACCTCATTACATTTAACACATCTTCATCAAAAACATCACAATTAATCACCATCATCTAAAATTTTAATCACTATTTCATCAGGAACATCTACCCATTCTCACCATCACAATATCTACACATTCAAAAACCAAATTACATATTAACACCTTTTTTTATCGGGGAAATCTACACATTAAAAATCACCTTTTTCACAAAAAAAACATCTACAATTCATCCCCCAACATCAAAAAACCCATTTATAAAAATAAACCTCCCCCCCCCTTTTTCCATTTCACCCCCCCTTTTCCCCTAATATTAATACCTTTAACCAAATAAATATTAAACACCATCACAAAAAAAAACCTTCAAATTTAAAAATCCCCTTTTCACCAACACTACTTTATATCACCATTCACCCAACATCTACAAAAAAAAACCCCATAAAAAAATCTACATATTAATACCATCACCAAACATTTTAAAAATTAACCCATCACCAACATCTACATATTAATACCACACCAACATCAATAAAAAAAATCCCCAAAATCTCAGAAAAACCATCCCCAACCCAAATTTTCCCCACCCCAAACACACATATTAAAACCCCCCTACCAACATCTACATAAAATCACCATCTTCACAGAAATCACCTCACCCAAAAAACTTTCTTCAAATACACTTTTATCACCTTTCCCTACATAAACACCACACCAACATCTAAAAATTTAAATCACCATCATCAACATCTACAAAAAAATCACCATAAAATCTACAATTTAATCAATTTTATCGGGAAAACATCTACAAAATCCCCCATCTTTCCCATTTAATTTACCAAACAAACATCTCAAATTAACACCCACATCTACATATTAACACCATCACCAACACTTAAAATTTTAACCCCACAAAACCTACATAAATCACCCACCCCAAACATCACATATAACCCTCACCAAACACTACATATTAACACCATCACCCCCATCTAAAATTTTAACCCATCACCAACACAAAATTAATCAACCATCAACTTACATATTAATCACCTCTTCATCAGAACATTACACTTCATCCCATCATCTACATAAAAAAATCACCATCTTCATCAGAAACATTTACCTTTCACAACCATAAAACTACATAAATCCCCATCTCATCAAACATTACACACACACCATCACTAAAAAAATCTACGGAAATTAAAATTCAAACCCAAAAAAACTACATTTACCAAAACACCACCCCCTCAACATCAACACTACATTTTAATCCCATCACCAAAATCTACAATTCTCCATCACCACATTTACATATCATCACCATCCCCAACATTTTAAAATTAATCACCATCCCCAAACATCTACATATTAATCACCATACCAAAAAATTAATACCAAATCACCAACATCTACAAAAAAACACATCCCAACCCACTACATATTAAAAACCCCCCACAATCTACCCAAATTTATTCACCACACAAACCACATATTAAACCCTTTACCAACACTACATTTTAATCACCAACATCTACATATTAATCACCATCACCAACTCTACATATTATTACCATCTCTCAGGAACAGCTACACTTTCATCACCATATCTACTTTAATCATTATCTTCATCAGAAACACTACACATTCATCAGCATCATCTACGTTTAAACACAATCTTCACAAAACATCACACATTCATCCCATCACTCATATTAATCCCATCTTCTCAGAACATCTACATTTTCATCACCCCATAAAATTTTAATACCATCTTCATCAGAACTCTACACATTCCACCACCTACATATTAATCACATCTTCACAAAACCTACCATTCATCACCTCATCACATATAATACCATCTTCCAGGAACACAAACCCATTCACCCACATCTACATATAATCACCACTTCATCGGGGAATATCTAGACATTCATCACCATTACTAAAAACTACACATTTTTTCCCATAAGAAATTTAAAAACCATCTTCATCGGAACACTAGACATTCATCCCCATCCCCCTAATATCTACCCATTCATTCCCATAATGTACATATTAATCACCTTTTTCATCAGGAACATTTACACATTCATCACCATCACTAAATCTACGTATTCATCACCAACATCTACTTTTAACATCACCACCTTCACCCTCCCATTACATTTTAATCCCTCAAAAAAAATCAACATATTCATCACTATCACCCACTTTTACATAAAAAAACCCCAACACCAACATCTTAAAATTAATCACCATCCCAACATCTATATTAAAATCACCATCACCAACCTACATATTAATCACCACCCCAACATCTACAATTAAACACTATCAGAAACATCTAATATTAACCACCCACCACCACTACATATTAATCCCATCACTAACATTTTACATTTAATCACCATAAACCCAATCACAATTAATCCCCACCAACACTACTATTAATACCTCACCCAACATCCTATTATCATATCACCAACCTCCAAATATTAAATCCCTCCCGACTACATAAAATCCCACCCCAAAACTTCTACATATTAATCACCATCCCCAACACTACATATTATTTACCATTTTCATCAAAACAGAAACCTTTATCCCCATCACTACATTTAATCCCATCCACCAAATTACATTTTTAAGGACAATCACGAACACACATTTTAATGACAACCCAAAACTACATTTAAATCACCTCACTACATTTTAATCCCCACTTCATCTAAAACATCTACACATTCTCCCATCATCTAAAAATTGATTACCATCTTCATCGAAACCCTCTACACATTCATCACCCACACTACTAAAAATTCACTATTTTCTTCAGGAAATTCTACAAAAAACATCACCACATCTACATATTAATCGCCTTTTCATCAGAACATCTACACATTCATCATATCATCTCATATTACCCCCTTCACAGAAACATCTCCCCAAATTTCATCACCTAATTCACTACAATCACATTTCATCGGGAACATCTACCCATTTTTCCATCACTAATACTACACATTCATTCCCATAATGTACAATTAAACCCATCTTCCAGGAACATTTAACACTTCATCACCATCACAAATACTAGTATTCATCCCCAACACTACTTTTTCTCACCACCTTCCACCAACATCACATAAATCCCCAATACCAAATCTACATATTCATACTATCACCACATTTCATTTTAACCCCATACCAAACCATCTCAAATTAATCACCATCACCAACATCTACATATTAACACATCACCAACATCTACTATTTATCACCTTACCAAATTACTATTAAACACTATCCAACAAAAACAATTAAATCACCATACCACCATCTACATATTAAACCCCATCACTAACATCACATATTAATCCCCACCAACATCTACATATTAATCACCACTTAAACAGGAACACTACACATTTTCCATCTATCATCTACATATTAATGAAAATCACCAACATCTACATATTAATACCACACCAACATCTCATTTTAAACACTACCCCCAACATTACACATTAACACCATCACCACCATCTAATATTAAACCCATCCTACATCACATTTAAAATCATCATCCCCAACATCTACATATTAATCACCATCCCCAACATCTACTTTTAAATAACCCATCACCATAAATTACATTTTAATCACCATTTTTCATCAGGACATCTAAAATTTCTTTTCTTCATCTACATATTAACTCATTGAGGTTGGCCGAAGCAACTTCGGGACTCCTCCCTTTACTGCGACGAATTTTAAAGAAACACAAAAAATGGTAAGCTCAGAGGAAAGTATTGGCCCGTAGGGCATCATTTTCTAAACACGTTTTTTCCCCTTTAACCAAAAGCTTCCTTTTTTTTGTCGTTGGGCCAATTTTGTTTGACATGTCAAAAGTGATATTTTGGGGATTTGGCACTCCATGTTATGATTCTTAAAAAAAAAAAATCTGTTGTAAAAAAGGACTCACAGATCAGCCAGCTTCACGGAACTTTACTTTGGTGAGAAATCTAAAATTGCTTCAAGGGATAGTTGATGAATGTTAAAGGGCCTTTAAATACCAGCCTTAATTTTCAAAACTTTAAATTTTTTAGCAAACCATGACAATTTTGAATTTTGTAAAACATTAATCAGTCATCTTTAAAAAAACTGTGAGGTAATCCGAAAAAAAGACTTTTTTAAACTTTTAAATGATGTGAAAAGTTTATGTCATTTTTTATGTTGGTTAAGCTCAATAAGCCAAAATAATATGTAATATACCAAAATCCGCGCACCACAAAAAGGAGGATCCATTTCACTGCGACTCCTATATTAATCACCATCTTCACAGAACATTACACATTATCACCTCCTACAATAACTTTCCATCTTCTCCAACATTACACATTCATCACCATCCTATATATTTATTTCCTCTTCATTAGCAAAATCTACACATTCATCACCCTCATCTACTATTAAACACATCTTCTCAGAACATTAACATTCTCACCCTCACTACATATTAACCACTTTTTCAAAACATCTACCCATTCAACCATCATTACATTAATCACTACCTTTATCGGAACATATACCCATTCACACCATCACTATCACCCCCTTTATCACCAACATTTTCATTTTCATCACCACCTTTACACCAACATCTACATATAATCACCACACCAAAATTTTCTATTATCACATCCCACAATTTAAAATATTAATCACCATCACAAACATCTTCAATAATCACCATCCCAACATTCATATTTTCACCACAAAATTACATATTAATCACCATCACCAAATCAACATATTAAACACATCACCACCTTTTACATATTACACCATCACCACCACTACATATTACCCCCATCCCCACCATCTACAATTAATCACCATCACCCAAATCTACAATTAAAACACCATCCCAACACTACATATTTTCACCATCACCAACATCACAAATTAATCACCATCACCAACATCTACAAATAATTCCACCATCACAAATCTACAATATTAATCACCATCACCAACATCTACATATTAATCACACACCACCATCTACATATTAATCACCATCACCAACATCTACATGTTAATCACCATCACCAACATCTACAAATTAATCACATCACCAACATCTACAAATTAATCACCATCACCAACATCTACAAATTAATCACCATCACCAACATCTACAATTAATCCATCACCAACATCTACATATTAATCACCATCACCCACATCTACATCTTATCACCATCACCAACATCTACATATTAATCACCATCTCAACATCTACATATTAATCACCATCACCATCTACATATTAATCACCATCACCCACATCTACATATTAATCAACATCACCAACATCTACATATTAATCCCATCACCACATCTACGTATCCATTGCCATCTCAAACTATTTCCACATGGTCATCACTATAACCAGCATCTACATAATGATAACAATCTTCATCAACTTCTATATAATCACCACCATCACCATCACCAACATCTACATAATCATCTCAATCACCAACTTCTACATAATATTAATAATAATACATCATCATCTTTCATCATCATCATCATCATCATCATCATCATCATCATCATAAATGGAACAGAGTGATCTGCCTTTGCACCTGTCGGCAGCACTGTGTGTAGCTCTGTGTTTGAATGCTGGATGTGTGTGTTTTTTCTGGTTCCTTTCCAGAAATGTTTACATCTTCTTGTTCGTGCTTTTACCCTGAGTTATTTGGTCAGAACATTTTTCTTTGTTATTATCTACTTTTTGAGATATTTCGATGTATTAATTTTTCATCTTTGTTTGAATTGTTCAAAATTTCGATTCGACTTATGAATTGTGTTTACCTGACTGCTGGTCTTCATGACCCATTTTAATCTGACCCTACTGCCCTTCAACAAATTGCACGTGATTCACGAACTGACACCACCCCCATCAATCAAGTCTAGTGTGTGTTGTTCTGCTACCATGGCAGTGAGAGCCGCGGACATTAGAGCTATGCTCGCACCTGAGAATTGTCAAAAACAGTACACGCTTGCTCCTGATATTAAGCAAGGTATAACAAACTTAGGCATCCATCGCTGCAAAACCAGACGGGGAACACGGGCAGGCCGACGTCATCGCCAGTGGTGGGCTTCCCTCTCCCATGTCTCCCTCTTCACCTCTGACGTCACTTCTGTCACCCCTGACAACGCTTCTTCCCCATGCTGCCGTCCACCCGCCCCTTCAGCTTTTGATTGTTCTGTTGTTTGTAACTGATAATGTTTTTTGTTCTGATGATGATGATGTATATCATGATGTGTTTCAAAAACCGAATCCCCTGATTAGCACAGTTCTTTCACCATCTTCTACTCCTGATTCACCATCCAAACTCTTGTCTGTTCTTCCGCTAGCCGCATCTCCACCATCGCCTTCGTCCTCTTCCTCTGATGCTTGTCCAAACTCACCACTTTCATCTTCAACCTCTCCACCTCCTTCAGATCTCCTTCAAGTTTGTTTGTTCAATGTGCATTCTGTCTGTCCAAATGGAAAAGCCGACTACATATCTGATTTCATCTCTGAAAAAAACATTGATTTAAACCTTCCTCACAGAAACTTGGCTTAAACACATGGCCATGAACCAAAAATAAAACAGCTGACTCCTCCTGGATATAAAACCATTTCTTTCCCCCGACTCTCTCGATGGAGGTGGGATTGCCATCATTCTCAAGGACATATTGGAACCATCTCTTTCTTTCAGTCACAACTTCAATTCTCACATGAATCTTTTGAAGTTTGCGAAATCAATCTCACCTACTTGGCCACTCTATTACTATCTGCTGCCTTTACCGTCCACCTCCAGCCATATAAAACACAACCTAACATCTTCTCTTTTTCACCAAGAATTCCAGTCACTCCTCGACCACTACAGCCTCTCTCCCACTAAACTTATAATTCTTGGTGACTTCAACTTCCATTTCGACAACCAGTCCTCTCCAGATGTCAAACGTCTTTCTCTTTCTCTGTCCAACCATTCTCTCTCTCAACTGGTAAACGAAGCAACGCACAGATCTGGTCATATTTTAGACTGGCTGATTACTAATGCTTCATTCAATCTTGTCACATCTGTTTCTGTCACTGACGAACTGCATTCTGTCATTCCGCCATTTTTTTCATCTCAAACATCACAAAACCTGTCAGAAAGAAGAAATATGTTACTCGTCGCAATTTTAAGGCCTTAGACATTCATACCTTCTCTTCACAAGCTTCCGAACGTTTTTCACAAACCTCTGACCACACTGAAACTCTCTGATCACTATAACACTATTCTCCGCCAACTGCTTGATGAGCATGCACCTCCTACTAATCATCTCCTCCCTGACAGACCCTGTGCGCCATGGTATACCCAAGACATCTTGATAGCGAAGCGCAAACGCCGGCAACTAGAACGGCAGTGGCGGAAGTCAAAAACCGAAATCAACAAACGGCTTTTTCGAAAACAAATAAACAAAGTCAAACTCTTAATCCATTTAGCAAAGACAGACTACTACTCTTCCCAAGTTCTCTGTGCTACATCCATAAAATCTCTTTTTTCCCTCACCTCAAATCTCCTTGGATCTGCAAAAACAACTCCTCTGCCTAACACCCACAGCCTGTCTGAACTTCCATCCACATTTTCTGCCTTCTTTTCAGACAAAGTTCGAAACATGCGCTCCAGACTTGATCAAACTCAATTCCAGCCTGCGCCTCCTGACCCCCAGTTCACTGGCACTCCTCTCTTTTCCTTCCATCCCACAAGTGAAAAAGAAATTATGACAATTCTGAAGGAAATGACTATAAAATCATGCGACCTTGATCCCATACCTGCTCCTGTTTTCTCACAATGCCTTTCACAATTTGTGCCTATTATCACTAAAATAGTAAATTCATCTCTTCAGTCAGGAAATTTTCCATCAGCTCTTAAAACAGCAATAGTCACACCTCTACTGAAAAAGCACGACCTCGATCCCAACATTCTGAAGAATTATAGGCCCGTCTCAAACTTGCCCTTTGTCTCTAAAGTACAAGAAAAAGTTGTTCTCAAACAGCTCAACAGTCACCTTCATTCCAATGATCTTCTTCCCACTTTTCAGTCTGCCTACCGCCCCAACCACAGCACCGAAACCACCCTAGTCCATACTTTAGATACACTTCTACTTGCTTCTGATGCAGGAAAAATCTCCCTCCTCACTCTTCTTGACTTATCTGCAGCGTTTGATACCATAGATCACTCAATTCTTCTTTCTCGCCTCCAAAATACGTTTGATATTAATGACACAGCCCTCACCTGATTTACTTCATACCTCACAGACCGGTTCCAGAAAGTTATTGTAAACAAAATTCAATCAAAACCTGTCAAAATGGAATGTGGAGTCCCGCAGGGATCAGTGCTGGGCCCTGTTCTCTTTACTCTCTACACTGCTCCACTCTCACATATAATAAACAACCACCCTATTGATCATCATTTCTATGCCGATGATACTCAACTTCAGTGCAGCGATACTGTTGAAACTTGCCTTCTATCCTGACAAATATGTCCTACTGCCTTCAAAACATTCAAAACTGGATGACTCAGAACAAGTTACAGCTTAATGCCGATAAAACCGAAGCCATGCTCATAGGGACCCAACATAAACTTTCCTCTATCACAAAAACTTCAATAGAATTCGGCAATACGTCAGTTCCTTTGTCCAACTCTGTGAAGTATTTAGGAGTAGTTCTTGACAACACACTCTCTATGAAAAAAATTCATCACCCAGACCTGCCAGTCTTGCTACTATCACTTACGGCGCATAAGCGCGATTCGCAAGTATCTGTCCACTGATGCAACTTCCAAGCTTGTCACATCTCTCATTCTTTCACGTTTAGACTACTGTAATTCTCTTTTGGCTGGCCTACCAGCATCATCTATCCACTCTCTTCAACGCATACAAAACTCTGCAGCTCGACTGGTCCTAAGAAAGAAAAAATCTGAACACATCACTTCTCTTCTGCCATCTCTTCACTGGTTGCCTGTCTCACAAAGACTGGAGTATAAAATCAATACCCTCTGTTTCAAATGTATCCACAAATCTGCATCCTCTTATCTCTGTAACTGTCTTCACCTGTACACTCCATCCCGTTCCCTTCGTTCAGACGCCGATACTTTGTGCTTTCGAACACCCAGATTCAAACAAACCACTGTTGGCCGTCGCTCCTTCTCTGTTTCTGGTCCATCCACCTGGAATGACCTCCCTCTTTCACTTCGTTAAAAGCCTTCACTTGATTCCTTCAAATCCTGCCTCAAAACACACTTATTTCCTACCCAGACTTTTCCCCTCATATCTGTCCCTAATTTCCAACAGCATCTTTCACCTTCTAAGTGTTGTACCCCGCGCGCGCGCGCGCGCGCGCGTGTGTGTGTGTGTGTGTGTGTGTGTGTGTGTGTGTGTGTGTGTGTGTGTGTGTGTGTGTGTGTGTGTGCGCGTGCGTGTGCGTGCGTAGTGAGCGCGCATGGATTTAAAATCTGTTGCTCATTATGTTTAAGGAGAGTTGCATGCCTGTAAATAATTGAGTGCAAGCGCTTCGATTTGTTTGTTTTTTACAAGATTCAGCGCTATAAATTCCAATTATTTTATATTATTATATTATTATTATATTTATTATTATTATTTTTATTTATTATTATTATATTATTATTTATTATTATTATTAACTTATATAGCGCTATATCTTGCAAAGACAAATCAAAGCGCATGCATTCAACCTAATCTTACAGTCTTGCAACCAATGACAAATCATCAATAGTTTAAACAAACAGATATTGCAAACATGGTACGCTGCAGACCAAATCTATGAAATATGAAAATCTATGAAATAAAATTTCATCAGTACCACCACATTGGAGACAGAACTTTCATATTCTCTCCTGTACACACTTGGATATGTCAAAAATGCTCACACTTTCACAGTTTGCATACAAGCCAACACAAAACACATTCAGCACTTACAAGCCTGGAGTAACCCAAACAACACTTCAAGAAAAATGAACACAGCAATCCCATAAAGCAATTTGTAAGAAACCTGAAGTCACTGAACTAGAATGAATGAATGAGTGAAAGACATCATTGCAGTGTGTACAAATGGGAATGAAACACCCCAGTGGCTGTGGAAGCAGTTCTTAGCCAACACCGTGACGATCAGTTCAACAGCTTTCTGGCGGGTTTGGGCCTTGGAGGGTTTAAGGTCAAGGGTAAGTAGCTCTCCAGAACAAAAACGGAGGTGTTCACCACATCTTGTTCTTTCATCTCGAAATGTCTGGTGCGGGCCTCGATTTTCTCCAGCCCTTGTCGTTCAGCGGGAGTCATAGTATCCTGGACGGTGTCCAACTGCTCTTTCTTCTCCTCATCCAGCTCCAGTCCCTCCCTGACCCCTTTATCCCCTGTGGCCAGGCTGGCCGGCAAGCCCAGGGAAAGGATGATCGCCTCAAATGCGCTCCTGTTTCTCCAGCAGGCGCACGGCATCCGACAGTATTTGCTGGCGACTCAGTTTTATGTTTGTCAGGGTCTTGTAAGCAACATCCAGTAACGTGCGAGCCAGGAAGTTGACATCCACATTAAAGAGGGTGTGGGTGTGTGTCATCACATAATCTACAGTACTGGACAACATTGTTGTCTCGATGAAGCTTTGTGCCATCATGGTGGACAGCAAGGTCTTGCACTGCTTGGGAGATACCAGTGACAGCTTTTCAATCATATCCGGTGCCAAATTCCCCTTCATCAAGAGAAGTCGAAAGATCCGCTTCGGAAAGGATCCCAGTTTCTCTTCCACGACGGATTCCATATGAGCGATACTCAGAGACCTCATGGCTTTCAGCGTGTTGACAACATACAGGCCTCCTCCACTGTCGGCCTCTCTGGAAATAAACTCTGGCATACATTCTGTCATGAGCTTCAGCCACTGTTCCACACACATTTTGGACATTGCCTTGTCTTTGGGCAGCTGAGGATACAGCTCATTTAAAGACACAGGCATAGTGGTGTGAGTGCCTGGATCTGTCGTCTTCTCATACAGCCGTAAAATGCAGCGCATGATTCCTGCCGCTTTATCGCTGTCCCTAGCATTGGCCACAGCAGACACCAGCATCTGGTCACGGAAATGATGCAGGAACCTCTGGTGGTTCACTTTCCAATAGATTGTAGGGGTGTCATCACCACTGCCTTGCTGTGAACCATTTACGGAGGTGGGCCTTTTCTCTGCAGGCTGTCCTTCCATGACTTCTTGTTTCACTTTTACTGCATAACCTGCAGCAGGTCTGGGGGGCACTGCAAACAGGAGGTGTTCAGGGGGCGGCACCTGGGAAACCACCTTGCCTCTCTTGTCCTTCACCGGGACACAGCAGCGCTTGATGAAATGAGTGGCCACCATGCGCTCAACCTTCTCCTGGACGTAGCTGGGCTGCACTTCTTTGAGATCGCTTCCCTGAGCTTTGATGGCTTCGTTCAGTTTGTTGGTGGCGGTGTCAACAAGTGTGTGCACAGGCAGACGGCCCTCCTGCTGAAGTTCTTCCACAATCATTTCTGCAGCATCGCCATATAGAATGCCTGCACAGTGCACCTCTTTTTCAAAGTAGATGTGGTACTTCACCCTGTCCTGGACAATTCTGTACTCCACCATTCTTTGCCTGTTCTGATAAATCTCCACCATGCCATGTTGAATCAGACCCAGCAGACCCTTTGTGATCTTTGCCTGATTCAGCTTTGTTTTGTATTCCAGCTCTTTCAATGTTAATGCTCTATGCGTCATCAAACAGTCCGCTATAGTAGCTATAACGTTGGCCGTCGCTCTTTCACTGTTTCTGGTCCATCGATCTGGAATGACCTCCCTCTCTCTCCCTTCGCCTAAAGCCTTCACATGACGCTTTTAAATCCGGCCTCAAGACATTTATCTAAAACCTAAGATTTTCCCCTCTTGTTCCACTTCATTTTTGTCCCTGCCCTCAACAGCCCAAACCCCATCACCCTGCCCGAGTGTACAACCTTTATGTGTGTGCGTGAGTGTGCGTGTACGTGTGTGCGTGCGCTGAGCGAGTGTGTATCATTTGAATTTGTAAAAGAAAACACCACCCTATTAATTGTAACTGGCTGCATGTGAATGAGTATGATGAATGAAAACACTTTATTTTGTTTTTTGCAAGATATAGCACTATATTAATTCCATGTATTATTATAATTATATTATTATTATTATCATCATTAATATCCACATAATCATCACCATTTTCAACATCTAATATAATTGTCATCAACTTCTACATGAAGATCTTCATCATCAACATCTGCAGTATCATCATCAACATCTACATAATCATTGTCGTCAACAACATCTACATAGTCGTCATCATGATCAACTACTACAAAATCAACTTCTACATAATCATCATTATCATCAACGACTCTACACAATCATCATCAAAATCTACATAATCATCAACATTTACACAATGATTATCACCATTATCATCAGTATTTACTTATTTATAACCATATCAACATCTGCATAATCATCATGATCAACATCTACATAATCATCATCAATCTACGTTATCATCATCGACATCTACATAATCATCACCATCTTCAACGTCTACATCATTACCATCAACTTCTGCATAATCATCTTCATCATCAGCATATGCATAATCAGCACATCATCGACATCTGCATAATCATTACACCATGCACATAATCACAATCAATATCTACATTATCATCACCATCATCAGCATCTACATAATCATCTACATAATCATTACCATCATCTACATCTACAAAATCACCACATCAGCATCTACATAGCCATCAACATCATCAACATCTACGTAATCAACATCAACATAATCATCAACATCTGTACAGTAATCAACATAATCATCGTCATCATGAACATTATTATCACCATCAACAACTGTATAATCATGAACATCAACATAACCATCGTCATCATCAACATCAACATAATCACAATCAACAGAATCATCATCATCAACTACGTAATAATCATCAACATAAATATATTTATCATCAACATCATCAACATCAACATAATCATCATCAACATCTACATAGTCATTATCATCACAATAATCATCAGCATCTGCATAATCATCATAATCATCATCATCAACAACAACAACAACATATGCGGCAGAAGCTGCTGCAAAGAAAACAATTATCAACAGAAAGAGAGACAGACAGACAGACGAACTGACAACCAGAGACAGACAGACAGGCACACTCGAAAAGTTTATTGACTTAAGCAAATTGCTCATATCACAATGAACATAAACAGACATGGAAAATACATACCAAAAAAATAAATGCATCTCCTCTAAAGCTGAACAAGAAACAAAATCAAACTACAGAGAACTACTTGTAAATTGTTAACACACACGTACTCTCTCTCTCTCTCTCTCTCTCTCTCTCTCTCATCCTCTCTCTCTCTCTCTCTCTCTCTCTCTCTCTCTCTCTCTCTCTCTCTCTCTCTCTCTCTCACACACACACACACACACACACACACACACACACACACACACACACACACACACACACACACACACACTGGCTCTCTTCCTCCTGCTGCTCTCTTATCATCTTAGCTAAGGCTTTGAAAAACGCGATTGGTTTGATACTGGCGTGGACAGTGCCGGAAAGCTGGAATATTTGTGCGTATATGTTGTTGTTGTTGTTGTTGTCTTCGACTTTACGTCTGTTCACGCTCAGTGATATTAGACGAAAAAAAATGCATGGAAGTTGAGGGTGGTGGTAGATGTCCTACTAAAATGTGTACAAGGGAAAAATAGTTTACATAGGCAAAACAGAAACTTCACAAAGCAAGAAAACCAGTTTAAAAAGAAAAAAAGAAAAAAACAACAACCCCCCAAATCCCAACAACAAACAAACAAACAAACAAGCAAAACCAATCTTTAAACTTAATGAGGTTATAACAAATGTCCTATAGGACTGTGCCAGAGACCTTTCGCAATGTTAAATACCAAATTCATGTTATTGAATATGCAACTGAGGGAGTTTTCAGAAAACTGGGGTAAAAAAAGCTTTTGTTCGCCTGCATTCAAATATTATATGAGTATTAGTGATATTCTCACCACACAGACATTTATCGTTTCTGCTGAATTTGGTAATGAATGCATTAAGTTTTATTCTATAAATCAAGCTGTTTACTCTTCTTGCTGTGAAAATATTTGTGCCGGTCTTAGAATGGTTCACGACTCCTACATTGTCGGTATTGATTACAGATCTATTTAAAAATCTATCTTTTAGGTGATACTTTTCTGTAACCTTTCTTCATGATGTTTGTTTTAATAAGTGGTAACCCTCTTGTAATGTGTGTGTGTGTGTGTGTGTGTGTGTGTGTGTGGTGTGTGTGTGTGTGTGTGTGTGTGTGTGTGTGTGTGTGTGTGTGTCTGTCTGTCTGTCTGTCTCTCCCTCCCTCCCTCTGTCTGTTTGAAGCAAGTTCTTATAGGATAGAGGCGTGTGTATGTTGTGTGCATGTGTGTACAGGTCGGTGACTTAACTTTGAAATTCATTGACTCTCTTTCTCTCTCTCTCTCTCTCTCTCTCTCTCTCTCTCTCTCTCTCTCTCTCTCTCTCTCTCTCTCTCTCCTCTCTCTCTCTCTCTCTCTCATTTTCTCTCTAATGTCATAAAAGGATCTGAATTTCTCCTGTAACCATGTTATGGAATCCCATGCCATGATGACTGTTTGGGCTGAAATTAATGAAGTTCTCAGTATATGATATTATATGTTTAAGCGCCCCCCCCCCCCCCCCCCCTCCTACGGTCCCCTTGTGAATGGACATCTTGCTTATCACAATAAACCTTTGTCATTGTCATAATCATTGCCTCTAATGTCAAAGGAATGGTGTCAAAGATAAATGACAACACATTGTTTTGTTACATTATGATGTTTAATACCAGATAGTGTATGGGAGCTTGTTGGAAATTTACAGTTTAATATACTTTTTGGGTTTATTTCTTTTAATTCTACAGAGTCTTGTAAGCCAGCTAGACATTCCGTTCATAAACGAAAGAAGGTCATGATGATTGTTTGTTGGATCAAGAAGGAACATTCAGAGTATACTAAAGGAATAAAAACAAATCTTTTATCGTGTTCATTATATCAAAGGGTCATATCGTTTTTGCAAAGGATGCATTGTGTTTGTTTACTATCAGAAAACTCATCATTTTGACGTTGATAGAGGTATACTGATAATTATTTGCGTCAGAATTCACTATACACACAATTCTAAATTATCACGTAGTCTTTATTGATGTCTGTTTTTAAGTGTACTGGTATCGTATAGAGTTTATTGGATAACACACAATCTTTATTGGATGGACACACAGTTTATTGGATGGACACACAGTTTATTGGATGGACACACACAGTTTATTGGATAGACACACACACAGTTTATTGGATAGACACACAAGGGTTTATTGGATAGACACACAAGGGTTTATTGGATAGACACACAAGGGTTTATTGGATAGACACACAAAGTTTATTGGATAGACACACACACAGTTTATTGGATGGACACACACAGTTTATTGGATAGACACACACAGTTTATTAGATGGACACACACAGTTTATTGGATAGACACACACACAGTTTATTAGATGGACACACACACAGTTTATTGGATGGACACACACAGTTTATTGGATAGACACACACAGTTTATTAGATGGACACACACACAGTTTATTGGATGGACACACACACAGTTTATTAGATGGACACACACACAGTTTATTGGATGGACACACACACAGTTTATTAGATGGACACACACACAGTTTATTGGATGGACACACACACAGTTTATAGATGGAC